>JAJPUD010003196.1:201128-252260 GCA_023553655.1 Myrmecobius fasciatus
AAAAAAAAGAAAATCAGAGAAAGGAAACACAATGCAAGCAAATATCAATAGAGAGCATGAAAATTGGCAAAAAGATTCTTAAAGAGAACACCAAATTTTAGCATACTTAGTGGAAGAATGTGGTCATAGAATTTTAAAGAGAGATTGCTTTTAACACATCTGGAGGAGAGCCATGAATGGTCCAGAATTTTATATCAAGATGTTCTATTTACCTAAGTGAAAATCTGATAGGAGAGAAGTGATGGAAAGCTTTGGGTGAAGAAAAAAAAAGAGAATTAGAATACAGTTGGGGGTAGGATAGATTTTGGGCTGCCAGATCAGTTAGAAGAATTAGATGACAGGTTCCTGGGAGTGAGACAGGATATAATTATGATAGAAAATTTCAATTATTAAGAGTTTTCCTTCTGATAAAATCAGAGATGTTGCAAGTTCTTGTTGTGCCTTGTTTTTAATTTTATGTTTCAAAAACTGGAAGAAACAATGATAGGCATATTAGGATGTACTATTAAATGGTTAACAACTGGTTCTGGGGAGAAAATGTACTCATGACACATTTTTGGAGTTACTCTTTAATTTCCATTAAATTTTTTTTCGCTAGTAGTATTTATTTTTTCCCCTATTACAGATGAAGATAGTTTTCTACATTCATTTTTGTAAGAGTTTGAGTTCCAATTTTTTTTCTCTCTTTCCCTTCCTTCCCACCCTCCCCAAGAAGCAAAATAATCTGAGTTATACACGTACAATCATTTTAAACACATTTCCATATTAGTAATGTTGTAAAAGAAAAAATCAGAATAAAAGGGAAAAATCATGATAAAGAAAAAACAAAAAAAGTGAAAATAGTATATACTTTGATCTACATTCAGACTCCACGGTTCTTTCTCTGGATGCAAATGGGATTTTCCATCCCAAGTCTAATAGAATTGCTGTGACCCATTTTAAAAAATTTAATATGTTTTACTGATATTTCTCCATCACTTTAAGTCTAGAAATCAATAAAACAATAAATAAAGCCTCTATTTGTAGTATTTACTGATTTCTAAGGTGTAAATGCTCACATTTAACATTTAACAAAACACCCTCAAGGCAATATGACCTAGATTCAGCACATATTGGACCTGATTCTTATCAATAAACTGTGATTGGTGAAATGGGGATAATAGGAACCTTGGGAGGAGGTAATTATACATTCTTAGGATTTATGAAAGAGCATTTGGTATAGTTCAATTAAATTCAGAAAGGCAAATACTAGGCACAAATGAAAATCTTTACCCTTAAGGAGTTTACATCCTGTTGTGGGGAATACAATGTATACCCAGATAAATAAATACAAAATATATAAATGGTGATTTGGGTGGGAGGAGAGTAACCATTGGGGAAATAAAGAAAGACTCCTTATGGGAGATGACATGAGCTTTGAGGGGAATTAAGGGATGGAGGTGAAGGGGAAGAGATTCCAAGAATGCTGGACAGTTTGAATAAGATCAGTGGCCGGCACTATCCCAAGTGCTAGTGATTCAAAAGCAAAAGCAAAAGGACTCACAGTTCTTAATCATTACTTAACAGAAACACGCACAGATAAATTTGTTGTTCAGTTGTTTTAGCTGTGTCCTCCTTTCTGTGACTCCATCTGCATTCTTTGGGCAGAGATCTTGGGGTGTTTTGACATTTCTTTCTTTAGCTCATTTTTACAGATAAGGACACTGAGGCAAATAGGATAAAATGACTTGTTCAGGGTCACTTAGTGTGTGTCTGAGGCTGTATTTGAACTCAGGAAGATGAATCTTCCTAATTCCAGTTCCAGCACTCTATCCATTGTGTTGCCTCATTGATCACAGATGAATAGTATGGAATAAGCTTGGAGGGCATGGGGCAACAACTGAGAGATTCAGGAAGTGACACTTTAATTGACTCTTTAAAAAATCTAAAGGTATTAAGGAATTAGGGGAGGAAGAAGAACATTCTAGGCTGAGGTCATTCAAAGACATAGAGATAACAGTTAATTTTGCCCTCTTCTTAGCTTTTACAACCTGCCTTTCTAGACTGAATTCATAATACTCACTCTTAAAGACTCTATATTCTAGTCTAATTGGCCATTATTTATCATACGCGATAGATGGACTCTCTCAAGGTTGCTGTGCAGAACTTTGGAATTGATTGTGAGACACAGGAGACACTGGTTTGGGCCACCCAGCATGATGTGCTCATATCCAAAAAGGCGCTGTGTTCCATAAGGAAAGCAAAATTGAAATAGCTCAAAGGAAACATGAGATGCTCACATAGAGAGACATCTCCCACTTCAAATGCCACTCATCTTCTAATAGAGAGATGATGAAACTATAATGCAGAAAGAGACATAGATTTTTGCAGACGTAGCTAAAGTTAGGAACTTGTTTTCTAAATTATGCAATTATGTACTAAAGATGTTTTCCTTGCCCCAACACTTTTAAAAAATCTGCTCATTGGGAAAGAGGAGGGGCCATGAGATTAATTTTTAAAAGTTATTACTTGAAAAATAAAATGAATAAACTTATTTTATAATGATAAAATGGGGTTTCAGAAGGCACGATGAAAGAAGGAGGCAGAAAGGATTAGTGGGAGATAGGAATAAGGCAAATGGGGAGTAAGGACCATAGCCAGCCCAGAAGAAAGGGTAATACCAATCAAGATAGGATGGGTTCATTAAAAACAGGCAATGATGGACTTCTGCAACCTCTTTCACTTCTGCCCTTCCTCTGAATCAATACTGCTGCTATCTTAGAACAGCTCCTTAATGCAACCATCCTGGATTATTGCCATACAGTTCTAAAAATTTTCCTTCTTCCATTTTATTCATCCTTTAGATTCATCTTTATTGCCAGACAATCTGTCTGGCCCCAGAAATTTGGTCACTCCTTTGTTCAGAAATCTTAAGTGACTTCCTATATTTTGCAAACTCTGCCAGACTTCTTTCCTTGGCTTTTAAAACCTTCTTCAATTTGGTTCTCATGTACCTTTTTAGCTTTATATTATGTTTTTCCTATTCATGAAGTCTAAATTCCAGCCAAACTATACTGTCCTCTGATCCCTGAACATGTCACATGTTCTCCCATTTCCATTCCTTTGCTATTTCCCCCTCCTGTCATATTTCCAGTTATCTTTTTTTTCTTTTTTGCAGGTAATTTGCTGGTGATTTGCCCATGTCACACAGCTAAGTGTTTGAGGCCAGATTTGAACTCAGGTCCTCATGACTCCAAGGCTGGTATGCTTTCCACTGCACCATCTAGTTTTTAAAATAATATGCAAATTGTACATTCTCTATGAAATATCAGGAATGCATACACCTCTCTTGGATCTGACAGTATTATCTTTTGTAAATCTCTAGTTAAATTATATAATATTGAGTGTTAGTGTTGATGTCTTATCCCATTAGGTTCTGAGTCAATGAGGGAAAAGAAGATATCTAATTTTTTTGTCTTTCTTTGCCTTTGTACCTAGCTTCCTAGCCTCTTTGTGTTTCTCCTATCCCCTAGCATAATATGATATACACAGTAGGTCCCCAAAAACTGTTCTTTTGAATATTTACTAGATAAGATAAGGAAATGAATTAGATATTCTGTGTCTAAATTTCAGAAAGGCATTTAAGATATCTTTGAAAAAAGATGGAGAGACTGGGAGGTGTGTAATACAGTTAGGTAAATTTGAAGCTGGTTGAATGATGAGCACTGATGAGTAAAGATTGAAGAGTTACTGTTACTTTAGGAAACACCTAGTGAAGTACCTAAGGGACCTGCTCTTAACTTTGTTACATATAAAAAAATAATCAATGACCTAGATATTAAATTGAAGGAAATCTCTCAAGGAAGATGTCAAGCTCCAAAGATCTGTGATTAGCCTTTTGCTTTTTAACATTTTGACCAGTGATTTAGATAAAGGAATAGATGGCATATTTATTAAATTTGCAGATAGCACAAAACTAAGAGGGTTAGTTCACATGTTGGTTGATAGTCAGAATATAAAAAGTTCTTGACAGAATAAAATATTGAGCCTAATATAACAAGATAGAATTTTATATAGAGATAAATTTAGCCTTAAACTTAGGTTGTAAAAATCAGCTTTATAGGTACAAGGTGGGAGAGGCATGGCCAAATAGTAGCTTGTCTGAAAGAGATAGTTTTAGTGGAACTTAATCTCAAAATGAGATATATCAACTGGCTGATATGCTCCCCCCAAACAAAACAAAAAAAAATCAAAGATAATCTCATTATTTATTAAGAGAAGTGTCATGTTGCTAGACTAAATTTAGAGTATTATTTTTAGATTTGGTCACATCATTTTAGTAGAGGCATTGATAATTTAAGGAGTATCCAGAAAGGAATAACTAGTATATTAAAGGCCTCAAGTTCATGTCATATGAGTTGCAAAAAGTGGGAATTCTTATCCTGAAGAAAAGAGTTAGAGTGGGTAAATAATACCTGTCTTTAAGGTCTTAAGGAGCTATCAAATGAAAAAGAAATCAGACTTATTCTACTTGATTCAAGAGCAAAGCAAGGGAGTAAGGAAAAGACGTTTCAAAGAGGCTTAGTTTCATTTATCAAACTTGGATCTTGCTCTTAACTGTTCTTTTGTTGTTGTTTTTTTCCACTCTTCTCTCTCCAATTTTAATTGTTCTTTCACAGTGTTATCCAAGTTTACACAGTCCATATTATGTTGTATGTCAATATTCCCAAAACTATAGCTGATCATCTATTACCAAAGGGTTTGCCTTGACACAATTAGTTAAAAACAAAGCCATGTACTGAAATGCATAACATGAACAGTGGCAATAAAACATTTCCTTAAAAATCCTCAGCTCAGTTTCTCACAAATACATATGGCATCAGTAGGAAAAGGAGGCACAAACATAGAATATACTAGGAGAGGTATACATTAGCTAATACATGAGATAGGCTGTGATCTTTCTCAGGTTCAGCATCTCTGTGGATTAGGTCACTTAGCTGGGTTTCTTGAGTCTGCTTCTCTTGCTGCACCTTGGACTCTCTTGCTTTCTATTGGGTGTGATGTCTCTTATTAGGTGAATTATTTTGCCACAAGATGAAAAGTAATTTCTCTCAAGAGTTAGGTGCTGCTGGGGCAGCTAGGTGGCGCAGTGGTTAGAGCACCAGCCCTGAAGTCAGGAGGACCTGAGTTCAAATCTGATCTCAGACACTTTCTAGCTGTGTGACCCTGGGCAAGTCACTTAACCCCAATTGCCTCAGCCAAAAGCAAAAAGCAAAAAAAAAAAAAAAAAAAAAGAGTTAGGTGCTGCCTCCATGACTCTCTTCTCAACTGCCAGAGATTTCTCACACAAGTGACAGAGCTCAACTTGTCTCATCTGTCTCCTTAGAACAAGAAGAAGTTAAAAAATCTGATTGAAAGCAAAATGACTGATGACTGATTCAGGCTCTTCCTTCTCTTTTAAACTGTCCAAAAGAAAGAATTTGTCTTATCCTTTGTGTCTGCCTTGTCTAACCCCAAATGAATAAAACATATCAGATTTTTGCTCAAGGGTTGGTAATGAAAGAGCCAAATTATATGGGAAAATATTATACTTGTACCTTAAGAAAAGAATTTCTGTGCTCAACTGAAAACTGATTGATGTTTTCAAGAACACTGAGGAACTCCTGCTGACTACTGTGTTTTAAAGCCAAAAACGCAGAAGAGGGAAAATTATGAGGCAGAAAACATTTTGTCTCAATTTCTTCTAAAATTACTAGGAGATGAGGGAAGGAGAGAGTAAAGTGGGGCATAATTGAGGAGGAAAAATATATGAAGAACATATATGCCTTGTCCCAATATCAGTATCTATAGCTTTTGGTCACATTTATGTCAATGGAACACAATCAATAACTATAATTTTTTACAAACTACTTCTAAACATATGTACTCTACATTCACTATTGTAGTGAAACTTTTTTCATGTTTGGTTAAATTATTAGAGGTTGGTAACTTGGAGTTTCTAGTAGTCAGTCAACAGTCATTTCTTGAATGCTTAATAAATATGGCATAGTGGAAAGAACTGGCCATGGCTGGAGTCAGGAAGACTGAGTTAAAATTTGGACTCAGACATTTGATACTTATTACCTATGTGACCCTGAGCAAGTCAATTAGCCTTGTCAAATAACAATAACAGTAATAGTAATAAAAATGTTGTTGGGTCACTGTGCTAAGTTCTCTGGAAACAAGAAAGGTAAAAAGCAGTCTCTTCTCAATAAGCTCATACTCTAATGGGGGAGACAACATATAAACATGTATATACAATATATGTACATGATACACATACAATATATATGTGCAACAATATATGTGCAAGATAACTTGAGAATAATCTCAGAGCAAAAGCACCAAGATTAAGGAGGATGGGAAAGAGCTTCTTGGAGAATGTAGGACTTTAATTGAGACATGAAGGAAACTAGAGAAGTGAAGAGACAGAGATGAGGAGGAAGAGAGTTTCAGGTATGGGGAGCAGCCAAGGAAAATACTTGAAATTGGAGTGATGACATGTCACACACAGGGAATAGTAGATAGGCCAGAATCAAAGAATCTGAAATGGATAAGATACAAGAAGAGTAGAAAGATAGGAAGGGTCAGGTTACAAAGGAATATGAAAACCAAATAGAGGATTTTATATTTGATCCTGAAGATAATAGGGAGCCACTGGAGCTTATTGAGTGTGTGTGTGTGTGTGGGGGGGATGATGATATGGTTAGACCTGCCTTTTAGGAAGATCAATTTGACAGCTGAGTGAAGGATGGATTGGAATGGAAAGAGATTTGAGGCAAACAAGACCGATGAGAAAGATATTGCAATAGTATATACATGAGTTTATGAGGCTCTACACCAGGGGAATGGGGGGGCATAAGTCCCTTTCTCTGTTTGTTAGAGGGAGAATATGTGAGATATATTATCAAGGTACAATTAATAGTCCCGGCATCAGATTGTATATGAGGGCTGAGAGACGTAATGACATTTAGGTTGTGATCCTGGTTGGCAGGGAGATTGGTAGTGGCTATTGCCATTTGTTTTTGAAGAGGACCAAAATGACATCATTATGTTGGGGTCAAGATACAGTGCGTCCAACAGCTTGGAAGGTTCTCCTGCAGATCAGGCACAAATAGTCCATATAAACCTTTGCAGTTCAGAGGACTCTAAATTTGAGCATCTCATGTTTCTTTTGAGCTGCTATAAGTGTGCTTTGCTCATAGAGCACAATATCTTCTCTGATGTGAGAGTGTCGTGCTGAGTGGTCCTGTGCCAGTGTCTCTTATATCTCATAATCAATTCCAAAGTCCTTCAGAAAAACCTTGTCAGTGCCTTTGTATCTCTTCTTCTGACTTCTGTGAAAGAGCTTATCTTGTGTGAATTCTCCATAAAATAGTGTTTTAGGCAGACATACATTAATCATGTGAATTATGCTAGCCCATAGGAGTTGCACTCTCTGTAGTAGAGTTCAACTCAAGAAATTAGTGTCCAGTACCTGATATTGCCAGGTAAGCTGCAGAATCTTCCTAAAACAATTGAAATGGAAGTAACCCAGTTTCCTGGCATGGTGCTGGTATAATATGCAGGCTTCATTAGACATATGACACACTGCCTCTGTGGACCTTCAATTTGATAGGCAACCTAATACTTCTTTTCTCCCACACTTTCTTTGGAGCCTCCCAAAAACTAAAGTAGCTCTGGCTATGTGTACATCCCTGGAAAGTATACTGCTAAGATATATTTATCCGCAGTATGCAAAATTTCTCTCTTTTTGTAAACTATGGCTCTACATACAGATGGTGTGGTGCATCTGAGGGAGAAAGTCTGTTTTCTTGGTGTTAATTGTCAGGTCAAAATTAGCACAGACATCAGAGAATCAATCCATACTTTGTAGCATCTCAGACTCAGAGGCTGCATTAAGTACATGATCATCTGCTAATAAGAAAATGCACCAATTTTCCCTGCACTTGATTCTTGGCTTGTAGTCTTTTTAAATTAAATAGTCTTACAATTAGTGTGGTAGCTAATCTTGATGTCATTTTCATCCTTACTGAATGCATTTGACATTATTGAAAACATCATACTAAATAGCATGTAATCAAACACACATCCTGCTTCACTCCATTGGTGACTGGGAAAGAGTGAAACATAGTCCATTATCTAGAGCCTGTGCAAGCAAGTTCCCATGAAACTGGCATATGATACCAATGAAATTTGCTGGGCAACCAAATTTTGCCATAATTTTCCACAAAGGCTTTGATCAGATCAAATGTGTACAGGCCTCTGTCTTTCTCCTTACATTTCTTCTGGAGTTGTTGGGCAGGAAGCACCATATTGACCATTCTTCAGCCCTTTCTGAAGCCTTCCTGTCTCTCAGGAAGATGACCATCTTCCAGAGAAAGGATTAGTCTATTAAGGAGGAGTCTGACAAGAATTGTTCATGCAGTGACTAAGAGAGAGATCCTACTATGATTGTCATGGGACAACTTGTTTACTTTTCATTTATAGAGATAGATAATGAAGACATGGTTAAATAGGTTAACCTCCTCTTATCATATAACCTGGAAGATTTATAATCTTATAAATCTCAGCTGGAATAGAATATCAAAAGGTACTTTGCCACATGAAAGGAACCTAATGGCATTCAAATTTCTTCAGTTAGGAGTTCCTCTAGAGAGGGATTGATTTCAAACTGGGGTATATGGTCAATGACCTCAGCATTAATTGATGATAGTTTGTTTATAACATTATCAAAGTGTACAGCCATCTCTTCAGGATCATGTGCTTTTCATTAATCAATATATCTTTATAAGAGCTAAGTAATTAAGATGCACCATAGGTCTTTGGTCCATAAATAGCCTTCAGAGCATTGAAAAAGAGCTTTGTATTGTTACTATCAGCATAAAACTAATTTAGATCTGTTTTCTTACTGAGGCAAGAGTCCTGTGTGTCTCAAAACTTCATTTGCATTTTACTTTTGATAGAGTTGAAAGCTGCATTTGCAGGGACAGACTGTTATGCTGGTAAAATCTGCAGAGTTCTTGTTTTTTGTTTTAACAGCTTCTGAATTTCCTCATCATTTTCATCAGACCAATTTTGATGTTTGTGAATGTTCTGGCCCAGATGAGTAAACGTGGTTCTGGACATCAATCGTTTTCTGTTCTATCATTGCTTTTGATTTAGCTTTTCTTCCAAGTTAGTGAGAAACTGTTTATACAAGGAGAAAATGCTCTAATCTGTTGACATTAAGTCTTTTGTAGTCATCTTGCATTGGGGCCACTGCTTTTGCTGAATGTTTAGCTTGGGGAGGATAAATTAATGATGGTTCCAGCAATTTGTGCCACATATCATTACCACTATTGTGTCCTGTCTCTTTCTTCTCCTTAAAGTGACATAATCTATTAAATTCCAATGTCACTGCCAGGGAACATCCACAAAGTTTTGTTGTATTTGACAGTGTTGGTGGTGAGTCACAAGGTGCTCAAATCTTCAGTAGAAAGTGACTGTTTCTGTTGCCGTTTCTGACTCCATTCCTCCCAAGGACTCCCTACTATGACTGGTAGTCTGAACTTAGTTTGGCATTAATGTCATCCAGAATTGCAACTTTGTCTTCTTCTGGTACAATGATAATGAGGGTCTCCAGGTCTTCAGTTTTCTTTGATCTTCCTATGGTTCATCATAGTGGGAGCATATTCACTGGATGATGATGGCATGGCATTTTCTTGCAAATAGCACTCACATTGCCATGAGCCTGTCATTTATTCCTTTTGGGAGGCATACAAGCTTATTCACTAGATTAGTTAGCTTTATAGTGCTCCCCATCACTGTGGCTTCTTCAGAAAAATATATTTCCAGCTCTGACTTCAGTAAGTTGGTCTTCATTTGCTAGTCTTATTTCAGTCAGGGATGCTATTTGGATGTGATATCCACTGAATTCTCTCACAAGAGCTGTTTATCTTTCAGATCAACTGGATTTCTTGTTTTCTATAAGTATATGCACATTCCAAGTACCAATGGTGAATGAAACAATCTCCACAAAAGTTTTTGTATGATTTTTGGGTTTTACCTCTTAGATTGGCTAAGATGACAGGAAAAGATAATGATAAATGTTGGAGGGGATATGGGAAAACTAGGACACTAATATACTTTTGGTGGAGTTGTGATCTATTCTAGAAAGCAATTTGGAACTATGTCAAAAGGGCTATCAAACTGTGTATACTCTTTGGTCCAGCATTGTCTCTATTGGGTCTGTATCCCAAAGAGGTCATAAAAAAGGGAAAAGGACCTACTTGTGCAAAAATGTTTGTAACAGCACTTTTTGTAGTGGCAAGGAACAGGAAACTAAGTGGATGCCCATCAATTAGGGAATGACTGAATAAGTTATGAAGGCTTTGGAATATCATTTTTCTGTAACAAACAATCAGGATGATTTCAGAGAGGCCTGGAGAGACTTACATGACCTGATGCTAAGGGAAGTGAGTAGAATCAAAAGAACATTGTACACAGCAACAAGGTTATGGGATGATCATCTAGAATTGACTTGGTTCTTTTCAACAATGAGGTGATTTGGGTCAATTTCAATAGATTTGTGATGGAGAGAGCCATCTGCACACAGAAAGAGAAGTATGGGTATTAAATGGGGATTGTAACATAGTATTTTTACCTTTATTATTGTGGTGGCTGCTTTCTTGTTTGTTTTTTTTTCTTTCTCACTTTTTTTCCTTTTTTATCTAATTTTACTTGTGCAGCATGATAAATGTGTAAGTACATTTAGAAGAATTGCACATGTTTAATTTATATTGGATTGCTTGCTGTCTAGAGGAAGGAAGAGGAAGAGATGGAGAGAGAAAAAATATGGAACACAAGATTTTACAAGGGGAAATGTTGAAAATTATCTTTATATATATTTTGAAAAATAAAAAGATATTATAAAAATTTGGGTTGTTGATCACACAGGATAAGATGCTTGCCTACCACAGTAAGCAAGCCAAAGTTAAGTTATGTGAAGCAGATAGTTTTAAGAGAGTATTTTCTGGCCCCTTTCTCATGCCAAGAGGTGAACAGGGTAGTCTTTATAAAAGGCTGCTTATCCATTCAGGGGGTTGCTGAATCTCACTGTTGTTTCAGTCTGGTGAAAAAACAGTTCTATGGTCTGGGTTGCTTATGTCCTGGGTTGTGACTACAACTTCTAGTATATCTACACCTGTTGCTTTATCACTTTCATATCATTGAAGGACTTTGAGGCAAGTAAATGTGGTAAAATGGTATTGGTGATATCTTTTGATTTGCACATAAATTGGATTCAAGTGAGACAGAGTTGTGTGAACTTGTTAACCTCACTCTGTCTTTCAGAGACATCAAAGTCCATTCACAAGATAAAATCAAGTCAACTGATGAAGGCTCAAGATGCAGTAGATGACCTTGGCATCCTCAAAATCTAGTCAAGCTCTAAGAGTTCTATAGGAGCTGCTTCCATCACCTTCATAGCAATGAAGTTCTTATTGTAACAAACTGCTCATATCCTCCCATTCCACCAAGGGAAATCTTCACATGTTTGGGATGCACCTCAGATCAATAGGTTTGAAGACTTGTTAAGATATCACAGCTAGTATGGATCAGAGTTCGACAAGAACTTATTTCTTTCAACTTCCAATCAATATTTTCACCATGATATCATATTTTCTTTGACTTAGCATTAATAATATTTGACTGAGCAGTAATAATAGCTTGCATTTACATCACCTGAGTTCTAATTCCAGAAAAGGAGTTCTGACTCTGAACTATGGCAGACTAGTTTCTTTTTTTTCTTTTTTTTATTAAAAGCTTTTTATTTACAAAACATGAGTGATTTTTCTACATTGATCTTTGCAAAAAACTTTTTTATCCCAAGCTTTTCCCTTCTTCCCCCCACCCCCACCCCTAGATGACATGTAATCTAATACATGCTAAATATGATAAATTATCCAATATATGTATACATATCTATACAGTTATCTTACTGCACAAGAAACATCAGATCTAGAAAGAGAAGAAAAAAAACAACCTAAGAAGGAAAACAAAATGCAAACAAATATTCACAGAAAGCGTTAAAATGCTGTGTTGTGGTCCACACTCAGTTCCCACAGGCCTATCTCTGGATGTATATGACTATCTTCATCGCTGAACAATAGGAACTGGTTTGAATCACATCATTGTTGAAGAGAACCATGTCCATCAGAATTGATCATCATATAGTCTTGTTGCTGTGTATAATGTTCCCCTGGTTCTGCTGATTTCACTCAGTATCAGTTCATGCAAGTCTCTCCAGGCCTTTCTAAAATCATCTTGTTGAATGAAATGTTTCAAACCACCTCCAATTGTTCACTGAAGAAAGCCATATACACCCAGAGAGAGGGATGTGAAATGTGGACCACAACATAACATTCTCATACTCCTTGATTGATTTTTGCTTACATTGCGTTTCCTTTATCTGATATATCTTTTGTGTAGATAAGATTTTTCTTGCACAACAATGATAAATTTGGAAATATGTATACATATATTCGATTTGCCAATATTTTAACATAATTAACATGTAGTGGATATCCTGCCATCTAGGGGAGGGGTGGGGAGTTGGGGGGAAAAATTTGTAACAGAAAGCTATGTAAGAGTTAATGTTGAAGAATTACCCACACATATGTTATGCAAAAAAATCATCTTGTTGGTTGTTTCTTACAGAACAATAATATTCCATAATATTCATATACCATAATTTATTCAGCCATTCTCCAATTGATGAGCATCCTTTCAGTTTCCAGTTTCTAGCCACTACAAAAAGGGCTGCCACAAACATTTTTGCACATGGGAGTCCCTTTCCCTCCTTTATGAATTCTTTGGGATATAGGCCCAGTAGAAACACTTCTGGGTCAAAGGGTATGCACAGTTTGATAACTTTTTGAGCATAGTTCCAAATTGCTCTCCAGAATGGTTGGATCCGTTCACAGCTCCACCAACAATGTATCAGTGTCCCAGTTTTCCCACATCCCCTCCAACAGTTATCATTATCATTTCCTGTCATTTTAGCCAATCTGACAGGTGTGTAGTGGTATCTCAGAGTTGTCTTAATTTGCATTTCTCTGATCAATAGTGACTTGGAGCATCTTTTCATGTGACTGGAAATAGTTTCAATTTCTTCGTCTGAAAATTGTCTGTTCATATCTTTTGACCATTTATCAATTGGAGAATGGCTTGAATTCTTATATATTTGAGTCAATTCTCATATATTTTAGAAATGAGGCCTTTATCAGAACATTTGAATGTAAAAATATTTCCCCAGTTTACTGCTACCCTTCTAATCTTGTGTGCATTCATTTTGTTTGTACAAAAACTTTTTAATTTGATGTAGTCAAACTTATCTATTTTGTGATTAATGATAATCTCTAGTTCTTCTTTGGTCACAAGTTCCTTCCCCCTCCACAGATCTGAGAGGTAAACCATCCTACATTGTTCTAATTTGTTTATAATATCATTCTTTATGCCTAGATCATGAATCCATTTTGACCTTATCTTGGTATATGGTGTTAGGTGTGGGTCAGTGCCTAATTTCTTCCATACTAGTTTCCAATTATCCCAGCAGTTTTTGTCAAATAGTGAGTTTTTATCCCCAAAACTGGGGTCTTTGGGTTTATCAAACAGTAGATTACTATTGTCATTTGAGTATTTTGTCCTGTGAACCTAACCTATTCCACTGATCCACTACTCTATTTCTTAGCCAGTACCAAATGGTTTTGGTGACCACTGCTTTATAATATAGTTTTAGATCTGGTACAGCTAGGCCACCCTCATTTGCATTTTTTTCATTAATTCCCTTGAAATTCTTGACCTTTTGTTTTTCCAGATGAATTTTGTTGTTATTTTTTCTAGGTCAGTTAAATAATTTCTTGGGAGTCTGATTGGTATAGCACTAAATAAATAGATTAGTTTAGGTAGTATTGTATGGCAGACTAGTTTCAACCTAGCTATGGATCTTACCTCTAAAAAGGGGAATCAGATTTTTCTTAAACTCTCTGGCTGTTGCCTATTGCCAGATTTTCAGGGAAACTTTCTTCAGCAAAGCTTAGTTTCATGTCTAGTTATACTCCTAAAAAGGATTAATAGGGTCCCTTCTGGAAAAAGTACTTAATTTATAAAGTAGCTCACTCAGCACAGCAGTATCCATTGTGACTCTTCATCAGTCAGCAATGACCATCATGCTTCAGCAAAGCTATTGAAAGATCCACAATTTTCATTAATTTTGGCACCAATTGTTCCTGTATGAGTTTTCCATCACTGGAAAATGGAGATCATTGCCAGTGACCGGGGAAAGAGGATCATTGTTTTACTGACACAGACTATTTGATTGATGATACTGCAAGGAATCTTACCAACACAATTTCTGATGCCAAATGTTGGATTCATCACAGATTTGATGATGCATTTGTATAGTCTGAGGTGAAGCTTTTATCCAAGGGAACTATCTTCTTCGTCTTGATCAAAAAAAAGAAAGAAAGAAATCACTTAAGCTCATCTTGGGAATACTGCTACAAATACTGTGTCTAAAATTCCAGCTTATTTCAGGAACCTCCAACTATTGAAACACCAAAGTTACTGAAACCATTTCTGGTTTCAATGTGTTCCAAATCATCAATAAGCCAGTTGTTGATGCTGCTAATGACTTAGTTGATGCTTAGAGAAATGTGTTGATCTCTGACCTTAGAAGCATGAATTTTGGTATCTCTATTTTCATTTAAGATGGCATCTTTGTTTTTTTTTATTTTATTAAAACTTTTTATTTGCAAAACATATGTATGCGTAATTCTTCAACATTGACCCTTACATAGCTTTCTGTTATAAATTTCTCCCCCTACTCCCTACCCCTCCCCTAGATGGCAGGATATCTACTACATGTTAATTATGTTAAAATACTTGACAAATCGAATATATGTATACATATTTCCACACTTATCATTTTTGTGCAAGAAAAATCGTATCTACAAGAAAGAAAAATCAGAGAAAGGAAACACAATGCAAGCAAACATCAATAGGGAGCATGAAAATGTTACGTTGTGGTCCACATTTCACATCCCTCTCTCTGGGTGTATATGGCTTTCTTCATTGAACAATTGGAACTGGTTTGAAACATTTCTTTGTTGAAGAGAGCCATGTCTTAACATGGCATCTTTGAAGTTAAATTCACAACTAGGGATATCCACTTGAATGATCAATTAGTTCATTACTGAGTTCAAACACAAGCACAGGAATGCCACTGATCAAAACAAGATTATCTACCATTTCTGCACTGCTTATGAATGTGCAGAATACACATTTCAATACCCAAGCCAGTACTGAGATTGACTGTTCCTATGAAAGTATTCTACGACCCATTTTAAAGAATGGAATTCTTTTTAAATTTCATTTTAAAGAATGGAATTCACATTGGATCCCATGGAAAAAGCACCAAGAGATGACAAACTAGATAAGTGACAAATTTGTGACATTTTCTTGGTGGGTGGTTCCATTTGCCTCTCTGAAATCCATAAACATCTTCAGGATATTTTCAATGGCAAGTATATCAATATTCAAAGTTGAACAATAGTTTCAATCTTGCTGAGGCTGTTGCTTATGGTGAAAGCTGTCCAGATTATCATCTTATCTAGGGATAAATTTGAGGATATGACTTTCTCTATTGGTTGTCTTTTTCCTTCCTCCCTAGAGGGTTTTTCTAGGTTGAACTGGCCTAAGTTACCAAGTAGTGGTGAAGTCTCATCCAGAGGTTCTCCTTCTGGACTTATTGAAAAGCTCAACTGCATTCAGCAGAAGAGAAAGCATCCCATACAACATTATTATCTTCAATGTATCTGATGTGGATAAGAGTACAAAAGGAGAATAAGGTTAGCATCAACAATGATAAAACTTTCTTGAGAAAGAAGACATTGAGAGTATGATCCAGGAAACTGAAAAATACAAGGATGAAGATGAGAAGCAGAGAGACAAGGGTCTTCCAAGAATTAACTTGAATATTAAGCTTTTAATATGAAGGATACAGTGAAGGATGAGACACTCTTTTGGAAAAACTGGTGGTGAGAACAAACAGAAGATTATTTAGAAATATAGTGAGATAATCAACTGGCTCAGTAAGACTTCTGCAAAGGAAAAATTTGATTAGCACCAGGAAGAATTGAATAAAGTCTGCAACTATATTATTACTAGATTATGTCAGAATGAGGAAGGTATATGCCAAGAGGAAGGACTGGTAGCTTACCAGGTCATGGAGCAATCTCATTCAGGAGTCCTTCTTCTGGCCCTGCCATTGAATACATCAACTAAAGAGAGAACAGTAGAGAGCATTACATACAGCACTTATTATTTTTTATTTTGATTTTTTTTCAGTTATCAAGCATTAACATTTTTTCTCCTCACCTCCTTCACCCTTTACTAGGGATAAAAAAAGAAAAACAAAACACTTGTAACAAATATGCACAGCCAAACAAAAAAAATTCCCATATTTGCCCTGTCCAAAAATGATTCCACACAGCTGTTCAAAAACTGAAGGACCCACATTTGTAGCCAAAGCTGAGTACAGTAGCAATTTTAAAAAATAATAGATTTTTATTTTCAAAATAAATGCAAAGATAGTTTTCAACATTCACTCTTGTAAACTGTGTTCTAAATCCCCCCCTTCCTCCTACTCCCTCCCTATATGGCAAGTAATACAATATATGTTTAAAATGTGCAATTCTTCTATACATATTTCCACAAATATCATGCTACAGAAGAAAAATCAGGTCAAAAAGGGAAAAATGAGAAAGAAAACAAAATGCAAGCAAACACAATAAAAAGAGTTAAAATGCTGTGTTGTGATCCACACTTAGTTCCCACAGTCTTGTCTCTGGGTATAGATGGCTCTCTTCATTACAAGGCCATTGGAACTGGCCTGAATCAACTTATTGTTAAAGAGAGCCATGTCCATCAGAATCGATCATCATATAATCTTCTTGTTGCCATGAAAAATGATCTTCTGGTTCTGCTCATTTCACTTAGCATCGGTTTATGTAAGTCTCTCCAGGCCTCTCTGAAATCATCCTGCTGATCATTTCTTATAGAACAACAATAACATTCATATACTATAACTTATTCATCCATTCCCCAACTGATGGGCATCCACTCAGTTTCTAGTTCTTTACCACTACGAAAAGGTTGCCTGTAGCAATTTAAAAATCACATTTACATGGCTGTGTAAATTCTGGGCATTCTGAATCCTTGAATGCATGCATGGGGAGAGAAATGAACATGGTGCTTTGTTAATACTAGAAATAAGTAATAAAGTTTTTGTCCTAGAAAATAAAAATCTATTTAAAATTGGCACCATAAAAATTACACAAAAATATCAAATATTAGATACCTAGTTCCTTTAGCACAAAAAGAAATATTTAAAACACAAAAGGCTCACATGCATACATTAGCAAATACTTAAAAATATAGCACAGCAACCTATCCCATCTATTATATTTTCCATAAATGTAAAGGAACTTTGTGGAACTGCTGAACAGATATTTTATTTTTACCTTGAATCGGTACTTCCTAAGCAATTCACAAAATCCAGATGTTCTGGCAATGCAGGGGTATAGTTTGGTCTTTCTTAGTCTTTTAAGCTGCTCTATTGATTTTCTGCTGCTTATACTAATTTTGGTCTAAAGTTAACACCAAGAAAACAGAATTTCTCCACCAGCCAGCTCCATACTATCCTTATATGGAAATTATAAATAATTATAAAAAATTATAAATAATCATCAGTTATAGCAAAGAAAAAAAACATTTAATATTGTGGTTAAGTTCACTTACCCTGACAGTATACTTTCCAGGGATGTACACAAAAATGATGAGGTTGATGCACACATTGCTATAGTTAGTTCAGTGTTTGGGAGACTACGAAGGAAAGCATGAGAGACGAGATATTAGGCTGCCTACCAAATGGAAGATCCACAGAGCCATTGTGTTGACCTTGTTGTTGGATGTCTCTGAAACCTGGACAGTCCACCAGCACCAAGTAGCATCCAGGAAATTCCATCTGGATTATCTTGGGAAGATTCTGAAGATCATCTAGCAAAGTAATATACTGGACACTGGGGTCCTTTCTTGAGCTCAACTGCCAAGCATTTAAACTCTACTGCAGAATACAACTCTCCGTCTTCTCATTTCCCTGGCATTTTTTAAGCTTTAGTTAAAGTCATACCTTCTGCAAGAAGCTTTTCTCACTTCTCCTTTGTCTTAGCGCCTTCCTTCTGAATTTGTCTTCACTTTATCCTGAATACATCTTGGTTGTACCCCTTTATTTGAATGTTATTTTCCTCATTAGATTATGAGCTCCTTGAGATCAATGATTAAGTTTTGCTTTTTTTGTTTTGTTTTGTTTTGTTTTTGCCTTCATGATATTCCCAGTACTTAGCACTGTATCCGGCACACAGTAGGCACTTAATAGTTTGTTGATTTGACTTGAAATTCAAAATGAAATCTGATTCAGGGCCTAACAGATTAGTCATTGCTCCCTCCATTCATTGCTTTACCTTGGTTCCTGTTAACCTGATTTGCTTCTTGATCTATGGGCCAATAAAAAGAGTATCAGATTTAGAATCAAAGGTCCTGAATTCAAATATGTCCTATTACTTACTATCCATTTGCTTTGGGACAACTTGCTTAACTTTTCTAGATTTTAGTTTCTCATGTGCAAAAAGAGAGCAATTAAACTAAATGTTTTCTTGGGTTCTTCCTACCTGTAAATCTATGATCTTGTGATTTCTAGAGGGAACCTGGAAGAGAGGGACACAGAAGAAAGATGGTTTTCAACTTTTCTGATCTAGGAAGCAGGCTAGAGAGCTAACCATTTAGGTTGCAAGATGTAGTAAATTGATGCTGGACATATAGTCAAGGAGATCTAGATTTAAATCCTTCAAACACTTAGTAGTCATGTTATCCTGGGTAAGTTCCTCAGCTACTTAGATGAGTATTGAGAGCACATGTCTTATTTGAGATTGTGAAAATCAAAGGTGATAACATGTTTACATATAGATATGTAACCTCTCTTCCAAAACCCATTAGTATGGGATTTTCTCATTTCTAGAGATGAATACCCAGTCCTTCATGATGGATGGGCAGAATTGGGGAGAGCAAAAGAGCTTCAATTCTCATGCAATATTCTTCAAGCTTTGAATTGCTTTGGGCTCTTCTGGTTTCTGGCTATTAGAAGGAAGATGGACAAAGCCAGTCCCAATTTGGATTGCTATAGGAAAAGACTCTGGGAAGACATGATGGGAGTTGACTATCTTAATCGTTCCCCATGCCCAATTTGCTATATATACCAGAGACTTTAGAGAGTTTCCCCTTGGATGAATTCTAAGACTATCTCTTGACTGAGCTATTTTGATTTCAATGAGAACTCCTTCACTCTATATTATCTAGTATATATTCTACTTGATACAGCTTCTGATTTCTGTTTTGCTATTAAATGGGCTTTCTTGGCTAAGTGCTATGTGTGTTCATTGCATAACTGGCATTTGGTGGGAAAAGGATCAATCCTTGGATATAAAGCTTGGAGGTCTCTTTTTCCCTCAATAATGAGAAAAAATGATCAGCAGTTAGCTTGAACTTGATCATATCTCATAGAGTACAGTATTTAAGGGAAACGAGAGATGCTTTTAGCCCAGTAATCCCCTTCTCTGAAGAGAGAAGAGTGCCTCCAGTCCCAACCCTCTGCTTCCTCTCCCAGAAAGTATGAAAGTTTCTATTGAAAAAAGGGGGGGGGGCTCAGGATGGAGAAGAGACTAGAAATGTTTATCCTTCTTCCCTTTAAACCACATAATCACAATTCCTCTTTCCCCTACCACATGTAGGGGGGTGAGACCACATGCCCCACATAGGGCACACTACACATAATTACATAATATTAAATGCATCTTTCCATAACATTTTGTATACTTTAAAACACAACACTATATAATGATAAGCCTAGTACAGTTGCACTGAGTACTGATCAACACAGGGCTGTCAGAAAGCCCTTATGTTGCATCTTCTGATGGCAAGTAGAGGAGGTCTGAGAGAAATTAACACCTATTGGCATGGAAGGGTATAGAAGCCTTATGAAAACAGACAGGTGACATCTTTTTCCCTGTGATGGCAAATAAAGCACAGAAAGAGAGACATGAGCTGGGCAAAGTTTTCTAATTTGGCTCTTGGAAAGGGAGGGGGGTGTAATTTTTTTATTTTTAATGAACCTTTCTGACACAATATTAAAGGAAGAATTTCTACTTATCCTACATGTGATTAAAAAAATAAAAACAAAACTGCTATTTAACTAGTTGATCCAGGGGGGAAGAAAATTGTGGAGAAGGTAGAAATTATTCTTGCCACTTTGAGAAATATACTTTTGGATTCATGCTGTCTTGTCTTGGCAATGCTTTTTTTTCATTGAAACTTGGCTTATTACCTTGTGTATAGGCTCTATGCCAACCTAACAGATGGGCTGCAATGTGGACAGCCAAGAGAAAATGATTGAACATCAAATGTGTTTCTTGAGGGGCATGAATCTCAGCCAGGAATGTTGAAATGTCTCCTTGCCTTGAATGATGGTTCTAGTTAAGGGGACATACTTCCACTTCTGCTCAAAATTAGATTAAATTTGATATCTTGTAAATAGAAACTTAACCTTTAACCTTAACAGGTCTTGTGAATTCTTAATGCTCTCTGTTTAGTGAAACTGAAGAAATATTCTTGAAGAAGGCTTACATTTCTCTTACATTTTCGGTTATGGTCTTTATAGATTTGGCCAATTTTCTATTAAGTGACAATTTACCTATATAGAAAGAAAGGAAATCCACAAAAGATTTTCATGGTTCCCTTGTAAAAGAATAGCAATCTCATATTTTGTATTGCCTTACCCACTTGCTGATATCAGAAATTTAGATATGGAAGAAACTTTAGAGACCATTGAATCCAACTATTTCATTTTTTGTTAAATAGAGGAGGAAACTGAAGCTCAGAAAGGTTAAGTGACTAGACCAGTATCACACTTTTCCATTTGATCTCATCACAGGAAGGATGCTAATGATAACATAATGCTTCCCCCCTCCCCAATGCTCTGCATTTTCATCTCTCTTCTTCAGAGATTGCTCTATGCACCCATCTCCTCTTCCAAGATAGTGGCAATGAGAAAAACAAACTTTTTTCTACTCCAATGAGAGACTGGAGAAACTGAAACTCAGCACATATTAAAAGCTGAGAACTAGGGAGAGTAGGGATATAAGTAGGAAGGAAGGATTAGGTAGAAAACATATGTATGTATGAAGGGTGCAACGGTAATCATTATCCACCAACAGACATTTTAAAATGTAAATATTTAGGGGCAGTTAGGTGCTTCAGCAGATAGAGTACCAGTCCTGAAGTCAGGAGGACCTGAGTTCAAATCTGGTCTCAGATACTTAACTCTTCCTAGCTGTGTGACCCTGGGCAAGTCATTTAACCCCAATTGCCTCAACAACAACAAAAAATATAAATATCTATATCTTCTATTGTTCTGTATCTGTCAAACATCATCATCAAATTCAAGTATTTTCATATACACAGAACAAATTTTAAAAAAAGAGTAATGAAACCACAAATCTTTATCAGAAAACTTGAATTTTCTTGTTTTAAAAGGACATCATAAATTCAATATATTTATTTAAAAGTTGTCCTATCTGGCTTTGGATTTCTCCCCCCCCCCTTTTTTCTCCCTCTTGTTCTTCCTTCTCCTTTTTCTCCTCTTCATCCTCGTTCTCCTCCTCCCTTTCCTTTAACTTATCCTCCCTTTGTTTCTCCTTCTTTTCATTCCCTTCCATCTCTTTCTCCTTCCCCCTCTCCTTTTCTCTCTCACTCTTCTCTACTACTCCTATTTCTCTTCTCCTCCCTCTCTTTCCTCTTCTCCCTCGCCCTTTTCCTCTCTTTTTTCTTTGTGCATTTCTACTGAAAGTCACTATTGAAACAACTAAAAAAAATTAAACTATTTAAACCTGTGTTTCAGAGGGGAAAAAAGACCTCAGTTAACTTCCAGAGGTGTAAGAATTATATGTCTCTGAGTTCTCTCACCCCCAAGTGTACTGGCTGAAGTACTGATAAAGAAAGCTTTTAACAAGAACAGGCAGATAATAATCCATGGCGTGTACAGTGTTTAGTGCTCACTTAATAGGTCTCTAAAGTCAGTTTCTAAAAGAAAGCATCTTTCATACAAGTTTCCTCTCGCTAGTTATTCTCCCATCTGTTTGGGAAGAAGGCTTCTCTAGTGTCTTGTGGTACTTTGTCCCTTTCCCCCACTTATTTTGATATCAAGAGTGCTCTCATGTGATCAATTTGCTGCTTCTTCCTCACACTTGGTCCATCCCAACCCAATGCTAGCAGGATTGTTTCCATGTGGTTTTCAGTAGCACTTACCAACTCCTATTCAGTCTGTGCCACTGCCAGCATTAACTACCCATTTCCTGGCCCCCATTGCCACTCAGATATAAATTGATCCCCTAGATACTCTGAGCATTAAAAGAAAATGTTCTAAGAGCATCCTTTCTGATGCTGGCAGTCATTTTCTTTCAGTGCAGTCTATACTAAGTTAGCAGTGCAAGACTTAACTTATAACTAACCATTCTGGCTGGCTACTTTTCTATCAACCCTTGGATTTTATTGGTCACAATAGGATATAAAACAGATAGAATGTCCTTTGGGCTGTTTTTCATAGATAATTGTGTTCTTCTTTAGAGTTAGAACTGCTACCAGAGGGTCTAACCATTGTCATTGAGTTTATAATTAGGGCAATCCATGCAATTCTAATATTTTCCAAAATTCTTAAGAAAAGAGTTTATTCCCTCAGAGACTAGTCTGTCAAAAAGAGAAAAAAGATTGTTAAGGTAGGGACTGATCTTGAAGGAACTCGTTGGCTTTTAAGAAATCATAAATTGATACCAGAAGTTCTGGGGCATTATTAATTTACACCAGAGGAGGGAGTAACCACATAGATAAAATCGAAGGACCCAAAGAAGTGTCATTAAATTTGTTCATTCAATAAACATGAATCAAGTGCCTATTATGGGCAATGTATTTTGTTATAGAGTTGTATCAACAATACATTGGACAAAGCCCCTGTTTATTGTCTTGAGGGCATGAGTGAATGGGATGGGGTGATGACTGTTATGTGGATTAAGTTCCAGCAGCCTTCTAATCCTGGGAAATCCTGCAGTTTTCTTATTCTGTGGAAGAACTCTTTGTCCCACCTTTGGATTAGTTATTTCCTTCTGGAATACCATTTTTAAGAAGGACCTTCAGCCCAGCCAAAGTCATTCCTTTTTTCCTCTGACCCTCTGTTCTAGATTCTTCCCCGACTCTTGCTTTTTAGCTTTCTTTCATATGTTGTGTTCCCCCATTAGAATGTAAACTCCTGGAAGGTTGGAGAGCTGGGACTGTCATTAAGCATTTATTAAATGTTTGTTGATTTGACTTAATAACTCACTGAGTAATAAGACCAAAAAGTATTAATTAATGTTGACTTAGAGGGAAGGCTGTAAATGGTACTTTTTTTAGAGTTCTATATTTAACCTTTTCCTGCTTATTATTTTATTTTATTTATTTATTTTTTGTGTGTGATACAGGTAATTCAGGGGATAGAGTGCTGGTCTTGGAGTCAGGAGGACCTGAGTTCAAATACTGACTCAGTTGCTGTGCCCCTTAACCCTGTTTACCTCAATTCCTCATCTGGAAAATGATCTAGAGAAGGAAATGACAAATCATCCCAATGTCTCTGCCAAGAAAACCCTAAATGGGATTACAGAGAGTCAAACATGACTGAAATGACTGAACAACAATGACAACTACACATAGATGACATGCTTATCAAATTTGTAAGTGAGAAAAAGTTGTAAGAGATAGCTAATTTGTTGAATGACTGAAGTTGTTAGAAAAAATTCCAAATTCCTTTACCTTGTATTTAAGTCCTCCACAATTTGACTTCCAATTGTGATTCCACATGATTCACTAATCTCCCAATCTGTCATGAGAGAGGATATATATCAAAAAAAAGAAAGAAAGAAAGAAAGAAAAGTAAATGGACTGGTCATCAGGGGAGGGACTGATGGACAGTTTGCATACCCCATTGTTATTCAGTCAAAGTTGATGCATATCCCAAGTATACAATTTGCAGAAAGTAATGAACAAGAATTGAACAGGTTTAAGGAGTATGGATGGATTGCAATCTCCATTACTGAAATATCCACATCAATGTGATCACAGATTCATCAAACTAATCCCATAAACTAAGCTACTCACCAGAACCTCCCAACACTTTCCCACCTCCTTGACTTTTCTCATACTTTTCCTTTTGCCTATGATTCCCTTCTTCATAGTTCTACCTGTCCAATGCCTACTCATTTCTCAAGGTCCAACTTAAACAGTTTATTTTCCATGGAAGCTTTCTTGATTGCCTTAGCTAGAAGTGGTCTCTTTTTCTCTTGAAATTAATAGTACTTCATATCTCTATAGACTCTTTCTTTTTTTTTAAATTTTAATGGTGTTTTTAATTTTAATTGTTTTTAAAATTTTAATAGTATTCTATTTTTCCAAAAACATGCAAAAATACTTTTCAACATTTACTTTTGCAAAACCTTGTGTTCCAATTTTTTCTTCCTCTCCTTTCCCCTACCTCCTGCCTATGACTGCAAGAAATCTGATATAGTGAACATATGCAATTTTTCCAAACACAATTCCATATTCTTCATGCTGTACAAAAAAAAAAGATCAGGTCAAAAAGAAAAAAAAACACAAAAGAAAAAACCAACAAGAAAACAAACAAACAACAACAAGGTGAAAACACTATGCTTTGATCCACATTCAGTCTCCAAAGTTCTCTCTCTGGTTGTGTATGGCACTTTTCATTGCAAGTCTATTGGAATTGCCTTGAATCACCATATTGTTGAGAAGAACCAAGTCCATCAACATTGATCATTACATAATCTTGTCATTATTGTGTACAATGTTCTTTTGGTTCTGCTCACTTCATTCAACATCAGTTCTAGAAATGTTTCCAGGCTTTTCTGAAATTAGCCTGCTCATCATTTCTTCCAAGGCATTCTCCCAGGCAAGTTCTTTATCCATCCCACCACCATACAGCCTTCTATTCTCATGCAAAAGGAACGTAATGAGGTACCATTGGCTCCAGTCATTTTTTAGGCATGCATTTGTTAGTGAGCATCTAACATATGGCTAGAGCCAATGGTTATGTTCCTTTTACATCCAACACAATAAGGAACACTATTCACAAAAGACTATCTTTGGGGAAAGAAGCACAAACTTCTCAAACAGTTCAAAGGCCTGGAAAACGTTAAATGCTGCTTTGAGAGGGCATTGTTAAAATGAGGGCTATCAACGGGAATTTATTGTGTGTTCTTGTGCATGGTGCCAGATGCATTTTATATGCTTCTTTAAGAGATGCTTTTTTTATTGTTTTTAGAGGTAATGCACCTCATTTGCTCTGAGGGAATTCTACTGATGGAAGTGCATGACAGAAGGAAGGCTATATTTGAAAAATGTAAATCATAGTGTGTGGAAATTCTTATGTTGCCTATGGCTAATGGAGGATGAACAGAGATACAGTCTTTCTTAGCACATTAAACACCTTCTTGTAGTGACACATTAAATGAATGGGTGGGTCCTGAGCAAATTATATATGGCCCCCCAGGCATACAATCTGTTGGCAGGAAGCAGAGGGAAGCAATGGAGCTGAGTGTTGTTGCAAACACCAATAATGGTAGCAGGAACTTAGCACCCTAAATTTTCTTCCAGTGAATGAGCTGGTCTCAGTCCATTACTCTTTTTGTATGATCCATTTCCCCCCCATGTCACCTTTGTGTTGGGGGTTGCAGTTCCCAAGAGCTTTCAGGGATTTATCTTCAACTTTATGTATTTTGAAACCACTCCCAGAAATCTGAGAAAATTTCTACACTGGATAGTACAGAAAATAAATCCTATTTATTTGGACATATACTAGCTAAGTTTGCAATGGATTTAATTAGACACTCTCATATAATGTGAATCCTATACCTACTTACAATACCACTCATTCAAAATCTTCTGGATAAATGTTTTCTAGATTTACAATCCAGCCTGGATATAAAGCCTTGGTATATATAGCAAGATTTCTCTCGAGTTCAGCTTCCCTAGTCTGTTCTATTACACATACTCCTCTCCATACCAATGTTGAATCCTTTCTTTTGGAGTTGGGGGAGGAGGAGGTTTGTGATTGTGAGCCTGAGAAAAGGAACTTTGCTGGGAAAAGAGACATGGACTACCCTACTAGAAATAAATTTCAACGGTGAGATGGGAGCAAGGATGTGCTGATAAATGTTTAACAACTAGCTTTCTGAAAAAAAAATACAAAAACACCATGCACATAGATAAGTTTAATTTGCCTTATAATCATTTTCTCCATCCCTTTCTTAAGTGTACAAATCAACAAAACAATAAATCAAGTATTAATTTATAGAATTTATTGATTTGTA
Source organism: Myrmecobius fasciatus (assembly GCA_023553655.1). Lineage (NCBI taxonomy): Eukaryota > Metazoa > Chordata > Mammalia > Dasyuromorphia > Myrmecobiidae > Myrmecobius > Myrmecobius fasciatus. The sequence goes on from JAJPUD010003196.1 coordinate 227,711, forward strand.
AGGTGTAAATACTCATACTTTTCATACTTTTTTTGCAATCTGATAAAACCTGCAGACTCTCTGTTAGAATAACTTTTGAATGTTATATTCAAATACACAGGATTTTAAAAATGATCAATTATATTAAAATTCTGTTATCAAAATATCTTAAGCAGATTTGATCTGTGTCCAGCACATACGTAAGTAGGAGACAGTAATGGAGTCTAAAACAACTATCTGAAATCCATATTGGGCACTTTGAAATGATGAATTGTCCTGTAAATTTCTTTGCTCCAAGCAACATTTTTTTGTGGTTGACTTATGTTAGCTAACCTCCTCTTTATTTCACATCTCTAGCATTTCTGTGAGCCCAGATATCTTTCAGGTACTTGCTTATATGAGGTTTGTATTCATTCTTTTGTTCACTATTTGCACTTCCCAACCTTGTCTAGCATTTTTGTCATCTCTGTCTTGAAACCTCAAGGCAAAGTTTATTTCTCAAAATGACTTGAAAATATGTAATTTTATGAGATAGGTAAACTTCAGATTTATATAACTAGCATCCTGTGTTAGTATTCTGAGACTTGATGTGATTGCACAATGTTACTTGCAAATAGGAGCATATGGAGGACCCTATGGAAGCATAAAATTTCAAGGAATTTGAGAAGTCAACTAGTACTACCTATACCTCTGCTAATTTATGTGTCAGGGATACTTTATGTAAGATGAACACACAATTATATAGAAGTCTGCCAATCTGCTATGTGATCCATTGAAAATACAATTGAAATTAACTATCATAAAATTTTGCCCCATCTCCATAGCCATTGTTACTAAGATATAGAACTATGAAGTAAAATTTCCAACACCTCACAAGTTAGATGAGTGGGTGGATATTATGAGTGTCCCTCTTCTCCTCTGACCTGCCTCTACTCCCTTGTCCTCCCACTGATATATATATATATATATATATACATATATATATATATACACAGATATATATACATATATGTGTATACACATGACAGATATGCTTTTTTCAATGTTATTCTTGTCTATATTTCACTATCAATCTTCTATAGATTATTTAGACAACATGCTGGAGACTTTCCTTTAATTCTTTTAAAATTCTGTATCAAAAGTAGCATTTATTCAGCTCATCTGTTATCCCTTTTTCTTGTTCCATGACTAGCCCACCTCTTTTCTTAACCATACTTTCCTCATAATATATTTTACATTATTATCAAAAAGTCATCATTGATAAGTTGCAGCCTATTTATAATTTAGCACATTTCTCCATTATACTTTGAGTTACTTGAAATAGTGTTGCATGATTGGCTGTGTATAGCACTGTTAGGAAAATAGAGCTATAAGAATGAATTGTTTTTAAATGGCATAACTAACTGGGAATCATTGAAAGTGCTATGCATTTAAGAAATGCAATCCAATCTGCTCTTCTTCATCTCTTTGAGTCTGAATCCAGTTTATTGTCTAATTAGTCTACTAACTAATTGTATTGTAGATATTCTCTATTTAATTTAGCATGGCGGGCATGCATAAATAATTTTCTTCTTGCTCCTTCCTTTTTATTTTAGAGGCCTTTGGATCAGGAGTACAAGACTCAGTTTCAGTTTTTATGGGCTATGTTTCATGCCTGGTCAGATGTCTGTGATTCCTAACTTTTAAGCCATAGTTTATAAATCCAAATCCAATTTTCTTTTTTAAATTTTTTTTATTTCTCTTAAAGATATTTTAGTTTTTCAAATACATGAAAGATAATTTTCAACATTCACCTTCACAAAATTTTGTATTCCAAATTTTTCTCCTTCTTCTCCCTCCCCTTTCCCCAATACAGAAAGCAGGTTAAATATATACAATTCTTATAAACATACTTCCATATTCATCATGCTGAGCCCCCAAAATTCATATTATAAGGGGAAAAAACCAAGAGAAAGGACCCAAGCAAACAAACAACAACAAATGTGAAAATACTATGCTGTGATCCATATTCAGTCTTCATAGTTTTCTCTCTGGATGTGGATGGCACAAGTTTGTTGTAATTGCCTTAAATCATCATACTGTTGAGAAAAACCATGTCCATCAAAGTTGATCATCACATATCTTCTTGTTATTATGTAAAGTGTTCTCTTGGTTCTGCTTACTTCACTCAACATCAATTCATGTAAGTCTTTCCAAGCTTTTCTGAAATCAGCCTGTTTATCATTTTTTAGAACAATATTTTATTACATTCATATACCATAACATTTAGCCATTCTCCAATCACTTAGTTTCTAGTTCTTTGCCACTGCAAAAAGAGTTGCTACAAACACTTTTGCATGTATGGATCCTTTTCTATTTTGTACATTCTCTTTGGGAAACAGAGCCAATAGAGACAAGCTGGATCAAAAAGTATGCATATTTTCAACCTGAGATTCTGTGATGAATTATTCTTTGAGTAATAAATTCTAGAATATTTATAAGAATTAAAATTAAGATTTGCTCAAAATATTTATTCTTCTCTATTCTTTCCGCATCTAACTTTTTTTTCCAAGATATTTCAAAAATTACACCAGCAATAGCCTCTATGGAGAATTTTTATTTCATTTTTATTCTTCTTCATGACAATGAGGAACACCTTTAGTGAATGTCTCTGCTTTATGCATTACATGATATTAATATCTGGAGGATTGTTGAATGAAGTTATTTCTGTGGTTTCATCTATCAAAGAATTCTGTCAATCTTAGTTAATTTTGTGACAACGAAACTATAGTCTTCTGTAGAAAATTGCCAATTTGTTCCTGTTTTATATGAACAAAGGATTTTGGGGTATATGTACAAATTATCTTTATGGAGTTTTTCTAAAGGTGAGAAAGTGAATATACAGATATGGAGGTACTGATATTTTGTAGTCATCTTTTTTGTTAGAATTTTAACAGTGATAGTTTCCAGTTTGTGGGTTTTCTTTTATGATAGCTTGAATATTAATCCCTAAAAGTTTTTGAAACTATGTTCCCTCAAAGACAGATTTCTTTTGGGAGTGGTTAGGTCTTTTTGTTATTCTTGATTTCAGGCTCTCAAGTAACAATTCTATTTTCTTACATTGCACATTTATACTGATGTGGTGAAATCTAAATATCTCTGTCATTGAGGATGAAAATAAATAGTACATAATGCTGGAAAATCTGTTCCATTTTTTTGCCTGTTTGTTGTACTTTTAATTTTATTTAGAAATTTTCTTGGGATCATCTATCATAGTTCATCTCATGCCAAACTTTGTCTAATTCACTGCTTTTTGCTGATTAGTGGAACCCTATAATTTATAATCTTCACTCATTCTCCTTAGCAATAGTTTGAAAATATCCCAGCACTATAAACTAATATTTCTTTTGGCTATCATGTCTTCCTCTTTGTCAAGGAAATTAATTGTTTACTGATTGGGAAAATTTATGGGCTCTTTTGGCTCCTGGTGGTGGCAACTATTTGATATCCAGTCTTTAGCTCAGAATCTTACACATAGGATATTGTCAAGAAATATTTGCTATGTTGGATATCATTTAAAGTTCTTTAAGAAATGGAAATAATCAGGATCAATGTCTTTACTTTTATCCAGTACCTGTTTTCCAGAGTTAAATGCTTATTAGATATATTGAAATTGAGTGTTATAATCCCACATTCTCATTATTATTATTATCATATTCTAGTTGAAGAAAGTATTTATGCAGATATGAAGCATTGGAATAATCTACAAACTTCTGGTATCTCTTATTTCTAATTTTCTAGAATGTTTTTCACTGTTATCCCTGGTGTCCAACTTTAAATGAGATGTCAAGATATATGTTGAATTACTTTTGGAAAGTTTTGACAAGTTCTTCAAAGAAGTCATCTATTTCTTTAACAGATGATGGCATGTAAGTTGCAATTGTTTTATCATGATGGTTTTATTTTTTGGGGGAGGGGGGTTATGTGTATTTGTTTATGTTAATTATGAGTTCATCATGAGCTAAAGTGACCAAGAATATGACTAGATAAGATTTCTTGTTGCCTTTGAGTTCACAATAAAACCAATTCTACTTTTTAAAAAAAATTTGTTTACTCAAAGCAAGTCTGTCAGCTAGTCTATCTTTAGCTGCAACCTCTTTATGTCTTCTGGTTTGATAATGAGAATGTCAATATTGATGTAGTCTGCATCTCTAGGAATGCATGAATACTGATAGTTGCTGGATAAAGATCCCAGACTCATAGATTGAGAGCTGCAAGGAGAGCTCATTTAGTCCATTTCACATTGTGAATATCAAATGTTTATAGATGATTTTAAAATGCTGATTGGTGGCACTCTATGCTTCCCATTTTGCCACTTCATCATCAACGTGGAAATGAGAAGCTGAATAGCATTGAAGGACATTTTGTATTTTTTGTTTGTTGAGCTGACATGATTAAATAATTCGTCACCCCAGTGATGAGCTTTTCTATACCTGTTTTGGCCAGTGGTTGAATGGCTGACCTTGCTTAATCAGATTCAGAACCTTTAAAAATTAGGAGAACCTGATCTGATTTATACTCCACAGCCTGAGAATCTGCTGCTATATCCACACTATGGTGAGGCATTGCAATAGAAATTTTGTGGAGGTCCTAGGAAATAAAAGATGAAAGTTTTCAAATCACTTTGAGAAATTGTGCTCAGATACCTTAAATTCTCTGAATTTTCATATTAGTGTATTATAGTGATTTTAATTTTGAAGAAAAATACAAGATATAATGGTAGTTATAATTCCTATTACAGATTTGCTTTTTTCACTGGTAGCATTTAATTTACTAATCTGGGAAAGTACTATAAATAACATGTTATAATCCCCATAAAGCTTTACAATGAATACAAAAGTACTATTTGAATATAAATTTTTAGTATTTTGAAGGCTATTTCCTGGCTAACAAAAAAAATGTACAATACAAAAGCTATGCCAATCTAAGATCTCAATTACTTAAATAATAGAGTTCATCGTGAGTTCAGCCCAAATTGGCCTTAAATGAAGTGAAATTGATAGCAGATGAAAGCTCAACAGGTCCCAGAATAATTATATACTTGTTATTATGTTCTCACTAATTGGAGCACCAGCTGAAAGAACCCTTGCTTCTAGAACTGCTACTGGTGTAACTGACCGGCATGCACATCTGTTTTATAGAAATCTGCATATTTGCTCATTTGCCAAAAATGCAAAGCAGATCTCTGAATTAGTTTCACAGTTCAGTTAATCACTTCCAAGCCAAAAAAATCAACTGAATACATTATGAATCTCCCCTCCCCCCAATATCCAAATTCACAAAAGGCCAGGCACATACCCTAAGAAAAGATGATCTAAAAGAATCTTGGGTGCCCCAAAGTGCATTTCTTCTTAATGATATATTATATTATTCCTATTTATGCTAATATAAGGTAAGTGCTCATACCCAAGAAGAGACCTTATAAAAACATATTCTTTAGAAGTTCCTAATTGTTAAATTTAGAGCAAAATTGCTATTTTCCTGAAGGAAGAATTCCACAACCCATATTTCTTTCACTATGGCAATGTGCACATTAATAGATAAGTATTTGCTTCAGGGCTTTGAAAGTTGTGTGCTAACAGGACTGAAGTTTAACCTTCATTAGTCTCAGCAGTATTCACTCCAAAATAACATGTGTTGTATTCCTCTAATACCATTTTATTTTTTTCAGAGCTCTTGAATTATAATAATTCTCTCATCTCTCAGATGCAGTGCAAAGCAATTCAATATTTATATTGAACTTTTCAAATTCAGCTTATCTTCAAATGTACTACAAAATAGAACTAATAGAATTAAAGTAGTAGGAGTTCTCCTACCCCCCCTTGGAGATAAATTATATTTTTAAAGAGAAGTCTTCAATTTCTTTTTTGAAACACAACTTGGGCTCATGTCGCCCTGCCAGTATTAATATGTTTGTAACCCATTATGAGTTAGGTATAACTAATGAACCAACTACTGCATTCTAAATTGGTACCTACCCAATACTGAGTCCATGAATAAGGTCTCCAGTATTTTCAAAGACCCCAAATGTGGGATTTATAGGAGAATGTAGATAAGAACTGTGCCAAATAAGAAGTAATGGAAGGACTGCAATTTGTACTTTTGGAGGAGAGATGGACATATTGATGTTATCATGGCTCCATTAAAAATGTCAAAATTTTAAAATATGGAAAACTGGGTCTAAATATTAATTTTTTTCAGACAAATGCCCATTTAGTGTGACATAGTTCTGTGAATACTACTTTAGAATCATTGTTCTAAGAATTCATTATGATTATCCTGTACCTATAGATGCTAAAGGAAAAGAAGATATTACTGAATGTATATCTGTTCCCATAATATCACACAGAAGATAATTGAAATATAAATTCTTGATATAAGTTTGTTTCCTTTTTTAAAAAAATTTTTTTATTAAAGCTTTTTATTTGTATAACATATGTATGGGTAGTTCCTCAGCATTGATCTTTACAAAGCTTTCCATTACAAATTTTACCCCCAGTCCCCTCCCCTCCCCTAGATGGCAGGAAGTCCACTACATGTTAATAATGTTGAAAAATACTTGACAAGTTGTGCAAGAAAAATCCTATCTACAAGAAAAAAAAAAGAAAATCAGAGAAAGGAAACACAATGCAAGCAAACCTCAATAGAGAGCATGAAAATGTTATGTTGTGGTCCGTATTTCATATCCCTCTCTCTGGGTGTATATGGTCTTCTTCAGTGAACTATTGGAACTGGTTTGAGACAATTCTTTGTTGCAGAGAGCCATGTCCATCAGAATTGATCATCATGTAATACTGTTGTTGCTGTGTATAATGATCTATAAGTTTGTTTCCTTACAATTTTCCTCTTTTTCTTTGATATAATTTTAAAAATCCTTTTCTGATTAATCAGGGACTTCCTATGTTTTAAAATATGATACCAAATGATACCCAAAGTTCATTCATTCCCTTTTGGCAATTTCAAAACAAGGAGAGTAATCTGAATTAATAATAGATAGTTTCTACATTAATGCTATTAAAAGTATATTGACCTAGGGGCAGCTAGGTGGCACAGTGGATAGAGTATCAGCCCTGAAGTCAGGAGGACCTGAGTTCAAATCTGATTTCAGATACTCCCTAGCTGTGTGACCCTGGGCAAGTCACTTAACCCCAATTGCCTCAGCAAAAAAAAAGTATATTGACCTAGAAATAGCAAATAAATGTTTTGAGATTTGCAAATTTATTTGTCAAAATGGAGTTTTGCAACAGCAGATGTATCTATGAAATTGAGAGTTTTATAACAATAATTCAGGAAAATGTCATTGTCTCCAAAAATTAAAGGTATCAATGAATGGGATCAGTCATTCTTACTAACTGTCGTTCTGTGGAATTAGGTACTTTCTTGCCCCCCCCCCCCGGGGGGGGGAAAAACAGATCAGCACTGCCCGCATCACTGAGAAGAGATAGATCATTCCCTTTTTTGGGAAGAGAACTCAGAATGCCATTTGGCACCCAATTCTCATTGTTCCATTGCCCATTTCAGACCAGGTATAGGGCAGCTATTGTCAGATTGATTTTAACTTCTGGAAGTGTCCCATAGTCCAGTTCCACTCTGATCCTTTGACCCTCTAGACTCTTGGTTAAAAACCACCTGTCTTGCCTTTGATCTTCAAAGTCCTGGGAGCCTTGCTGAATACTCTATTGTTACTCTTGCAAGGAAAGACTATCTAAACTTTTTATTTGCCACAAGTTAAGCATGACAAATAACCCTCTTTTATGTGTTTTGCCCCTCTCCCTTAAGAGAAACAATTTTTTCATTTTTTTCCTGTTTTTTTTTTGACCAGCTTGATCATGGGTGAGGAGTGAAAGGGTAGAACTCACAAAGATGGTCAAACAGGAATCCATTTATTCAAATTTTTCTCAGCCTTATAAACCCTAATACACTTACACAACTATAACACACTGTGCAGGTGCTAACTCTATACTGCACATGCAGGACCACACAAACAACTTGCTATTGTGTGCAGATGTCTTCTTGCTGCTTTAGTATAACTCTGCTTTAATTACAACACAGGCTGTCACACTCCCTGACTTCTCAGGAAGGCTGAGACACCTCCAGGAGGATGGAGAGCCAAACCAGACATGTCAGCAGGGCTCCTTTTACTGGACTAAAGGGCTTTATACCTCTCCCATGGTTCCCCACTATCTGTGGCCCTCTATATCTTCCACTTTCTTTTGTTTTAATTGAAAGAGGTACATACATCAGTGGTTAAATTCATCAGCATGGGAGGAATCACACAGGCAAGTAGTAATATAACAAGCACTATGAATAAACAAGATATTATAAAAGACTTCCATGAGTCCCAGAAGGAAAGTATAGAAAATAACCATTAATTCACAACCACACATACACTTCCTTCAATAGCCATTCTATTGTCCATCACTTAATGTGTCTGGGAATCCAATGATCCCTGCAGGTTTTGAAGTCCTGCATCAGTCTCAATAGCAATTATTTTGATGATCATGGTAATGTTCGTTAGTCAATTGTCATACACATAGGACTAACAGCCATGTTCTTTCAATGGTAGGTCACATCCATTTGCCAATTTTCACTGGGCCTCAAACCATGAGGATTCTTCTCTGGATGGAGTGTAGAAGCATGGGAGGCAAGCTGGCCAGGCTTTTACTATGCTCCTAGATTCCTCTTTTGTTATCCCAAATGGCAGACGTAAAGCTTGTGCAGCCTGATGATATTTAGAATGAGATTCTTGGGTGGCCTGAAATAGGGGAGTGTGGCTAACATGGTGAAAAGGTGATCTGCCTTTGAGTTTCCATAAAAAATACTGGAATAACAATATGAGAGGGGGCATGCAAGAAGTAATTCTTACCTGGGTGCTTTCTTATTTGCTCCTGAAGTTCCTTAAAAAGCTGAAATATGTTAGAAGCTACAAATTTTACTTGGGCTGTGGAAATTCTTTGTACCACATTCACTGAATAAGTTGAATCACATATTATATTTACATTTCCTGGATGATAAGTAAGAGTTAGCATGATTGCATACAACTCATCCTACTGAGTGGACTGAAAGAAAGCTCTACTACTCTTTTTATAGCTAAGTTAGGAGAACATATAGCACAAATGTTATGTTTAGATGCATTTGTAAAGATAGAGGGCCTTAAGAGGCATCTTAGATTATCAAACTGTGCATACCCTTTGACCCAGAAGGGTTCCTATTGGGCCTATATCCCAAAGAGATCTTAAAGGAAGGAAAGGGACCCACATGTTCAAGAATGTTTGTGGCAGCCCATTTTGTAGTGGCTAGAAACTGGAAACTGAAGGGATGCCCATCAATTGGAGAATGGCTGAATAAATTATGGTATATGAATGTTAAGGAATATTATTGTTCTGTAAGAAACGACCAGCAGGATGATTTCAGAGAGGCCTGGAAAGACTTACATGAACTGATGCTGAGTGAAATGAGCAGAACCAGGAGATCATTATACACAGCAACAACAAGACTACATGATGATCAATTTTGATGGACATGGCTGTCTTCAACAATGAAATGTTTCAAACCACTTCCAATTGTTCAGTGATGAAGAAAGCCATATACACCCAGGGAGAGGCCTGTGGGATCTGAGTGTGGACCACAACATAGCATTTTCATTCTTTCTGTTGTTATTTGCTTGCATTTTATTTTTTCTCAGGTTTTTTCCTTCTTGATCTGATTTTTTCTTGTGTAGCAAGGTAGCTGTATAACTATGTATACATATATTGGATTAAACATATATTGTAACATTTAACATGTATTGGACTACCTGCTATCTAGGGGAGGAGATGGGAGGAAAAAGGGGGAAATTTAAAACAGATTTGCAAGGGTCAAAGTTGAAAAATTACCCATGCATATGTTTTGTAAATAAAAAAAAGCTTTAAAAAATAGAATTTAAAAAATGAGGCATCTTAGAAACCTTCTCTTCAAAAACCCATGGCCAATTATGTAATAGCTGGGCTATTTTTAAGGGGGATCTGTGCATGAAATTTGGAGTTGTGGCCAATAAAATTTGCCACTCTGGGATGGTTTCACAGCATGCATTAATTTGTACATTGATATAAAAGGTGTTTATCTTGTTAGGTCCTATTCCAGATAATTGTATTACTCATTTAATGGCCTTTAACAAGATTTTAGCCACAAGCACTTATGCTTTGGTCTGGTTGTGCTATTCTTGTTATGGATTTCCAGTCCTTAGGGGTTAGGACTTCATAAGCCAAATTCTCTAACATCAGGCAATATAGACCCATGTAGCATCTAGACTAGCTCCCTGTAGGACCTCGGTACCAAGCCTTGATCTTAGATGAGGAGTGGGGAGGCGGGCCCCCGAGGATAGCCAGACGTGGAGTCCATTTATTGCAAATGATCTCAGCCTTACATACCCTCGTGCATCACTTCAGCACATGTGTTAACTGCACTAGGCATGAGCCAGTTACAGGATGCTGTGCATGCAGGGCCACATAAGCAACTTGCTATTGTTGTGTGGATGTTTCCTTGTTACACGTTAGTGTCCTTGCTTCAAGCAGAACACAGGTTGTCACACCCCTGACTTCTCAGGAAGGATGGGAGCTGAACCAGACCCATTAGCAGGTGCCCTTTGGGCTGGAGGGTCTTATACCTGACCCAGAGTTCCCCCACTATCTATGGCCCTCTACAGACCCATAAAGGATGCAAGCCTTTTTCAGATCACTGGTAACTTCCAGATTAAAGGATCGTGTCATCCCCCTGCTGTTCTCCTCCCACTCCCTTGTTTGACATCCCATGCTTTCTTTTTTTTTATATGGGAATGTGCTAGGGGATGGAGCCAGGACCCTTAGCCTGGTGGCATTCAGGTACTTGTTCTCCCACTATCTTCCACATCTCTGGCTCCACCCTCTCCTCCCCAGAGAGCCACAGAGACGTGCACTCCACAACATCCAAGAGCTCAGTGATCTGCTTCTGGGTCACTCAAAACCCTGCTGCTTTATCAACCCGACCCAGCATTCTCCATACTTCCCTCTTTTGGTAGCACTTGCCCCATTTTGGCTGAAGAAAGGGATGAGCTTAGCTTTTTAAACTTACTCTGTTCTTGGGTCACAGAGACACTTTGCCTGAACTCACACTGTTGTTGTCAGCCAACCTGCGGAGGATTTTGGTACCAGCCCGAATCCCGATTATGGATGAGGAGTGAATGGGTGGAACTAACATAGATAGACAAACAGGAGTCCGTTAATTCAAAATTTTCTCAGCCTTATACACCTTAATACACTCATATAACTATAGCACACTGCACATGCAGGACCACATAAACAACTTGCTATTGTGTGCAGATTCTCCTTGCCTCTTAGTATAACTCTGCTTTAATTACAACACAGGTTGTTATATCCCCTGACTTCTCAGGAAGGGCGAGATGCCTCTCGGGGGGATGAGGAGCCAAACAAAACACATCATCGGGGTTCTTTTATTGGACTAGGCCCAGGGCTCTCCACTATCTGTGACCCTCTACAGTCTAGACTCAGTGATCAATGTAGATCATGCAAGACAGTGGTAGAAACTATACAACCATCACTGCAGAATAGAAAAAAAAAGAAAGAAAAGGAAATGAAAAAACCATTATCAAATACTTATCAGTGCAACACAACATGGAGGAAAGAAGTACACATATGAACTTACTCTCTTTCCTGTATTGAAACTGGATCATTATCTCAGCTTTAACAACTGCCTACAATTGGCTAGGTATTACACTGATCCATAAAATTTTTAGGATAAGGTTTTTAAGAGTTGTCACTATGCCATAATCTCTAAGCTATGTGGAATGAAATGTTTTCAAAAACTCATTAGAGAGGTAAAAATCAAACAGGAATCAGATAGAATACTTGTTATTTCTGCTGTCTTATCTACTATTCTAGTAATCAGTCCATCAGTTAATAAAATTTTTTTAAGCACCTACTACATGCCAGGCACTATATTAAGTGCTGAGGATACAACTATGGGGAAAGAGGAAGTTCCTGTCTTGAAGGAGTTACAATCTAATGGGGGTAAGCAACACAAAAAAGGTAGTGGAAAAAGAGCTGGGGGAGGAGAATTACCCATTGGAGGGCATATTGGAAAAACCAGGGAAGTCTCAAAGTAGTCATTTGTGCGGGAGATGAGGAGATACCTGTCTTGGGCACTTTCTTAAATGGAAACTTTGAAGTTCATGGCTCTGCCATCCAATCAGAGTGGCAGAATATGGTGATGTGGTATGAATACCAAGGCATTTTTTGTCTTGAAGGGTGAATGGGTTTATCAATGTTGAGAGAGGAGAATGGTAGAGAAATGAGAGAAGTTCTAAAATAGTCTTGTCTCTCCTGGGTTCCTTTGTAAAGTGGAGGTCATGGAGTTGATGGCTCCACTGATCAGAGGGGAACAGAATTTTACTGAGGATGTTTTCCATGAGCCTGCAGAAGATGAACCTGCAGTCTAATGCTTTTATTCAACTAAAAACAATTGTTACTTTCACTTACTTCCCCTCCTGGCAGGATAGAAGTTTCTCTTGGAGAAAGGTAGAGGGATAAGAAGCTAGAGCTATTCTGCCTCCTTTGAGCCAAGTCAACATTTCCCACATTCCTGCTCATGCTATAGATTGTGGGACAGCCTTCATAGCCCAGAGGGTCTTGTTACATAGAAAGCTTCTTTCCCTACAATGATATGGTGTGGATGACAGCTGTAATAATTATATATAGTATTTGCCTTGAAGTCAGGGAAATGGGTACAAATGCTGCCTCCACTACATATATTAGGTAACTATTGGCAAGTCACTTACCCTTCTGATGGTCTAACAATTCTCTTAAGACTGTAAGCTATAGACGAATTGTGGATTTGCATAGGTGGTGAGAATCTCTATACTGGGAATCTCTTATGCTGATGAAGTCACAGATTTGGACCAGATCAAAAAATAGTAATGATTTGGAGTTTTGAAGTTTTGATGATATTAGGGAGTCAAGTCAAAATGTTCTCATTATAATGCTGATCTATACCCTGGGAGGTTAGTCATAAACTTCCAGATTTATTTATTTGTTCATTCATTTATCTCTCCCTCTTTCTCTGTCTTTCTCTCTTTCTCTTTCTTTCTCTATCCATCTACCTATCCATCATCTGTCTTATCTGTCCATCCATCCATCCATCTATCTATCTATCTTTGACTATTTATTTATCTATCTAACTCTCCAACTCTGGCAGTGACTTTTATAGCTTCTGCCTCTTGGCAAACAGGGAACAACCTTTCACTCTGCTCTATGTCCTTGCTAGTGATTATTTTGTGCTGTTCTTTAATAAGAAGTTTGGGGTAAGATTGACATAGAGACAGCAGGAAGTTCCCAGCACTTTTTTGGTGGAATCTGCTGTGGTTAAGGGGACTACAAATACTGATAAGTACTGGCTGCTTCTTCAATCAAGTGCTTGACATTTCTTTTTTTTTTTTTTTCACGGCTGCTGTCTAGACTTTTTTATTATCCAGCGGCCAGAATGATCATGAATTCTCTGAGAAGGGGAAAAACTTTAGGTGACATCAGATGTATTGATTTTGTCCAACTCTAATGTTATCAGCATGATCATGGAATCCTAATTCTCTAAAGGTAAGATTCATCGATACACTATCCTAGGGGTTTTAAATGTGTAAAGCTTTTGAAAGCCCCTTAAGCCAGGGATCTAGGTCAGTTCTTTAACCTAGAATTCATAGCTAAAAAGAATGCGCCTTAGGTATTAACTGACAAAGCCTCTGCATTTTATAGATTAAAGAATCTATGGCTCCGAGAGGTCACTGACAAAAGGTTATATTCCTGAAAAGTTGTGGCTCTGTGAGAAGTAACTAGGTCTCCTGTCTCTTATTCCAATTCCATTATTGCTTCTGTTGACTAGAATAGACCATAACCTAGAAAAAAGTCCTCAACTGACATTTATGTCACCAGCATCATCAAATAAAATTAAATAAACCTAGTACTTAAGGCCTTGGGGAAGAGTAGATTTCCCATGAGGAAAATAACATATCCTCCTTGTGCATAGCTCCTAAGTGGAATAAGGCAGAAAACAGAGGATAGGATAGGTTGGTAAGCCCACTCATAAAGTATTACCTGGGATACACTCATTAATCAAGTGTATACAGAGTGCATTTTAACACTCTCCAGAGCAACTATCCCAAAGCTTTTCTTTTTTCAAGACCCCAAATCTATTCCCTTTCTTTTTCATTTAAAAAAGTTTCATTGATAATTTTAAAATAGTGCATCCATCTACCTCAAGAGTGAGCTCTCTTGAAATGAAGAGAGAAGGAAACTTGTGTTTATGAAGTACCTGCATGAGCCAGGCATTGTCTTAAGTGCTTTACAAGTATCATTTCATTTGATGCTTACAGCAATCCTGGAAAAGTAGGTGTTATTTTCCTCCCCCCCCCACATTTTACATTTGAGAAAACTGAGGCAGACACTGGTTAAAGTGACTTGTCCAGGGTCACATAACTGAGACCAGATTTAAACATAGTATGTCTTCTTAATTCTAGACCCAGCCTTCTATGCACTGTATTACCTCATTGACAAAGAACATCAATCAATAACATCTGACATAGTGATCAAATCTGACAATATACACAATATTCAGTCCTAATTTTCCTTTGTCTTGATTGTAATGGGGAATGGTGTTTCATAATCTGTTCTCTTGAATTATAAATTATAGAGGTTCTAAGCATGTGGAAATCATAGGGCACAATTTGACAAGAAGATCCACAATATAGATGAAAAAAAGGATTTGATATAAGTGTGATAGATAAATGAATAGGGCACTTAGACTTCAGACAGCAGGAGCTTTGATAAAATTCTCTTAAAACAAGTCCATTGCTCAGAGAACTAATTCTCAGCAAAATGAGTAGAAGCCTCACTTAACTAAGCTAGATCATTACTTTTAAAAATGTGAAACAAGTTCTTTGTCTGGGGACAGCTCAGAAATCGGATCTTGCAATAAAAATCAGTGTTTAGTTGTTCAATACTTGGACATTATCCAACACATAAAATCAAATGAGACTCCAGTGGGTTCAAATAGAGGTCATTAAAAGTCTGAAAGAAGAGACCTTTTGTTCATTTTTTCTTTATATAAATGCACTTTAGCAGGGAGAAGGGGGCTTCATTTTTGTTTATTTACTCAGAGTTCAATTTCTTTTTAGTGATATTTTCATTTACATAGTTATAGTCAATTGTCTAGATTCTTTTGATTTTGATTATTGCACTTTGTAACAATTTCTACAAATCTGTCCACATTTCTTGTACTTTCTCATATTTGTTATTTCTTGGAGACAGAGTGGCATTTCATTATCCTAACATTTCACTTTTTTCAATTATTCTTCAATTGTTGAATACAAATTTTATTTCCAATTCTTCAGTACTATAAAGAGTATTGCTATGAATATTTTGGGTCATACTGGATTTTTGTTTATGTCTTTGACCTCCTTGAGATACATACTTCATATGGAAACAAGGAATCCTGAAACAATGGATCCTACTATTGTTCTTGTATTATTTTCATCTTGCAAAATTCAAAGCTGATATGTAAAACAATTGCTCCAATTTAGTGTAACTGTCTTCCCATAGACTCTCACTGAAACATTAATATTTGTGTTTATACTGAAACCTCTTGTTAGATGCAAATATCTTGAGGGCAGGAATTATATCCCTTCTAATACTATTTTAATTGTTGGAATCAATTAGTTTGCATGATGTCAGGTAAAGCCTCTTAATTGTTTTAATTTTAATTTCTTTTAATATTAATGATTTTGAATATTTTTAATGGGGTCATTTATTATCCCTGACCTTTCAACAAATGTCTTCACTTCTTCCTTTACCAAAAAAAAAATGAAGTCATTCTTTATTAGCTCCCATTCTTTACACCTCACAACCTTTCAGTGTCCTTAATCATCTTTTCTATTTTTGCATCAGCCCTAGCAGATAAGGCTAGTTTTCTCCTGGCAAGACTTATACACCACTTGTTCCATGTTTTTCCAGAACTTTGCTCCATGGAAAATTCTCTCCCTTCTTCCCACTATCTGCTTTCTTTCTGTCTTTTTCTGCTGTTTTATGCTCTGATATTCTGAAAATAAATTCAAGACATTTAGCATTTATGAGGTATCTATCATTTGCAAAGCAATTTTTGGGTCCAGACGATTTCATTGGTATAGGAAACTCTTAGTGAAGAAATCAATAACTATTCAGCAGTTTATTGGTCTTAGAGAGAGAGAGAGAGAGAGAGAGAGAGAGAGAGAGAGAGAGAGAGATAAAGGTGTCATTGAAACTATGTGACTTGACTAAGTCACAAACCAGTATTTGTCAGAGATAGGAATATGAACCTGGGCTTTTCTGATGACAAATGCAAGTCTCTATCTACTATACTATGCTAGAGAACATTCTGTTAAGGGCTGGAACACATAAATAGGCAAATAACCACATACAAAAAAAACCCTCTATAAAATGGCCTAAAATAATATTTGTAGTACTTACCTGACAGGATAATTATGAAGACTGGGTGAGAAAATATATGTAAAATACTTTACAAATCTAAATGGGATATATGTCAGTTAGGATTACCATTATCTGCAGTTGTTCTTAACATTACTGTCACTTAGAACATATCTAGAAAGAAGTCCTTAAGTGATATTTATTATCACTCTAAATGCCATACATTTCCATTTGGATGTTTCTCCAGTACCACAAAGTCAGTATGTCTAAAACTGATCTTTATGTTACTGATATCTGTATTCTTCCAATTATTCAGCCTTGAAACTTGAAGGCTATTTCTTATTCTTTCTCCCTCATCCTTCCAAGTCTGTTGATTATACCTCCATGACACCCCTGGTATGTGTCCCTTTTTCATTTACTATCTCATTGCTTTGCTTTTGGACTGTTGTGCAAATGCATCCTACCTGGCCTGTTTTGTTCCAGGATCTCTCTTCCTTAATCCATCCCTCAAAAAGCTGCAAAAATATTCTGCCTAATGCATGAATCTAACCATTATCACTTCCCTCAATTTTTTTCAGTAGATAGGATAAAATATGAATTTCTTGCCCTGACATAATCTACTTTTTGCCTATTTTTTTCTTTTTTGGAAGCAATTGGGGTTAAGTGACTTGTTCAAGATCACACAGATTATAAGTGTCTGAGGCTGGATTTGAACTCAGGTCCTCCTGACTGGTGGGCCAATGTTATTTTTATATCCACTGTTTCATTTAGCTGATGCTCTCCTTATATTTTTCACCTTATTTTATACTACTCTCCTATATGAACTCTATATTCTAGTCAAATTAGATTATTCTAATATCTTATTCCATATTGTATTAAATTCCTTCATGTGTTCATATAAACTGTCCCCCATGTCTAGAAATTACTCCCTTAAAACCCTTCCTTCAAATTATCAAAGGGACAATTTCCTTCAGGAAGCTTCCGATCCCTTCTTCCTCCTTACATTTCCCTAGAGCAAGCTATACTGTTTTTTTAAAATTATTATTTCCATCCCTTCTATTTGCATAATTTTTATTTGTGTATATACTCTACCCCCCTCTTAAATATAAATTCTTTAAAAGTAGGGCCTATATCCCTTTTCATCTCTGTATCTTAAAATATTTAGCACAATAGCTTGCATTTGGTTGGCACTTAATAATTATTGATTTAATTGAATTGGATACCTAATTTGTAAGATTTATAATCTATCTTAAGAGGAAGCTCAGAATAATATTTTTCTTTTCATCTAAATGCTCTTCTTAGTGTAAAACATGCATCTTTAAAAAAAGATTTATTGTGATGACTAAGTCTTAAAAAATAATTGAAAGAATATATAGTTAATCTGCAGAAATTGAAAGCTCTCTTTTGGCTAGTCAATTCACACATTGGTGAAATAAAAATGAAATTTTTTATTTGATCTGATAAATATTATTATTTTCCATCCTAACCAATCATAAGAAATAGAATGCTCCTACTGGGAGCTCTTTTTGACCTCATTGTCTTTGTTTTGTTTTTTTTTTTCTGTTTTTGTTTGTTTGTTTTTAGTTGAATGTCTTAATGGTGGGGCAAGGGCCAAAATAACAGTAATGGACATTTATATGGTACTTTTTAATATTAGTTTCATTTGTGCAATTATGCAAAAAAGGAAGCTTCTATAAGTGTTATTATTCTAATTTTACATAGAAGAAACTTAGAAAATTGAAGTTAGGAACCTATTTTTACATGGCTAAAAGAGTTTGAAACAGTATTTTCCTGATAGTATTCAACATGCTATTCATTATTATCAGATTGCCTCTCATACAAATGAGAAGAGCAATTCTCTAGATATCTGTTTACTGATATCCTAGGGGAGGGGCATATTACTCTAGTCATTCTTGTAATTTGCCTTCTTTAAGCCTTCCCTACATAAAGCACACATTTTTTCAGGCCTATAAACTATGCATAGCATATACAAAGAATGGGTACATATGAAGAGGTTCTCTAAAGGCTTCCTAAACTACTATGACTGCTAGTATTTATATAGTATCTATTCACTTCACTCAGCATCAGTTCATGCAAGTTTCTCCAGGCCTCTCTGAAATCATCCTGCTGGTCATTTCTTACAGAACAATGATATTCTATGACATTCATATGCCATAATTTATTCAGCCATTCTCCAATTGATGGGCATCCACTCAGTTTCCAATTTCTTGCTACTACAAAAAGGACTGTTATAAACATTTTTGCACATATGAGTTTTTTCCCCCATTTTTATGATCTCTTTGGGATATAGTAGAGACACTGCTGGATTAAAGTTGATACCCCTTTGAGCATAGTTCCAAATTGCTCTCCAGAATGGTTGGATCCGTTCACAGTTCCACCAACAATGTATCAGTGTCCCAGTTTTCTCACATCTCTTCCAACATTTATCATTATCTTTTTCTATCATCTTAGCCAATCTGAAAGGTGTCTCACACCATTCTTGATACATTTCCTCAACCATCTTGTCCTTAGTCTCCAATCTTTCTGGACCTGGTTTGTTGTTTTTCTCTACTGGGGTCCATCCTTGTCTTTTTAATAATCTGACTAATTGATCCTCCCTCTCCAGGTTGTTCAATCTTTATCATCCTGGCCGGTGATGTCTTTACTACTCTTCTGATACCCTATATCACACAGGGGAGGCAGACAGGGAGTAGTATGACTCTACTTAAAGCTATCAGCAGAATTCAAAGAACTGTTTCCACCAGCTGCCTCTAGACCAAGAATACCAAGAGGTATTAAGAAGTAAGGATCAGGTTTGGAATGGGACATGGGCCAATTTTCTGGTGTCTTTGGCAATTTCCTTCACTATCTGTCTTTCATCATCAATTTTCATACAGGAAATGGATAGATTTAATTTCTCACAAAATCCACCTTCTTCAGTCAACAAGTAGTCTAATACCAATCTATGCTGGAGTACTGCTTCTCTAGTTTGAGTGGCCTGGTCTGCTAACAAATCCAGTGCCTTTTCCATCTGATTAGTAATTATTCCAACTATGGCCTGGAGTCTAATGAATCTATTCAGCCTATAAATTGATGCTCTTTACACCCAACTCCTATCTGGAGTCCATCACCCCAATCATTTGCATCCCCAATAATTGGAGTAGGCAACCCTTCACAAATAAAGATGCCTAGCATGAAAGTCAGCAGCAACAGAAATGCCAAAATCAAGACAGACATGCATCTAGCAAAGGATAGATCAAATACTCACTTACCTACTTATTTAGGATATAATGACCACATATTTTCAGACAGGAAACTGCAGGATCTTACATATTTGGATTGTTCTCATGGCTTTTCCTGACCACTTGCCTTGATTATAGAAATTTTCTGTAAGAGGAAAAAAATGGGGACATGATTATAATAGCATCAAAAACAGGTTTTTCAGGTCTCAGCCTGAGAGCACATATATGAGAGGATAAAACATCCTTAGATCAGTTGGACATAAGTTAAGGCCACATTCTTATGAGAGGTCTTCACTCAGTTTATTCCATTCATAGATCTTACATTTTATATATATATATATATATGTATATATATATGTATATATATATATATTACAAATTTTATTTCACAAAATTCTTAAGAAGTAGATGTTATTAACCCCATTTTTTACAGGTGGGAAAATTGAGGTTAAATGACTTGCACAAGGTCACATAGCTAGTAAGTATCTGAGATTGAATTTGAACTCAGGAGGTTCTGTCTCCAGATTTAGTGATGTAGTAAATATGGTGCCTTTAAACAAATTAAACAAAATGGAATTTGGCCAATCAGGAAGGTGCTTTTGATTCAAAGATAATGGGATAGCTCATTTCAGTAGAGCTGATGATGAGAACAGAGGATCAAGAAAGAAAGAGATGGGACCATGTAGAACTATTTTCCTGTTGCTTTCCTGATATGGTCCATGGATTTCAAAACCAATCCCACAAAAATAGTTAACTTGTTTAGGAAAACGTCATCGTGTCTTGTTCCATTCATCATTTCAGGATGACAAAGCAAAATAACATCTGTCCAGACATTAAAAGAAGTTAAACAAAATACAACCAAACAAAGAAAAACTCCCAACTATAACAAATGTATAAAGGAGCTATAGAAACCAATCTGGTTAAGAGAGAGAAGTGAAGAGCAACTTAGGAGACACATGGGATGTTTAAAAAATACAAAAGAATTGTGCAGAATGAAGCCTGAGACAGTTAAGAAAATAATCAGGAACAGGGGAAAAGACTCAGAGCACAAAGAAATAAAGAACAAAAATTGCAAGAGCTGTCTCAATAAGGAGTTTTCAAATCACTATATACAATATAGATTAAAGATAGTGCCCTCACCAGAGGGATTTTCAAGGGCTTATTTCAGGAGACAAAGAAAGAGTGAAGCTAGGAAATGAGTACTTTGCATTTGTTTTTGCAGAGAAAAGGGGATTAAGATCTCAAGATCAGTGAGTCAGAGTACTCTAGAAGCCATAGAAAATGGACTAAATGGTGCTTGGAGATAACAAAATAGTTCACACTAAAGGGAGGAAAACGTCCCTGTTCAATTCCTCTGCAGACCTGGGTTTTTAAAGTCAAAGACTGGTAGGTTGTTTAAAAATTGTTGCTAAATATTTCAATAAAGGCTGAGAGTGGATCCTGTTACTGAATAATTCTGTGATCTTGGACAAATTCCTTATCTGTTAGATATTTCATTTTCTTTACCTGTATATGGAGATTTCAAAATTTATTTCACTCAATGAATGCTTATTAGGTGCAGGGTATTGTCCTAGGTGGTGAGAGATACAAAGTTAGATGTTTCAAAACCCTGCATTTAATGAGTTCTCTAGCCAATGATGGAAAAGAACTAGGACTTCCCTGCTGATGAAGTTTGTTCTCTTTGAGAATCTATAGAGATCTCAATTCATTGTAGCTCTCAAGAGCAAAATTACAGTGCTGGAGCAGAGACAACAGGGTGCAGGGTGATAATTCATGTCCCCAGAGTTAGAAAATCTGTTTTCAAATCTTATTTCTGTCATATTTATGTAAAACCAGTCAATAGTCTCTCCTACAGAGACTATGGTGACTCTTGGGATAGTTACAATTGAATTCATTCTATGAGGTGGCAGAAAGGTTAGCTTTCATTGTCAAGACATCATTCATTAACTTTGATGACTGAGAAAAGAACTACAAGAACTGACTTCCTGAGAGAACTAATTTAACTCTTATCCTTCCAAGAAACATGTGAAGGCATTTTTGAGAAGAAATGTGGTGTTTTGAAGGAACTGAATTTTGGTAATGTGCTTCTAGAATGAATACATTAGAAGTTTTAGTGGTGGATAAAGGTGACTTTGGTGCTGCTCTTTCTCAAATGGATTTATTGTAAATATTATTTGTATTCATTTTTCTTATTTTTCATTATTAACAGATGGTTTAATGAGTTACTTTGATGTTTAAGTCTAGGAGACAAAAGGGTTTGATACAGAGGGATAGAGGAAAAAACACATTTAGGGAAAGATATTTTTCCAGTTCATTCAGTAAATGCTACTGATAATTGATTACTAGTGAAAGATATTTTGCAATTTTAATATTTAAATATTAATTATTGAAGAAACTTTGCGGGGGGGGCGGAGCCAAGATGGCAGAGTGAAAAGGTGACTCTCTGCCTCTCCTTCGATCTTTTCTCAAATCAACAGTAAAATAAGCCTCTGAACTGATCTTCAAGTCAACGAACTCAGAAATATTTGGACACTGTTTTTTGAAGAACTTCATATCAAGTTCGTCTAACTCAGACAGAGAGATAAATAGAGGACTCCTGTGTAGGCCGGAAGTGAGGGTGGGACTCAGCTCACTGTGGCAGAAATTCCAAACTCCAAACTCCAAATTCCAAACACCTGGAGTTTATCTGAGGCACTCGGGACACTCTGCCCTGATTGGGGGCAGATGTTCTGGCAGACTTGCCTTGATTATGGAGTAATTCGGACTTAGTCCTAGCCCCCACCGGCCCAGCATCTTAAGTTAATTCGCCGAAGTGCCCCAGGGCAAAGATCTTCAGCCGCCTTTCAGCTGTCGTTTTTTTTTTCCCTACCTTAAAGAGATATCCACGCTGTATAAAAAAAAAAAAAAGAAGTAAAAGAGAGCTCTCACCATAGACAGCTTTTATCAAGACAAAGAAGCCATGACCGCAGATCCTGAGGTTCCTTTAGACAAAACACCAGAAGAAGGTATTAAAGACCATCACTGGTCACTTTTTCAAAAGGCCTTTCTGGAAGATTGCATAAAGAACCTCAAAAGAGAGCTGGAGGACAAATGGGAAAATAAACTGAAATCAGTGCAAGAAGGATATGATGCTCTGCAAAAGAGATATGAAAAAGACACCAATTTATTGAAAAATAAAATTAGTGATGTGGAAAAAGAGTGCAATGAACAAAAAAATTCAATTGGCCAGTTACAAAAGGAGCTTAAAAAGGTAACTGAAGAAAACAACATTTTAAAAATAAGAATTGAACAAATACAAGTGAATGACTCAATAAGACTTCAAGAATCAGTCAAACAAAAACAAAAAAATGAAAAATTAGAAAATATGAAATATCTCCTAGGAAAAACAACTGACTTGGAAAATAGATCTAGGAGAGACAATCTAAGGATTATTGGACTTCCTGAAAGCCATGATGAAAAAAAGAATCTAAACACTATCTTCCAGGAAATCCTGAAAGAAAACTGCCCTGAGATTGTAGAATCAAAAGGCAAAATCACCATTGAAAGAATTCACCGATCACCTCCTGAAAGAGATCCCAAAATTAAGACCCCAAGGAATATCGTGGCTAAATTTCAGGACTATAGCACCAAGGAACAGATTCTGCTAGCAGCTAGAAAGAAACAATTCAAATACCAAGGATCAATAATTAGAATCACACACAATCCGTCAGCCTCCACATTGAAGGATTGAAGGGCCTGGAACCAGATATTCCAAAGGGCAAAGGAACTTGGATTACAGCCAAGAATAACTTACCCAGCTAGAATGAGCATTATACTCCAGGGAAGAAGATGGTCATTCAATGATATAGGTGAATTTCACCTATTTCTAATGAAAAGACAGGATCTGAACAAAAAAATTGACATCCAAACACAGAACTCAAGAGATACATAAAAAGGTAAAAAGGAAAGGACTCTTGAGAACTTTATTTCTACTAGGGGGATACTTAAAGTTTGGGGGTATAAATAACTATATATTACTTTGATAATATGAAAAAGAGAACTAGAGGGGGAAAGGTTGTCATACTGGGGAAAAGAGGGAAAAAGTGGTAAAATAAAATCTAAAAAAAAAGGAGGTAAAAACAAGGTAAAATCACTTCAAGAGGCAAAGAAAACCTAATATAATTGAGAGAAAGAGGGGAGGGAGATGAGCATTGTGTAAATCTTACTGTCATCAGGTTGGGCTCTAAAAGTGTATATCAGACATTTGACTTCACATAGAAACTTGTCTGTTGCTAGAGGGACGTGGGAGGGAAAGGAGGAAAAGTAAGGGACAAACTAATAGAAGGGAAAATAGAAGAATCAGGGGAAAGGGGCAAAAACAGGGGGAGGGGATCTAAAGGGTGGAGTATTGTTTGGGGGAGGGGACATCAAAAGCAAAGTACTGAGGAGGGGGGAAGGGAGAAAGGGGAAACGGAAGGGGAAAACATAAGCTAGGGTAAATAAGATGGCAGGAAATAAAGAATTAGTTATTCTAACTGTGAATGTGAATGGGATGAACTCTCCCATAAAGCGGAAGCAGATATCAGACTGGATTAAAAACCAGAATCCCACAATATGTTGTCTACAAGAAACACATCTAAAACATAGTGACACATATAGGATAAAGGTAAAAGGCTGGAGCAGGACCTATTATGCTTCAGGTGAACAAAAAAAAGCAGGGGTAGCAATCCTTATCTCAGATCAAGTAAAAGCCAAGATAGATCTAATCAAAAGAGATAAGGAAGGAAACTATATTTTATTAAAGGGTACCATAGATAATGTAGCAATATC
>JAJPUD010003197.1:0-74847 GCA_023553655.1 Myrmecobius fasciatus
GGGAGCAAGGGCGGCCGGTGGAGGGGACGAGCGCGGCCTCCGCGCCTCGGCTCGCGAGTGGGTGTCAGGCGCGAGGGAGAGTGTGTGCAGTGTGAGCTGGCGGTGCGCGCGCACGCTCTCCGGCCCCCTCCCCGCCCCCGCCCCCTAGCGTCCCGGAGCCCGCAACCCGGACTCCGCTTCCAACGCCCCTCCGGGTTCTGGCGTGCCCACGCTGTCAGCTCAGCCAGCCAGTTCATCCCGCATCTGGACTGTCCTCCACACTGGCATCAAGCCTTTATTTGCCTCTTTGCCACTTGCACCCATTGATCTTATTCCGGCCTTCAGGGGCAAGCGGAGCGGAACTGGACCTTCCCGCAGCCCTTAAAATGCTCGTGGTCCCCTCCCTCATCTTGTGCAAGAGGAACCTTCCAGCCCCTAGTGTGGGCTCCAGTGTGGAGGCTTCGTGAGGCGGAGCAGGGATGGGGCAGGGCACAGGCTCCTCTGGGGTTGGAGCATGGTGGGCGCCATTCATTCGAAACTGGCATCCCTTCTCAAAACCAATCCACCAGGCAGTCACCTAATTAAAACTGCAGGATTTGGCCAAATCCAACCCAATCCAACATTTAAACTTGCATCTTACATGTATGTAGATCTGGTCTCCCCCCTCCCCTATCCTCTAAATAGCAGGCAAACCCCTTGGGGCTGGATGTGGGATAACTAGCCCCAGGAGATGGACTGCCGGGCTTTGGGTCACTTACTGGCTCAGGATTGTTGTCCCTATCACTTAAACCTACCTTGGGCCTCTTTCTCCCCTTCTGTAAAAAGGAGGGACCGAAGTGGGTGTTGTCTAAATGGTCATCCAACTCCTAATAGCCCATGGCTTCAACTTCCATATGCTAACCACAAAGCACCTTACAAAGTACTGACCACTCAGCTTGGGGTTCTGATGAATGGAAAGTAAAACAGATTCTCTGGTTTATTGAGGATCCCCTTCCCCCACATATAAAGATCTCCCCAGTATTAACCCATACCTATGTACCTCTTGGACCAGCTCCCCAAACCCCATTTCTGTGAGCCCAAAAATTTGGCCTTGCCCCCAAAAGTATTATGAAGCTCAAATGAAATAATGGATATAAAACACTTTGCAAAAGTTACAATTCTACATAAATGCCAGTAATTAATAATATTATTAGTCTACAAGTCAGCAGGTCTCCAGTCTGGAGATGACTTCATTGACTGAGCCTTCTCTTACACACCTGCTGAGTTCAAACAGTGCTTGTAGAACAATACAGGAAAGTGTACAAGTAAATATTTACAGAGGAGAGAGGGGGAAGGGATTTTAAGCTACATTAAATTTAATCTGCATTATCTCAAGCCTATATAATCAAAACCAAGTCCTGATTTGTAGCAGTTTCTGTTTTCTGAGTTGTAAATATGGCTGGAGATTTCACAGTGGTCCTCATAAGCCAGTTAGAACTGACTTCATTATACCCTGTTTCTTGTAGTTCACTGCTAATACCTTCCTAACAACTGGGTTCCTACATACCAAAGTATCCTGTGGAACAGATTGCAAGTTCCCAGTTTCTAGTTTGATTTTCAGTAGTGGTTGGGGCAAGTCACTTAACAGTTCCTCAGCTGTAAAAATGAGATAGTTGGACACCCTATAATGCTATTATTTTTAGTGTGTTATTCCTCTTGGCTAGAATAATAGCCCTAAAACTTTTTTTTTCTTGTTTTTGTGAATGTTAGAACTGGAAGAGATTGGAATTCATCCATTCCAAAAGACTTTTTTTATGAGGAAATAAGTCTCAGAGAGGTTATGTAATTTACCCAAGATGGCAACCAAAAAGTGCTGGGACCAGAACTAGAATCCAGGCCTATATTTATAGGCTAATAACCTTGCTTCTATATCACTGGTTCCTCTATATTAATGGTTCTCAAAGTTTGGTAGAGGGTATTTTGGGATTCCTTGACACCCTTTTGGGATGATCTCAAAGTAAAAACTTTTCATAATACTATGATATTTTAGTTTCTTGTATTAATAGATATAAAATACATCAAAGCTTTTTGGAGAGTCAATTTTTAAAGAGTATAAGGAACCTGTGACCAAAAAGTTTGAGAAACATGGCTCTAAATCATTGTCTTTATAAATCTAGTTTGGGGCTCCTGGTAGATCTTATCTGGTTTCCAGCTTTTTCCATTTTTAAATGCATTTGCTTCAGAGAAACTTCATTAGGACTGAAAGCTAATTGTTCACACTTGTATCCGAGTTTTGCAATTCTAGGGCCACTGATCAACATATCATTCAATTACTGGACTATGCCATATCCTATATTAAGACCATATATTATAAGAAAAGGGCCTCTTTGTGATAAAATAAAATTTCTCTGTCAGTAGAGAGTAGAAAGCAAGTGCAAAATTGTGTATTAACCTATGTGTGTCTACTTTTGCAAAGAAGGAAATATTGAGGGGAAGAACATTATTGAAAAGTCAACACAACTTTTCTATTTTAATGGATCTCTACCCACTGGAGTTTTTAAATCTGATAATTGAAGGGACTAAGGTCCTATCTTATGCAATTTAAATGATATACATGAACAGTAATATACACAAACATAGGAAACATTTCACTTCAGAAAATCATGGGAGTATTTTGTCCCCAAAGAATATTTGTGCTTAAATCAGAAATAGACAAGTTTCAGAAGTAGCAAGTCAATACTAATTTCACTCTTGGAAATTTATCTGAATTAATGAATATTTTAATGAAAATAAAATGTAGTCCCAAGAAATCATTACAACAAAATTGACATGTATATGAATTTCAGATTTATGGGTTCATTTCTGGAAACGATATTAAAATTAAATTTTGTATTGTTCAATCATGTGTTGATTTTTTTCTAATATCAATGCATTTTTTAACACCCACAGCCATATAAAAAATAAAACTCCCAGCTCTATTTTGTGTTACTGTAGTTATAATTTACTGCAAGAATAATTTTGTTAGTGTTTCAGAAAATCAGTTCCCATGTATAACTCATGACTCCTTATGTTCCCCCTTTTAATTTTAGTTGATTACTGTAATGCTAGAAGATAAAGGTGAAGAAGAAAAGACTAGAGCACAAAATGAGTAAGGAAAACTATAAGCAGGCTTGTGTCTCCTTCATCCAACCTATGCCTTCCTCTTAAGAAGAGTATATTGTTGTCCTCTTAAATAATGAGGTACCTAGAAATCCATGTGTAGAAATAGGATATTTCAAAATCTCCAGTGATTATCAGTATAATCAGAAAGTTTCATTTGCTTCTTCACTCCAGACCAGTTACTACTTACCATCTCCTGCTTTTTCTGACACCAAACCTCTTTTCTGCCTCATTATCTGGACAGTCTTTCTCTCCCCCATTTCATCCCACTTTGAACTTGGGGTAGGGAAATTGTAGGCCCCTTCTTACTCTGCTGTGAAAACAAAATTAACTGAATGGCTTATGGAATATCTCATCATCTAAAATCATAACGCCTGAATTTTGTCCACAATATCTGTAGATAGATTTTTTTTTCAATTAGGCAGTCCTTGTTGTGACAATGTCTTTGTGACAAGGAGCCCTTGGGCATTGTTCTAGGTACATCGAGTTTCATTGGGATTAAGCTCCCACTTAGTAAGCCAAGGGGGGAAAAAAATCACAACATAAGGCCACAAACAGCTCTCTACTTGTAAATATGTTGGCCAAAATGTTAGCTGCATTCACAGAATCTTTGAATTGGAAGAAACCTCAGAAATAATCTAGGAAACAAAATGATAAGAAAAACAGGAAATAGTTTTTTAAGATCTGGATTCTAGTCTTTTTTCCTTAATAATTTTTTAATTTTTTTTCCAATTACATGTAAAAATAGTTTATAGATCATTTATTTTTTGTAAGATTTTGAGTTCCATTTTTTTCCTTCCCCCAAACAGAAAGAAATCTGATATAGGTTAGTCATTTTAAACATTTCCATATTTGACATGTTATAAAAGAAAAATCAGAACTAAAGGGAAAAACCATGAGAAGGAAAGAAAGTAAAAATAGTATGTGTTCATTTGCATTCAGCCTCCATAATTCTTTCTCTGGAGGTGAAAGGCATTTTCCATCCCAAATCTTTTGAAATTGTCTTGAATCACTATATTGCTGAGGAGACCTAAGTCTGTCATAGTTGAATATCATATAGTCTTGCTGTTACTGAATACAATGTTCTCCTGGTTTTGTTTGCTTAACTCAGCATCAGTTCATAAGAATCTTTCCATGTTTTTCTGAATGGATTCTAGTCTTAAACTCTGTCACTTAAGAACTATATAAACTCACAATCTCTGGGCTTTGAAGAGGCTTGATCTGTGATATGACTCTCCTGGAGTAAATATTTTCGTGTACCACTTAAGTTTTGAAAAGCACTTTCCTCATAACAGTCATATAGATAAGATAGCACAAGTATCATTCCCATTTAAAAGATGAAGAAACAAAATATGAGAAGCTAACTCACCTATGACCACTAATCCAACTACAATCTCCTAACTCAAAGTCTGGTGTTAGTGCATGTTGCCTCCCAGATCATCAGTATGATTTCTTCCAGTCAAACCTGTTTTTCAGTGAATATAATGCCAGGACTTCACATATCAATGTAAAACCTAAATGGTTAGCATGAAGGCACAAAAAATTAGAAAGACCCCAATAATTGGCAGCTAGATGATAGAGTGCTGAATTCAAATCCAGCCTCAGCCACTTCTAGTTATGTAACCCTGAAGAAGTCACTTACCCCTATTTTCTTTAGTTTCCTCAGCTGTAAACTTGGGGTAATAATAGTATCTACCGGGGCAGCTAGGCACCAGCCCTGAAGTCAGGAGGACCTGAGTTCAAATCTGGTCTCAGACACTTAACATTCCCTAGCTGTGTGACCCTGGGCAAGTCACTTAACCCCAATTGCCTCAGCAAAAAACAACAACAACAACAAAAATAATAGTACCTGACTCCCAGGGTTATTGTAAGGATCAAATGAGATAATAATTGTAAAGCTCTTAGCATAGTGCCTGGAATGTGGTAGACAATAAATTCCTATTTTTACCACCTAAATCTACCTAAAAAGAATTATATCCCCTGATGGGGATGATAATATGGAATATAATAACGACAATACAATAGTTGCCCCAAAAGGGATAGAGTATGGGGGAGTTGGAGTTAGGAAGACTCATCTTCCTGAGTTTAAATGTGGTTTTACACACTAGCTGTGTGACTCTGGACAAGTCACTTAACCCTGTCTGCTTCAGCTTTCTCATCTGTAAAATGAACCAGAGAAGGAAATGGTAAACCATTCGAGTCTCTTTGCCAAGAAAACTCCAAAATGGGTCACAAAGAGCTGGACAGGACTTAAAAACAACTGAACAATAAATAATAGGGGAATATAGTGGAGGATTGCTGGTGATGTGATAGTCCAACCCAAGTGTCTGCTAAAATTGGATGTAGTATCAGGGATAACCAGGCTCTAACCATATTATGTAAGTTTCTGTGGCTCTTTGGAAGTTAAAATTCAATTGATCAAACACTCAGGTTTGGGTTGTTTTTTTTTTTTGGGAGGGGGGGGGATGGTTTAAATTTTCTTTTGTCCCTGAGAGACTAGACAAAGGATTTATAATGATTTTTATCAGTCCAGGACTGTGGGAATGATAGAGTAATAACCAGACCACATAATCTAGAGCAATAATGCCAACATCAAAATAGCCTCCCAGCCTCATCTCACAGCCATGTGACTGAAATACCTCTGCCAAAATTTTTCTTCGATGTCCTGAGTGTAGGAAATCAACAGAAACCAAGTTTCCATCTTCAATGAGGTCACTGTTCTGCTACCACAAGGTCTATTTCACTGGCCTGCTCACACCAGCCTTTAATTAGCATCAATACTACACTTGGCATATTCTAGCCAGTTCCTTGTCTTGAATGTTCAGGAAACTTAAAACTCTTTCTGCTACCCTAGAAATCTGTGTGGAAAGCCTAGATTTTCATTAGTGAAAAGATCTGAATTATAATCCCAACTAGTGACTCCTCTGGGTTTCAGTCTCTTCATTTGTAAAATGGAAATAAATATACTATCACTACGCACCTTATGTGCTTTTGAAAAGAAAGCACACTCTAAAATAATACAGAAATTAGTTATTGTAATTATTCATCTGTCCTTAGCTTGGTCAAGAGTTTTTTATTGCCCAGGACACAAGCAATGAGGTTTCAAACTAAATCATTTCGCTGAGCTTTATCTGCAGGTTCCCAGCCTCTACATGTAAAAACAAAAACAAAAGCGACTCACCTAGGAGAAGGATCTTAATGTCATCACCTCAAAGCATATACTCTTATCTCCTTGGAACTCTTTCTACATTTAGAGATTTACTCAAGAGCACAATCTTAATACTATTTTTGCAAAATGAAAAATCAGTGAACAAGTATTATCAATCACTGCCCCTGTGCTAAGCACTGAGGATACAAAAATTTTAAAATATAATAATAATCTCTACTTTCAAATTGCTTTTAGTATAAATTAGAGACAATCTTGGGCAGGATGCTATGATTAAGGAGGAATTCTTACCAAAGGGAAGAATTTGGCTGATACTTGAAGGAATTCAGGGAAGCCAGAAAGCAGAGGTTAAGAGAGCATTCCTGGCTTGGAGGACAGTCAGTGAAAACACTCAGAATCTGGAAGATGATTTTTGTCATGTACAAAAAAACAGTAATGAGTCCCGTCTCTCCAGATTGAAGAGCATGTGGAGTGGAGTAAAGTCCCAGACAGGAAGAGGAAAAAGGGCCCAGGTTATAAAAGGTTTCAAAAAAAGCTTTTCTACTTGATCCTGGAGGTGCTGGAGAGTCACTGGAGTCTGTTGCATAGGAAGGTGACATTGTCAGACCTTTGCTTTAGGAAAATCATGTTAGTGACTGAGACGTACTGTTCGTTATAGCAAAGTGATGGATTAAAGGTGCAGAATAAGACACATGTGTTTCTTTCATACATACATATACACATACATATGTGGCTATATGCATATACATGTGTGTGTTTATGTGTATTTGCACACATATACATATTTTATATGTATATTGTGTGTATATGTGTATATATACACACACATACATATAGATCAGCCTGGAGGGAATTTGTTTCGCTTGATTGTATATTATAAGAAATTGTTTATTTTCTTTTTTTTTTCCCAATGGTGTGAGAATTGGTAAGGAAGGAACAAAAATAGATTTATATTAATTTTTAATAGAGAGGTATAGGGATGCTATGGATATTAAATTTTGCATGCATTTTCAAATGAGCAGACTGTATTATTAATTTTACCTAACAAAAGACCTCGAATGAATAGGGATAATCTATAAAGATTTAGACTGTAAAAACAAAACTTTTAAAAGTGAAGGTATATACAGCAGTGTTCTGAAGTATTGACAGGATTTGACAATTGATTGGATATGGGAATTGGGAGAGAATGAGGAATCAAAAATGATATTTGGGTGACAGGAAGGATGAAAGCAGCATTGGTATAAAGAGAACTATAGTAAGAGATAAAAGTCCTGGGTTCTAGTTATGGCTAATCACTTTAATTAGTTTATATTCTAGCCACACTCTCCTCAATTATCTAAATTATAGATCCTTTAATAAAACAATAACTCCATATTAAATTCTACTCTTCTTGAATCATTTATTTTTTCATCTTGACAGTTACAGGGAAAAAATTAAGGTAATTTTGGGAGTGAAAAATACTGTTTAGTTTTTGAAATGTTGAATTTAAGATGTCTACAAGGCATTCAGCTTGAAATGTCCAGTAGATAGTCATGAATGTACAACTAGTTGTCAGAAAGAAGATTGGGGCTGAACAAGTAGATCCAAGAATCATGTTAATAGAGATGATAAAAAAATGAATGTTGAAAACTATCTTTAGAAGTAATTGGGAAAAAAAAGTACTTCTAAGGGGAAAAACATTTAAAAGGTGAATTATTTTGTAAAGGGAGAGATCTTTAGAAATAAAATAATCACTCATTTATATACATATATGTGTATATATATGTATATATATACATATATGTATATATATTTATAGAGAGAGAGAGAGATGATAATTAAATCCAAGGGAGCTGATGATATCACTAAACAAAATAGTACAAGAATAGTAACAAGGGAAAAAAGAAGAGGCCCAGGACAGAGCCTGGAGGAACACTCCAGGTGAGGGTATTTCCTACATGAGAATCCAGCAAAGGAGACTGAGATGGAGGAGTCAGAAAACCAGGAGAGAGCGATGTCCTGAAAACTTGAAGAGAAGTCATAAAGTAGAAGTGTCCATAAAGCTTAACAGTACTGCATTTATAAAAGTTATATATGTTACAGTATATGATCTATATACATATCTTATATATCATATATTATAACATATATATGTTGTATGTATATATATACACAATAGGATATATATGTGTGTGTGTGTGCCCCTGTATGTTGCTAATTATATAGAGTACATACATATATAAAGCAGCATTGGTATAAAGAAAGAGAATTGTAATAAGGGGTAGAAGTCCTGGGTTCTAGTTATGGCCATGTCACTAACTAATCACCTCAGCTAGGTTACATTCTAGCCACATTCTCCTCAATTATCTATATTGATCCCTTAATAAAACAGAAGTCAGGAGGACCTGAATTCAAATCTGGCCTCAGACACTTAACACTTCCTGAATGTGTGACCTTGGGTAAATCACTTAACCCCAATTGCCTCAGCAAATAAATAAAGCAGTTCATCTCCATATTAAATTCTACTCTTCTGGAATGACTTATTCCTTCATTCTATTGTTACTCATATCTTTCTAAAGCTTCTTAATTATTCCCATCATCTGCCCTTTTTTGCACCTGTTCACATGGTTCCCCCCCCCCCAGGTGTTTGAATGGAGCTTGTAGAGGTCACACAAATGGGTCCATTCCAATTTTATGTTGTTCCATCTCATATGGGTCCTCACAGCAACAAAGCAAAAAAATTTTTTTTTACTTCTCCTTCATCCTCTGTCCCACTCACCACATTTCCAGATGGCTCCTCAAACTTCCCACAGCACACTCCCATCTGCCCTCTCAGCTGAGGATCCCCTCTCATTATCTATGGAGAAAACAGAGAAAATAGAAGTGCTCTTTTTTTCCCTCTTCCTCACCTCCCAGCTCTTGATTTCATTCCCTATTTCTTCCAGTCTTTAAAAATGAAGTGAACTCTCCCTTTCACCATCCATGCCTTATGTATGCAATTAGGCACATCCCCTCCAGTCTTTTCTAGCTAATTGCTATCCCCACTTTCTAATCTTCCATTTCTCCATATGTATACATTGCTTTTATGTTATCTACAAACATGCCTATATCTTGGTGCTTTTTTTTGGCATTTTTGAAATTATTTTGTCATTCTTAAAAAAAAATCACTAGATTCTCCCATTCCTGCTAACTGAATACCTCCTCTTTTCTCAAACAGTTTTTGAGAAAGTTGACTATATTCTGTTCCTACATATCCTTTCCTTTCATTCACCTTTTAACCTTCTGCAATCTGGTCTCTGGCCTCATCACTCAACTGAAACTGCTGTCTCCAAAGTCATCAATTATCTTTTAATTGTCAAATTTAATAGCCTCTTTTCTGTCTTCATCCTTTTTGACCTCTCTACCTTCAAACTACACTGTTCCTCCCCCTTCTCTTCAAAGATATTCTCTCCTTTCTATGTTTTTGTGATTCTGTCATCTTAGTTCTCAAACTACCCATCTGGCCATTCTCTCATTTTCCTTTTCTGGATCATCATCCTTGTCACATTTTATCATTACCCTGTTATCTCTTGCCTATAAAATTTCAATAGCCTCATAATTGGTCTACCTACCTCAAGTTTTTCCACTCTGTAGGTCCTTCCTCCACAGATTCTACCCAGTGATTTTTTCCCTAAAATACAGGACAATGTCCCTCTTTCCTATTCAACAAACTTTAGTGGTTCCCCATTATCTCTCAATCAAATATAAATTCTTCTGGAATATAAGTTCTTTCTTACTTTGCCCTTTTCTACCTTCTTTCCAATCTATTCACACATTACTCCTCACTTTGTTCTCCCAGGAGCAGACATGCTGATTATTTGCTGTTCATCAAACACAATCTATATTCCATTTCCACTCCCTCACTCAAATCCAATTCACTCCCTGATGTCATGGTTATCTTGGAGAATGAAGGACAAACAAAAATAACAAGCTTTGTACAAACTGACTCCCATTCCTCTCATGCTCTCTGATCATTCCTCTACCTCCTGGAATACCCAGCTTCCTTGAAGATTCAGCTCAAGTGTCACCCCCACATATAAGTGGGGGTGCATGGGTCCCCCCACATATAAGTGCCTTTCCTTCCAAGGCTACCTTGCATTTGATTTTCATATGCATTGTATATATACATATACATACATATGGATAGATGGATGGATGGATATATGTATGTATTTGTCCTTTTTCCTGTTAGAAAGTATATTCCTTGAAAGCAAGTAGTTTTGTTTTTGTAGTTATATCCCTAGTACTTTGTATAGAGCTTGTCACATAGTAAACCCCTAATAAGAGGTATTTCATTTATCCATTCATCAATTAATACAGTGTCATTTTCCTTCCTGAACAATGCTGAAGTTAATGTCATGTTTATTGTTCCACTGTTACTTATCTGAAAGAAATAATTTAGCTTGCTCTATAATTATGAATCCTTAACTCTTTTAAACATCTCCCATCATCTCTAAATAATTCTTTTAAATTATCAAGAGAGGCTCTATGGTTTCAGTGATGATCAATTATTTTTCTTGTCCCCAGAAGGTGTTAATCAGCAAAAATGACCTTTCAATTTCAGCACTCCTTCCTGGCACTGAGAAGATGAATTCACACATTTTCTTTACAGTTGGAATACTAATGTACTCATGATAAAATTCCTTAAGTATATCAAACCATCTCTGATCTATAAGTACTTTTCTCTCATTACATTTGGCTTGAAAATTCTTATTAAAATATGATCTGAAGACATAAAATCCATTTAAAAGATCATCTTACATCAAAGTAGAAAGAGGATTTATCATTTCCCCAAAATCCCTGTCCCACCACACATCTTCCTTATTCTTCTTCATGTCATATACCACAATTTCCCCTGACTGGAAACCTAGGCTTCTTTTTCTCCCCTTAGACCCTACACATAAACAGTTGATAATTCCTGTTGAATCTACCTCCACACCATCTCTTGCATCTTCTCTTCCTTACTTACACATGCCAACCTAGGATCAAACACTATTTCCTCCATTAAATTCCCAGCTAAAAGTGACCTTTGCCAATTTTCTTCTAGTATTTTGTTTGATCTTCTTTACTGTTTCTTTCACTGAGTTATTGGAAAGAAAGCATCTTGAGAACACTAAAGAATTTTAGAAATATATTCAATCTTTTTTTAAAATAGTTTTTTATTTTCCCAAATTCATACAAAGATAGTACTCAATATTTACCTTTGCAAAATATTGTGTTCCAGATGTTTCTCCTTCCCCATGATTTAACTGCAATTAATGATATATAAATTCTGATATGAAACATTGAGCCCATGTTAGAAATGGTATCATTGAAAATGATAGGACCATTTTGGGGGAAAAAAAAGCAACAAAGTAATGACTTAGAATATTCAAAAAACTATGAACAATAATAGTAACATGACTGAACATATGTAACCTATATTATATTATGTTTCAACTTAGAGAGGGGAAAAGTGAGGGAGAGAGGGAGAAAATTTGGAACTCAAAATTTAAAAAAAATTAATGTTGAAAATTGTACTTACATATAATAAAATGTTATTAAAACATTAAATGATGATAAAATAAAAAATAATAGTAACATTTTCAACTGAAAAATAAATGTCATTATTAGAATTCTTTCAAAAATAGCCCATTTTTTCAAAAATCTTGTATTGAAGTAGAACAAAATCTGCTTTTCTTCCACTTTGACAAATTACAGAAGGATTTGTGTCTTCGATTATAATGTAGAAATATGAAAAAATTGAATTGAAGTTGACTTACATGTCAACTAGAACATTGGATGAATTATTAATCTGTTGCACATTTATACAGCAGAATCAATCCTCAACAGTATTCTACTGAAGTTAATTGACCTTTTCCAAAAAAAAGGAAATCAAACCTGTACTTTTTGTATTTCTGAAATCATTACTAGCTGACGTGACTGTAATCTTATCAACAAATCTACAACACTTCAGAATAGAGAAAACATAATCAAATTGTCACCTGCTTCATCTGGTAAGGTATCCAATTCAAGAATTTTCACATTAAAGTTGGGATTTCCATGAAAATTTCTCATTAAGAAAAGTACATTCCTCTGATCTTTGAGATTAGATGAATCTTTCATAAAGCCAAGACCCAAATTCTCATCCAGTGCGGGTCATAAAATATTTTGATACTCTGGAACAAGAACACTTTTCAAAACTGCCTTGCTCAGTTTTCATGGTAACAAAAATCTGGAAACAAAAGTGGGAGCTCATTGATGGGAGATGACTCCAATGAACACATTGTGGAATATGAATGCTATGTACTGTACAAAGCAATGCATATGAATAATTCAAAAAAACATAGAAACACAAATCAATTGTTTCAAGGAGATGAAAGCAGAACCAGGAGAACAATACATATAATGACCATGATGCTGTAAGACTAAAAGAGAACAGCATTCAAATTAAATGAAATTACCAATCTTTGTTCCCAAAAAACAATATACCTCAGCCCTTCTGTGGGTAGATAGTAAAAGAATAGATATATAAAATCTTGTATACACTGCTAATTGCAGCTTTGTTCAGCTTTTCTTAACTGTCCTTTGTTACAAAGGAGCATTCTGGTGGGAGAAGGTGGGTTATGTCAGGAATTGATTTGTAAAATGCAAAAAGCACCAATAAAACTTGAAAATCAAAATGCCTTTTTATTCATGCTAATGGAAATTTAGATTCAAATAATGTACAGAGAAATTTAATCTCAAGATGTGAAACTGGGATTATGTTTTATAGTGTGGTATACAATACTGCTTTTTTCACAACCCTATTTTTTTTTAAATCATCTTTTATGAGAAATTTCTTCACTGGAAAACTGAAGTTACAGCTCTGACACCTAATTGATATTTCTTTCACTGAATATGCAAATGTCAGACATTCTGCCATGAGGAATATTTACCACACTAACATTTGGATGTAAAATGTTAAGTATTGATCTTCATAAAAGTATATTGTTTTGTAAGCTCTGCTTCTTAAAAATTTACTCTCTTTCCTTGACTTTGGCACTCATTTGAACACTAAAGTAAGATTTTAAAAAGATTGCAAATGCATTTAAAGCAATTTCAAATATAGGCAGAGTAACAGTATGAAACCATCACTTATCATAACTCATTTCTGCATCATCTTAAAATTTACAAAGTACTCTCCTCATACCCACTCTGTCAGATAGGTAGTACTATTATCTTCATTTTTAAAATGAGGAAACTGAAAATCCATAGATTCATGTAGGATCACTTAGTGTCAAAGGTATGATTAGAACCTAGACCTTCTGACTCTAAATTCCCTACTCTTTGCACAACACAATTATGAGAAATGGATGGCCATTTATTTAGTTTCCAAAGTTGTGAAAATTAAATTGGAGAAATGAAAATTAAATCAGAAAATTGAAACCCACAGAGACACAGGGACAGGGACTGAGTTTTGTAATCAGGGCTGGTGGTCTCAAATTTGAAAAGAATCATTTGTTCTTTGCCTTCCCTTTCTAGAAGGGAAGACTGGATTGAGTGGGAAACACCCCTGCCCTGTTAAGCTTTTGATAGTCACAGGCTATCTTACCTCACATATTTAAAAAAATTATGCTTTAGAAACTCCAGTCATTGGGGAAAGGAGCCAGGGGGTTGGGGAGAGGAGCTTACATTAGGGAATAAAAAGAGAATTGCCTCTTTGCTTATGTGTGTGTGTGTGTCTCTCAAATCAAGCTTTGTGTGTCAGAGACTTCGTACCCTTTCTCATGAGAAAGAAATCAACTTTTTCCTGCACTTATACTCTGCTGGTTTTAGTGGTCACTACCATCCCACACAGCTACAGCTTCATAATATTATTCCATATAGTGCAGTATCTGTGGACTTTGTGCTTAGAAATACCATAGCTTCCCACACCAAGCCACTTTGGCTTAGGTCCCAAATGCAAATCTTCTAATATTACTATAACCTTACATAGTATTAATGTGATGTTTTAGGAGAGCACCAAATGTTGAGATTGATGTAGGCACCAAATGTTGGGGTTCCGTCATGTGAAGAATTCACAATGGCCATCCTCTTTGGGAAAAGATAGGTTTATTTAGGAGACATTACAGACAAAATGAAGAGATGCAATAGATGCCAAAAATGGAAAATGTGAAAGAATTGGGAGATGATGTAGTTAACAAGGAAAGGGTTTTTAATAATGATGGAAAAAAGATAATTTTCAACATTCACCCTTACAAAAAAAAATTATGTTCCAAATTTTTTTCCCTGCCTTTCCCCCACCCTCTCCCCTAGATGGCAAGTAATCCAGTTAAACATTAAACATTAAGGGGCAGCTCTTTGGTGCAGTGGATAGAGTACCAGCCCTGAAGTCAAGAGAACCTGAGTTCAAATCTGACCTCAGACACTTAACACTTCCTAGCTGTGTGATGCACCCCAATTGCCTCAGCAAAAAAACAAAACCCAAAACATTAAACAAGTTCAACATGTGAAATTCTTCTATACATATTTCCACAATTAATGCACTGCACAAGAAAAATATCAAAAAGGAAAAAAAAATGAGAAAGAAAACAAAATGCAAGCAAACAACAAAAAAGTGAAAATACTATGCTGTGATCCACACTCAATTCCCACAGCCCTCTGGGTGCAAATGGCTCTCTTCATCCTGAATCATCCCATTGTTGAAAATAGCCATGTCCATCAGAATTGATCATCATATAATTTTGTTGTTGCTGTGCACAATGATCTCCTGGTTCTGCTCATTTCTCTTAGTATCAGTTCATGTAAGTCTCTCCAAGCTTCTCAGAAATCATCTTGCTGATCATTTCTTATAGAACAATAATACTCCATGACATTCATATACCATAGTGTATTCAACCATTCTCCAACTGACAGGCAACCACACAGTTTCCAGTTCCTTGCCACTACAAAAAGAATTGCCAGAAACATTTTTGCACATGTGGATCCCTTTCCCTCCTTTATGAAGATCAATAGCTTTTGCTTCTAGAAAGATCAGGTGTTTTTAAATCTTTTTTTTTCCTTTTGCTTCATTTCATCTAGGTTGTCCTTCATTTCAGCCTATTTGTATTCCAAACCTGTTGGTCTCTCTTTGGCTTTGGAGATTTGCCACAGTGGATTCAAGTTTTTCTACTCTGTTAATTATTTCTCTTGTGCAGATCATAAGTTCTGCTATTTGATCTCTTCTAACTTGTTCTCTTATGATTTTCTGTCTCTTTTGAACTATTCTAAAACATCTTGTTTCTCCATACTCTCTTGGCATTTAAAAGGCTCCATTTCATAAGGTATTGGTTCAATTTGCTTTTCCTTATAATATTTATCTAAACATATGTGTGAAATTTTTTAGTATTCATCCTTCCTTCCAATTTTAGTATTCTCTTTGTTAATTTATCTGCTTGTACTCTAGGTTTTTAATTAAATTTCCTTTCCCTTGAAATCTTGGCTGGTTTTAGATTTATTTTCTATATATTCTTTTAGTCTCTTTCTGACCCCTCCCCCTTTGATTATACAAATATCCCTGAAGTTAAACTGCCAAGCTGTCTTGGTATTCCTTCAAGTTGAAAATCTTAGTTTTCATAGGCTGTGGTCCCTGACTCAAGTAGGTTCTTAACAGAAAGGACTTCCAGTTCTCTCTCTCTCTTTAACTTTATATAGCCACCCAAGGGGCCAATAGGAGTTATCTACCTTTTTCTTATTCTTTCTTTCTCTAATGAAATTTTTTCAGCAGTGGGAGAAAATAGAATATGTGTTTCTTTAGTCTTTCTCTTTTATGGCTCTTTTGAAACATATATTTTTGTTATAATACTTCCTTCTGTGTGAGCCTTTGGGTTTAATAGAAATGGTGGAGAAGAGTGCAAGATCCCATCTATGACCATGCTGATACATTACCAACAGGCAGAGGTGAAAGATTCAAACAGTTAATATGTAAGTCATTCTGTCTTGGCTTAGATTGGCTGCTTTGTTTGGGGGACTAAATTGCTAATGACCCTGGAAGCTATTTTTATTCCCTGTGGGAAGAGAGACAACTATTGTAGGAGTCAAAAGCTAGGGCAAAGTTTTCCTTTGTTACAATGCTTTTAAAAAACCTCTTGAGAGAGATACGGAGAAAGAATTAGAATAAGAGGGGCAGCCCAATGCATGTGGCATGAGAGCAGAATAGAGAAAACAAAAGATGGAATAAATTCACTTCATTTATACACTTTATTCCATTTCTTGTTTTACCTTTCCGTTCCTGTATCACATGTAGGAACAGTATGTTTCATTACTAAGTATGAAAAATTGATGGGCATTTATTTGGTTTCCACAGTTATAAAAATTAAACTGGAGAAATGAAACTTAAACTAGAAAACTGAAACCTCCAAGGACATCAAAGAATGATCAACAATAGAGTTTATCTTCTCCAAAAGAAAGTAAGAATGTAAGCTCCTTGGGGGCAGGGACTGACTTTTGTAATTTCGCATGGTAGCCTGAGATTTGAAAAAAATCTTTGGTTCTTTGCTCTTAACCCTCCTCTGTTAACTTCCTCTTCTAAAATGAAAGTTCCTTTGGGGCAGGGACTGGGCTATGTAATGAAGGCTGGAGGTTCATGTTGTGTAATTTCTGTAACATCCAATTAATTAGGGGAGGGACTTGTGCTTCAGGATAGGAAATAAAATGCTGCCTTTGGAGTTTCAAAGGTGTGCCTACTCACCTAGGCACCCATTCTTGCAAGAATATAAAATAAATATTTACTGCATTCATTAGTGAGTCAATGGATTCTTTCTTAGTAAGATAGTTTGTTTCTTACACTAAGTATTTCAATAAATTTGCTTGCTAGTTATTTGTATTTTTTAAGGCAAGAAAGCTTTGATTGCAACCTGAGTTGATGGTCTTTTTATAGGATGTGTAATAAAAGGGGAATCTATGGATGATATCCTATGATACTTTTGACTGGCTAGGAAATCTTCCTGACTTGGTGACTATCAATGTGAATTTTAAATGAAAACAGTCAATACAACAAAATTGATCATAATGATGATTTTGATTCAGCCAGAAGAGGCTAAATTAAGCTCACAAGGAAGGAGAAGGGAAGGAGAGTGTGGGGGGGAAACCACATTTATTAAGCCTACTATGTGCCAACAGTGTGGAGTTTTTTGTTTGTTTTTGTGTTTTAGTACTCTAGGTTCTGTATTCTTAATAAGGCTTGAGTTATAGTTGCATAGAAAGAATGATTTCTAAGGTGAAGAAAAGACAGTTGTCCTC
Source organism: Myrmecobius fasciatus (assembly GCA_023553655.1). NCBI lineage: Eukaryota > Metazoa > Chordata > Mammalia > Dasyuromorphia > Myrmecobiidae > Myrmecobius > Myrmecobius fasciatus. Next base: position 17,543 of record JAJPUD010003197.1, read on the forward strand.
TATCAATACATTGGGCAAAAGGTTGTATGATCTTGGGTCCTGTACTATATTAAGCATTTATATATTTTATCTCATTTGATCCTAAAAAGAACTCTATTAACATCCTCAAACTTATAGCTGGGGAAACTGAGGTAGAGAGAAATTAAATGATATTACCTTATTAGGGAAGTAAGGAAGTATTTATCATATTTAGCAAGATTTCCATCAAAGGGGGGGGGAAGAAACAGGATGATATGTAATTATAATGATCAAACTTGACTCCTCCCCCCAAAAAAGAAATAAAGCACTCCTCAAACCTCTCACTTTACAGAGATAGAGGACTATAAGTATACACCATTATATATACTGTTAGTTTTGGTTTATGTTGTTTTATTTTGCTGAACTGCTTTGTTTTTTTCTTTCTCTTTCATCTTTTGTTATAAGGGATCATTCTAAAAAAAGAGGAGAGAATATATTTGGAAAGGAAAACAGTATGAAAAGAAAATCAATATTTAAACTTTTTTTTATCAAAATAGTTAAACAATTTCAGTTGATTTTACATGTCATTTAGTAACTATAAAATCAACTAGGATAAAAATAATATGTTTAGTTCTAATCATTTTCATTAATGTCAGTTTTTATGACTTTCTCTGTTTATTAGGAAGGTGAACAGTCTATATTCATGATTCATTCATTGGTGATATATATATGTATATATATAGCTATATAAAAGATATATAAAATTCCATATATACATGTATATATATAAAGATATACAAAATTCCTTAACACATAGTTCTATTAAGAATGGATATAGCTGAGAATTCTTGTAGGAAGAGAAACAGACTTTATGTCTCATGAATTTCTATTACCTACTTATTAATTAGATAAAACTAATGTTTGTGTTGGGATTATGAATGTAAATTTTTTTTCCTCTCCAGACCAGTGACTTGGTATTGACTAAGTAATGTGGGAATATATCATAACCCTGAGCCAAGGTTACTTATCAATCCTGGAAAAAAAAAGTTCTCTCCTTCCAAAGGTACTTCAGTTGCTTCACGCTTGAACGAACTTTGGAGAAGTTAGTGATTTCCAATTATAAATTGTAAGAACATATTTGCTTTAGCACTATTCCAAAATTTCAAATGAGAAAAGAAACTTGAAAGTTCTCCTTCACTGACAGTTCTGTTTAATAGTCTAATGAAGTAACTAACATTTGTCCTGAGAATTCAGAGCAATACTGCTAAGACAAAGAAATGAAACATTTTTTAAAGAGTTGGGAGGGTATAGAAGAAGGAACTCGGATTTGGTTTCAGTAGATCTAGATGTGAGTATAACTCTTGCTTTCTTATTTTTTTATTTTTTAACTAGCATTGTAAATTTGGACAAGGGATTTGCAGTCTCTATGTCTTAATTTCTTCATCTATCTACCTCATAGGATGATTATGAGAATCATTAAATTATAAACTTCTTGGGGTTTGGGACTATCTTTTGCCTCCTTTTGTTTCCCTGTGCTTAGCTCAGTGTCTGGCACATCGTAAGCACTTAATAAATGTTTACTGATTGCTTGATCAAATGAGATACTAAACATATGTATATGTGCAATGTCAAGATCCTTACATGAAAACCATCCCTCTCTTTTTATTATTTGAAGACACCCTGTTTTTCAGAGCCATGGCCCAGCAAGCAGACTGTGTCCTGAGTTGGCTTAATAATAATCTTTTTTGGTTTACCTTCTGACTGATCTTAGCCCCAGCAAAATCCCAAAATTGTTTCATACTAGCACCAGGTGGCCTCTGAGCTCAGACAAGTAGCCATGTTTTAGTCATAAAATCCAGCTATGAATCAAACTTGTCTCTTTGTTGCTGTTGTCCCTCATTGCCAGGGTCACAGCTCTTTGCATAAGCAGTAATATAAGTTCAAAATTGAGATTTGGGGCAGCTAGTTGGTGTAATGTATAGAATACCAGCCCTGAAGTCAGGAAGATTTGAGTTCAAACCTGGCCTCAGACACTTAATACTTTCTGGCTGTGTGACCCTGGGCAAGTCACTTAATCCCAATTGCCTCAGAAAAATAATAATAAAAAAAAAAAAAGAGATGTAGCCACATTAAAGCATATCTCCAACTAGAGGAAGCCCCTGGACACATGGATCTAGTTTCCTTTCTCCAACAGAATAAAGAAAACTTTTTGCTTATAACCACTGTTAGGTCATTTTGTTTTATTTCATTTCATTTTTTTCTTTTCTTTCTCTTTTTTGGTTATTGCTGTTGAGGTGTTTTATTTTATTTTGTTTTGTTTTGTTTTGGGTTTTTTGGCTCTCTGATTAATTTAAAATTAGCAGCATTTCAGAACTGCTCTGATTCTTTGGGCATTTGTTATCAAGGCTAACAGCACATACATACATATATGGGCTATAGTAAACTCAAGTTGAAATTCTGGAAATTTTTACTACTAATTTATTTTTTTTAATTTTTTATTAAAAGCTTTTTATTTACAGAACATGAGTGATTTTTCTACATTAACCTTTGCATAACTTTTTTTTGTTCCAAGCTTTTCCACTCCTCCCCCCCACCCCCTCCCTAGATGATAGGTAATCTAATACATGCTAAATATGTTAAATTATATGACAAATCCAATATACATATATATATATATATATACATATCTATACAGTTATCTTACTGCACAAGAAACATCAGATCTAGAAAGGCAGAAAAAAAAAAACCAACCCAAGAAGGAAAACAAAATGCTAGGAAATATTCACAGAAAACGTTAAAGTGCTGTGTTGTGGTCCACACTCAGTTCCCTTAGGCCTCTCTCTGGATGTATATGACTATCTTCATCGCTGAACAATAGGAACTGTTTGAATCACATCATTGTTGAAGAGAACCATGTCCATCAGAATTGATCATCGTATAGTCTTGTTGCTGTGTATAATGTTCTCCTGGTTCTGCTGATTTCACTCAGCATCAGTTCATGCAAGTCTCTCCAGGCCTCTCTAAAATCATCCTGCTGGTCGTTTCTTACAGAGCAATAATATTCCATAACATTCACATACCATAATTTATTCAGCCATTCTCCAATTGATGGGCATCCTTTCAGTTTCCAGTTTCTTGCCACTACAAAAAGAGCTGCCACAAACATTCTTGCACATGTGGGTCCCTTTCCCTCCTTTAAGTTCTCTTTGAGATACAGGCTCAGTAGAAACATTGCTGGGTCAAAGGGTATGCACAGTTTGATAACTTTTTGAGCACAGTTCCAGATTGCTCTCCAGAATGGTTGGCTCCGTTCACAGTTCCACCAACAATGTATCAGTGTCCCAGTTTTCCCACATCCCCTCCAACATTCGTCATTATCTTGTCCTGTCATCTTAGCCAATCTGACAGGTGTGTAGTGGTATCTCAGAGTTGTCTTAATTTGCATTTCTCTGATCAATAGTGATTTGGAGCACCTTTTCATGTGACTAGAAATAGTCTCAATTTCTTCATCTGAAAATTGTCTGTTCATATCTTTTGACCATTTATGAATTGGAGAATGGCTAGAATTCTTATATATTTGAGTCAATTCTCTATATATTTTAGAAATGAGGACTTTATCAGAATCTTTGAATGTAAAAATGTTTTCCCAGTTTATTGTTTCCCTTCTAATTTTGTCTGCATTCATTTTGTTTGTACAAAAACTTTTAAGCTTGATATAGTCAAAATTATCTATTTTGTGATCAATAATGATCTCTAGTTCTTTGGTTACAAATTCCTTCCCCCTCCACAGGTCTGAGAGGTAAACCATCCTACACTGTTCTAATTTGTTTATAATATCATTCTTTATGTCTAGATCATGAATCCATTTTGACCTTATCTTGGTATATGGTGTTAGGTGTGGGTCAATGCCTAGTTTCTTCCATACTAGTTTCCAATTTTCCCAGCAGTTTTGGTCAAATTTTTACTACTAATTTAGTGATTTATAGTTGCAGCTATGTGTCCCAGTGTGTAGAGAACTGGTTGTGGAATCGAAGTTCAGATGAAGGCTCAAGTACTTATTGGTTTAGTGCTTTGGGTCAAATTATTCATCCTCTCTCAACCTTAGATTTCTTATTGATAAAATGCAAATCTATAAAATCTGTAAAATGCAAATAATGGTAATAACTGCCTTCTAGCATTGTTGAGAGGAATACCTCAAGCTTTTTACAAACCATGTAAATGCTGGCTATTCTCTTGGTACTTTGTCCCTTATGTGATCTGAAAACTAGGAACTTGTGATGATTCTATCTATGATTTTTTAAAATTTTAATTTGGTTGTGAAAGTAAGCTTTGTTCTTGAGGTCTCATGCAAAGTCTAGTCATACTGCTGACTAAATTGCCCACAATGCACAGTCCTCAAAAACAATTCAATAAAACAATATAAAGAGTGATTATAACTGGCTCAGGCCTAGGTTTTCTGTGTTAGCAGATCCGGCAAAGAATATTATTGAAATAGTAAACATTTAATCAGGTCAGAAAGGAATATTAAAGTAACAAAAATAGTATCATCCACATTCCCAAATGAGGTCAGCATCCTTTCCCTTCCTCCTCAGAGAAGCTCAAGATTAATCTCCTAACTCACGACTTTAACATATAGTCAGTGTTTTTTGTAGCTGAAGAGAATTTAGGAATGATTATCTTGAAGTTAAGTAACAAGACTTCAGTGAAGGGTTAAGGCTATATCTAGGGTAGCCTGAGTTGCTATTCCTCTCTTCTCACGCCTCCCAATTTCTGCTTGCTAGGGTCCCCAATTTGCCTTTCTTCTTCTTGAATGCATCACTCTTTCAAAGAATGGCCTTCCTCCCCAGCTACCTCACCTAAAGGAGGAACAGAGAACAAAATCTTCAATCTGAGGCTGGAGGGAAAATTTCTTCAATCTTCCTTAGCATGTGAGTCTCTCCCCTTCCAAATTCTTTCCCACCTTTATCTGGAGGAAGAAAATGTGTTCAGACCAGTCCAATGAGAAGTGAGAAACTGCCCCATATTTTCTAACTGCACTTTGCTATATGAATGTGAGCTATTATTATTCTTTAACAATATCTGGCCCATGGCTAGATACAAATTATACCTTCTGAAGGGCAGCAGAAAAAATATTGGGACTGTAATTACCTAATTTTGTAGTCCAGGAGACAGGTAGAAAGGTAAACTCAGAAGATCTGGATTCAAATATCAATTCTGCCATTACTCCTCCATGAATCCCAAAGAAGTTACATAGTCTATTTGGACTAGCTAACTTGTAAGAGGTTTTCCAGCTCTAAATCTATAATCCCATATTTTATCTAAGATGTATAATTCTGACTTCACAGTTTGTAGTTATGAAAATCAAATGAGGTAGGTAGTATTTTGCAAACCTTTGCAAAAATTCTATTCAAATGCAGGTGTTTTATACATAGGAGTTACTTGGTAAATATTATTTTGTATAAATGAGGAAATAATAATCCCTTTAAGATTTTTAGAAAAGCAGGAAGGTTTTTTGTTTTGTCTTATTAATTTTGATTTAAACAAAGATTTTTTAAAATAGTATTTAATTTAATTTTTCCTAATTGTCAAGATAATTTTAGCATACAATTTTTTATAAGAGTTTGAATTTCAGATTTCCACACCCCCCCTCCTTCCTAAAATGGTAGGCAATTTAAACAAAAATTTTTAAAGTTGGTTGTCAAGTAGCGAAAGTTTGTAGTGACAAGAAGCCTGGATTAGAGTGAGATAATCTGGATTAAAACTAGGGTTCTGTTACTTGCCTCTTGTATGAGCTTAATGAATCCCCTAAATATCTTTGGGATTAATTAGGAGATCTTGAAATCTTTAAAAAATATAGAATTAATAATAAATGTAACTGTAAAATAAATAAAATAAAGCTTGAGAGCTTTGTAGCCTCCTCTGTAACTTCTAGAGTTTCTCTCACTTCTTTGTGGGGAATAGGGACAAGTCAGAAGTGATATTCTCTCCTTCTTGACTCTACTCAAAAACTCTACTTTCATCACCCTTGTCCCTGTCTCCCAGATCATTGATTTTACTATGAGTTCAGTTGTAATAAAATAAAAAGATTACTTTCACTGAACAGAATTGAACTCTAATGATAAGAAATACAGGAGGGCCAATAAAGTGACCACTGAAGAAAGAAATAGTAGTAGGCCAATGGAGGTGATGTTTTGGATCATATGACTCTTTGAATAACCTTCAAACCACCTAATCTATATGTTAAGTTTCTGACTTCACATACAATAGAGATACTATATATCATTTTCCTTACATGAGAGTTTTTTGGGGTGAATGAAATGTCTATAATTCTTAATTATTTTCAGTGTTCTCCTACTAGCACCTACTCTGGAATGCTGAAGCATTCAACAAATAAGTTAAGTAAATGAACAGTGATCTCCAATACATATTGTAACAAAACTCCTCCATCACTGGACCATAGATGCGGTTACTATGTGCAACCCTTATAGGAGAAAGGTATAGTGAAGAGGGTCCTAGAATCTAGGAATCTCAAGTTGGGAAGACTTGAATTTGAATACTATCTTAGATACTAACTTAGGCAAGTCTGAATCTTAGTTTGTTAATCTATAAAATGGGAGTTAGACTCAATTAACTCTGATGTACAATGAATTTTCAGCAAAATAGCAGGTGACCTCAAAAATTTAATTTAGTATATTATATGAAGGTTTGGCTATCTAACCCATACCTTTCCTACTATATTCAAGCCAATTTCCTCATATTTTGAAGATAGAAAACAATGTATTATTGTCTTCTCTACAAAGAGAATATTGTAAATCTCTCAGTAGGAAAGATGATAGTGCTGGGAGCATAGTACATTCTGGCCATTCTGTTTATTTGGCTGAATGAAAAGAGTTAGAGTTATCTCTGTTTGGTTAGATGGTATCTTGAGACAAGAAAAGTAAGTGGTTGGTGTTTTTGCATGTGGTTTATGGGCACAGAGATAGTGAGCAACAGAACAGGCCAGAAGATCCAAATGTGAACAAAACAAACTCTAGCACTAGGACAGAAAGAAGGCATGTAGCAGAATGTGCTAAGTTTAACTGCAAAATTGTGTGGGGAGTGGAATCCCGAATCTGCCAGGAGGAATGTCATCATTCTAAGAACCTGTTGATATAGCTATATCTGACAATACAACTCTCCCAATATGAAGGTGCAGTGGAAAGAGAATTCAGGGTCAAAGGCTTGCTTCAGCTACTTACTAGTCCTGTCACTGTGAGCAAATCATTTATATTTCTGCCTTGGTTACCTTGTATCTGAAAAGAGTTTGCAAAAGAGCTTTCTTACTGTCCAAGAGTTATATAAATAGAAACCACCTAATTATGAATTCAATAACTGAGACATATACTTTACTAGTCACAGTCAACAAGTATTTATCAAACACTTATTAGGTGTCAAGCACTATGCTAAATGCTAAGGATATAAGAAAGTCAAAAAACCACATTTGCTTCTGCTTGTGATGGCTTTTTCCTATCCTAGAATTTTTTTTCCTTTTATCCATCCCCCCTTTAGGGGGTGGATATCCACTCCCTAAAATAATCAGGAAACACTTCTTCCAAAATAGTAAGCTGCAAATTCTTGATTACAGGTCAGTCATGGTATATATACAGGAACCACATTGCCTCATTACACCTTGGCATCAGTGATGTCTCCCCAAGACTTGGGAAGCATTGCAGACTTTGCTCCATTTGCTGATTTGAGAGATAACTGCACAACTTTTAGTTTCAATTAACCTTTCCAGTTCATATGACTCAGCAAGGCAATACTTCATTGTGCACAGAGTACAAGAAAACTTTGGGGTGAATCTCACCTCTGACACTAGCTGGGGGGGTTCTGGGCAAGTCCCTTAATCTCTCAGTCCTCTTTTTTTCTCATGTATAAAATGGGGAAAATAATATTTACAGTACTAATCATAAGATTGTGAGATCATATAAAATCATTCATGAAAAACTCTTTGTAAATATTATTTTTAAAAAACTAGAAACCCAACTCTTATTCCTATCTATCTATCTATCCAATTATCATCTATCTATATGTGTGTATGTGATAGTGGGAAATACATTCATTAATTTATTTTTAATAATTTTATTTTCAGTTACAAATCTCTCCCTTGGCTCTCTCTTCCACCAATTGAGAAGGCAAGAAATACGATACCCATCATATATATATGAAGTCATCTTTGTAAACTTTAAAAGATTAGATAAATATCACTTTTCTGCCTGTTGAAATTCTTTGCCTAGTGAAATGCAAGTTCTTTGTGGGCAGAGTGTTCTGTACCTGGCACAAATACTTAAAAAATTGTCTGGTGAATTGAATGAAAAACTAAACTTGATTATAGTCATTTTGGGCTTAGTTGTGAGTAGCAGCAACATTGTGACTTTTCAATTGCTTGAAATAAGATGACAAATTGTCCTGGTAGCATTTAAGAGCAGACTTGAAATGTCCTTACCTAGAGAGAGGCAGTTGGGTGGCACAGTAGATAAAATTCTGGGCCTGGAATCAGCAAAACTGGAGTGTGAATTCAGCCTCAGACACTAACTTACCTGCTGTGTCACCTTGAGCAAACCTTTTAGGCTTTGTCTCAGTTTTCTCATTTGTAAAAAGCTTAATAATAGTACTTACCTCTCAGTAGATTGTGAGATATTTGTAAAGCACGTTGCTAATTTTAAAACACTAACAATAATAAGAATTATTACTATTATTACTACTCCATAGGATTAAGGTGAAAAAAAAACCACTTTGTAAATCTGAAGACCTACACAAATGTTAACTTTTATTATTGTTATTATTCAAGGTAAAGCTCAGAGTTACCATGGAATTTTTGATTTGTAGCTGAAAGGAACTTTTGGGATCATCAGATCTGGCCCTCTTTATTTTAAAAATATGGAAACTGATGAGAAGTGCTTCCCACTTCTCTCTGGTTTACATTTATTAGTGTCAAATTCTTAACACTAATTAAGCAGCTCTTAGGAATCAGGTAGAGCAGAATGATGATGAGAACTTAGCTTACCTGCATTTTAACACTGAAATCTGAAAATTAACGCACTACAAAATGAACCCTCACAAATAGAAAGTAAAGTGTGTGTGTGTGTGTGTGTATTCCATGAAATAAAATAATTAAAACTGGAAGAGATATTAAAAGTCACTTAATTCAGTTCCCTCATCCCATTATCCACTATCTGCAGTGGATTCCCTCTCACATGGTAAGTCACTCCATTTTTATGTAGCAGAGTAGAAATCTGAACCCTTGTCTTCTGACTCCAGATCAAGATTCTTTTTACTGTAGCACTTGTTAAATGTAACTTGTATCTCTCTAGACTGCAAGTACTTGTCCTTGGTTACTGTTACTCTATGACAGGACTCTCCATCAGACATTAGATCTAGAGATTTATTAACTCCACCCTACCCTTACCTCACCTCATCCCATCCGTCCTCACCCAAGCCTTTTCATCTACTTTTGAAAAGAAACCAAACTTCTTTTCCATTGTTGTTTTCCTCATCTTGTTTTTCTTCTTTTCCCATAGGAATGAACATTTCTAAATTACAGGTATGACAGTCCTGTTCAAGAAGCTCACTGTTGCCTTTAAGAGGAAATATGCTTTCCTCTCTTTAACATTTAAAGCTCTTCATGATCTATTTCCAAAGTACTTTATTAGCTTATTATACATTCCTCCTCTTCATGCACTTTATGACCCACTTATTGCTCCTCATATCTAGCTCTATATATACTGTGTGTATATAAATATACATATTCTTTCACCTGGAAGTTCTCCATATGATTTCTCTAATACATACACACAAATGTGTAAATGTGTGTATATATACACACACACATATATATACAATACATGATATACATATAAACACAGATTATAGTATGTATATAAACATGTTTGTATAATACAAATATATACATACTACATATATGTATAGATTGCATGCATGTACACTTATACATATAATATGTATATATGTACACTGTACATGTAATATGTGTATGTGGAGAGAGAGAGAGAGAGTGTGTGTGTGTGTGTGTGTGTATGTGTGTGTAAACATATTTTCCCTCACCTGGGAGTTGTCTATATGGTTTCCCCCAAATAGAGTGTAAGCTCTTTGAGGACAAGGGAGATTTATTTTTTGTCTTTGAATCCCCAACCTTATATACATTCCCTGACACTTAAACATAGGCCAAAAAATTCTTGCTAGTTGAATGAATGAAACAAATGAAAGAAAATCCTGGTTTATCTCTGACCTGACAGACTTGCAGGAATGCAGAGGAAGAACACTTTAGTTTTGGAGTGGAGATTTTCTCCTGCTCAGTAGCAGTCAAGAAGTTGAACTTCAGAATTCCTACCCTGGCCCTTCCCCACAAACATCTGGGTCACAATTTGCATGCTCATCGATGGAACATAGAGCACACAGGTTGTGGCAACCTGAAATCATGAGTACAAGGGAGTAGAAATGTAGCCAGGTCATGAAGGAAGCTTTGGAAGGCACTTTCACTGTTACATCTAAAAAGCTGAAATCACTCTGAGGAGGTGACATACTCCATTTCTTCATTGTGTCTGTAATTCTCTCTTACTCTTGGTCCAACCTTCTCTGGCTCTTCAAGAGAAAAGTTACCCTGCATTTTATGTTGCAGTTAATACGTGGAAATCTGGTTTTGCAGATGATTACAATAAAGCTTTTGTAGTTAAGAGTTTTAAGGTTGATAATCACTACATTGCTTCATGTCCCAGTCACAAAGTGCTTCAAAGGGTAGTTTCCCCTCTATAATGCTCTAATTTTTGAAGCTATTATATTGTATGAGTGTTTTTAATAAAAGCATTAACAATGAGATCTATTCTGCCAGTGTCAACTACTTACTTCCTTTTGTTGACTGAAGAGAGATGGCTATTAAAGTTTTGTAGAATGTGAGAATGTCTCCTGTCTAGTCATGATGTGGAATCAACTAGGCAACCTATTGAGCTTGGAAAGCTCTATTTGTATTTGGAAAAACTCCACGAATGGATCATGAGGTGGAGCCAGAATGAAATAGGAGAGAGGGATGGATGGTCTTTGGGAAATTACACAATTCTTTATTTAATGCATCAAATTTCTCTCTGCACTGAAGACTCTTCTTAATAATAATATTCTTCCAGTGAAATTGTATGATCATATCTCATAGAGCATATAGCTTCCAAAAAACTGAAGATTAGGATCATCTTATGGGCAATGGTAAGTAGCCACATGATAGGTAACAGTCTGCAATACATTACAAATGAACCTTAACTGAGAGAAGTAGTATAAAGGATGTCACTCAAGAAATATGGGACTAAAAAAAGAGGGGTTGGTCAGAGGTCATTGAGGGACAGCTATATGACAGACACCACTATATCCTGGCAATATAAAAAAAATGAAGTAGGCCCCCAATACATTTGGTGTGGCCTCTGGACAAATTATGGAAAACTGTCACAAATATAACCAAGAGTTGCTCAGCATCGGTTTAAATCTATAACATAATAGACCCATTGAAGTTTTGGAGTCTTGTAGTAGTGCATAATAAAGTATAATATATAGTATGATATATATTTTATTATAGAGTATGAGATATACTATATATAAGCATTATCTTTACATATTTAAAAATATATATAATATTATATTATATATCTAATATAATACAAAGTATAATAAAGTAGCACATAATAATGCAAGGGAACAAGCATTTCTTAAGAGCCAATATGCTAGATACTGTTCTGCATTTACAAATATTTTTTCACAGAGTACAGAAGTATTTAGCTGCAGTGGATAAAGTGTGGGCTTGGAAAAAGGAGTAAGTTCAAATGTCTCAAATACTTCTTAGATATGTGACCCTAAGTCACTTGACTTCTGTTTCCATTCCTTCAACTATAAATGGGCATCATAACAGTGCTTACCTCCTAGGGCTGTAGGGATCAAATGAGGTAATCCAAGGCAGCACCAGAACAGGAGTCAGGAGAACTGTATTCTAATAACAGCACTGTCACCTGTGTCTAATATCTTTCTGCGTTTAATGAGTGATGCTCACTGAGGTCCCTTACAACTCTGAAATCCTAGCATTCTATGGTTCTACTTTAACCACACTTTCCCTGGTTTTGCATTTTGGTATGTTATTTGATATTTGCCAAGAAAACTCATGTTTCACACAAATCCTATATTCGTTTGATGCCATTTATCAGAGTGCAGTGAGGGAGCAGGAGGAAGCCAACTAAAATAACACATTTAGCATTTTCATTTTTCCATTTAAGGTTAATGGTGAAAGGAAAGGCACTTTTAAAAAGCACTCACTAACGTGGAGGTCAGCCTATGTCTGAGACTGTCGGACCCCAGCTGGCCCAGAGCTAGTCACTGAAGCAGCCAGCTGTTTCCAGGACCTTTTCCCTGGTTCCTCTGTTATTCCAAAGAGAAGAGACATGTGAGGGGATCACAGCAGAGGCACTAGGCACAGATTTTAATCATAGCTTTTCCTCTGAAGAATTCTGCAGCTGCAAAGTGAGGTAGAAGATACTTTGAGATGACTATTGTTAGATCCTGGAGACAATAAAGATAGCCCCTTACTCTCTCCCTCTCACACAGTGTTATTCTCCCAATGCCTCAATACTTTTGTCCTACTTTCTTGCTTTCATTTGGGATGCCTGTTACATCAGACCAGGTGTGTAAATATAATTAAGACTCATTAGCTGCTTCTTTCATGCAGTGCCCCAGTGAAAGATAATTTTTTTCCTAAAACAAAGAAAAAGCTAGGGTTTGCCCTCTGAGAGTGATGTAAGGAGAAAAGTGGCTGCTTTGACTATTCCCTAATTCTTGTTATTATTATTGTTGAAAAAAAGCTTTGATATCTCTGGAATTTTCACAAAAATGGACTTCACTTGACCAGTATATTGACTATAACTACAGTAAATCCTAATTTTGCTTAATGAAATTAAGTTTTAACGGAGCTCACGAGTCGGGCACTTTGAAATCCTTCATCAGTTTGAAAAAAATCCATATAAATTTTTATGGAGCAACCTATTAACTACCTGCTGCTGGCACCAAGCTTTGGGTTCTGTTTCTGTTAAGAAATAAGGTCATCCTTCCTTTGATAAAAACTGATGGAACTGCTCTGATAATTAAACTCTATAGGGTATAGGAGCACTGATATATTTAAACCCTTTTAAAATATGCAAAAGGAGGGGAGAAAAGTTACACACTCCCATTGACAAACTGTTTTTCAAATGAAACCAGAGCAATATGGTTCTTTAGCTACCTTTTAACAAAGGACTTCATAGTTTTCCCAAAACATTATATAAAAACCTGAAGGACCTAGTACCAGATTAGCACACCAACTCTACTGGAAGAATATCTGTATAAAAGGCCACATTTTTAGAAGGTCATCTCCCTGTTAGACTTGGTGCAGAATGAGATACATAAGTCTTTGGATATGGCCAACTTGGAAATTTGTTTTGCTTGACTATGCATTTTAGTCATAAGGATTCCCCCTCATTCTCCCCTCCCCCCAAACACACCAGTGGTTGTGGAAAGGATGATTGGATTAGAAACTTGATTTTTGTCAAATGAAAAATATCTAAAGACAAAACGTTGTCTTTCTTTGGATTATATCTTTAAATAGTTTCACTGTATTTTTTTAAAAATCATTTTTAAAAATAAAAAAACTAGGGACCAGTATGAATTGACCGCATGTTCCATATAGTCTTTTTTCCAGTAACATCACTTTTTGTGAGCTTCTATGTCTCAAATAACTACCAATTTAATTCAACAAGCCTTTAGTAAGTGGTTACTTTCTGTAAGGCATAGTGCCAAGTGCCGAAAATACAAAGATTAGGAACACTTTCAGCTGGGAGATCAGGACATGATAGAATTAAAGAACTGAGTTGGAAAGGACTTCAGAGTCTATCTAGTCTAACTTTCACCTATTGCAGACCCCTATTTGCACCATATTAGCCATTCCTCCAATTTTCATAGAATCTGCAAATCTGGCAAGTGAACTTAGTATAGTTTCATGCAAATCATTTATAAAAATTTTGAACCACAGGGCCAAGGTTATATATTCCTAGATCTCCAACTTGATGCCAATCTATTAAAATCTATTTTTTTGTGTCAGATCATTCACCCAGTTTTATATCTCCCTACATATTCTATCACCTAGGTTACATCTCCTTCTCTTGCCAAGAATGATAGTTTCTGCTTTGCTGAATCAAAGTATACTATTTCTAAATCATCCCACAAATTTATCAGTCTAGCTACCTCATCAAAAAAGGAAATGAGTTTAATTTTGCCATGACCTATTCTTTTTTTTATTAAAGCTTTTTGTTTATAAAACATATGCGTGGATAATTTTTCATCATTGACCCTTGCAAAGCTTTCTGTTACAAAATTTTCCCTCCTTCCCCCCACCTCCTCCCCTAGATGGCAGGAAGTTTAATACATGTTAATTATGTTAAAATACTTGACAAATTGAATATGTGTATACATATTTATACAGTTAATCTTGCTGTACAAGAAAAATTGGATCTATAAGAAAAAAAATCTGAGAAGGAAAACATAATGCAAGCAAACATCAATAAGGAATGTGAAAATGCTATGTTGTGGTCCACCCTCAGATACTATAGACCTCTCCCTGGGTGTAGATGGCTTTCTTCATCACTGAACAACTGAAACTGGTTTGAAACATCTCATTGTTAAAGAGAATCATGTCCATCAGAATTGATCATCGTATAGTCTTCTTGTTGCTGTGTATGATGATCTCCTGGTCCTGCCCATTTCACTCAGCATCAGTTCATGTAGGCTCTCCAGGTCTCTCTGAAATCATCTACTGATCGTTTCTTACAGAACAATAATATTCCATGACATTTATATACCACAGTTTATTCAGCCATTCTCCAATTGATGGGCATCCATTCAGTTTCCAGTTTCTAGCCACTACAAAAAGGGCTGCCACAAACATTCTTGTACATGTGGGTCCCTTTCCCTCCTTTAAGATCTCTTTGGGATATAAGCCCAATAGAAACACTACTGGGTCAAAGGGCACGCACAATTTGACAACTTTTTGAGCATAGTTCCAAATTGCTCTACAGAATGGTTGGATCCGTTCACAGTCATAACCTATTTTTGATGGAATCATGCTGGCTTTTTGTGATCAGTGCTTCCTTTTCTAAATGCTCAAAATCCATCCCTTTAATAATGTGTTCTAAAATGTTGTCAGGAATAGAAATAAAGTTCACTGGATACAACAGTTCAAAAAACCTTTTTGTTTGGTTGGAGGATGGTGCTATCTCTTCTTGGGATGAGGTATCCTCTCTAGACATAATTTTTTCCTCCTTTGCCAGGCACCCACCCCATTTATTTATTTATTTATTTTTATTAAAAGCTTTTTATTTACAAAACATATGAGTGATTTTTCTACATTGACCTTTGCAAAACTTTTTTTGTTCCAAGCTATTCCCCTCCTTCCCCCCATCCCCACCCCTAGATGACAGGTAATCTAATACATGCTAAATATGTTAAGTTATATGACAAATCCAATATATGTATACATATCTATACAGTTATCTTACTACACAAGAAACATCACATCTAGAAACAGAGAGAGAAAAAAAAACAACCTAGGAAGGAAAACAAAATGCATGGAAATATTCACAGAAAGCGTTAAAATGCTGTGTTGTGGTCCACACTCAGTTCCTCAGGCCTCTCTCTGGATGTATATGACTATCTTCATTGCTGAACAATAGGAACTGGTTTGAATCACATCATTGTTGAAGAGAACTATGTCCATCAGAATTGATCATCATATAGCCTTGCTGCTGTGTATAATGATCTCCTGGTTCTGCTCATTTCACTCAGCATCAGTTCATGGAAGTCTCTCCAGGCCTCTCTGAAATAATCATGCTAGTCGTTTCTTATAGAACAATAATATTCCATAACATTCATATACCATAATTTATTCAGCCATTCTCCAATTGATGGGCATCCCTTCAGTTTCCAGTTTCTAGCCACTACAAAAAGGGCTGCCACAAACATTTTTGCACATGTGGGTCCCTTTCCCTCCTTTAAAATCTCTTTGGGATATAGGCCCAGTAGAAACACTGCTGGGTCAAAGGGTATGCACAGTTTGATAACTTTTTGAGCATAGTTCCAGATTGCTCTCCAGAATGGTTGGATCTGTTCACAGTTCCACCAACAATGTATCAGTGTCCCAGTTTTCCCACATCCCCTCCAACATTTGTCATTATCTTGTCCTGTCATCTTAGCCAATTTGACAGGTGTGTAGTGGTATCTCAGAGTTGTCTTAATTTGCATTTCTCTGATCAATAGTGATTTGGAGCACCTTTTCATGTGACTAGAAATAGTTTCAATTTCTTCATCTGAAAATTGTCTGTTCATATCTTTTGACCATTTATCAATTGGAGAATGGCTTGAATTCTTATATATTTGAGTCAATTCTCTATATATTTTAGACATGAGGCCTTTATCAGAACCTTTGGATGTAAAAATATTTTCCCAGTTTATTGCTTCCCTTCTAATCTTGTCTGCATTCATTTTATTTGTACAAACACTTTTTAACTTGACATAGTCAAACTTATCTATTTTGTGATTAATGATGATCTCTAGTTCTTCTTTGGTCACAAATTCCTTCCCCCTCCACAGGTCTGAGAAGTAAACCATCCTACATTTTTCTAATTTGTTTATAATATCATTCTTTATGTCTAGATCATGAATCTATTTAGGCCTTATCTTAGTATATGGTGTTACCACCCCATTTATTTCCTGGAAACTTCTATGCCAAGAATCTTTCAGTCTCAAATTTGAATCAATCTTGCTAATAAACACCTTTTTACTCACTACATCAGAGGTCCAAATCAATCATACATGTCTAGTTGTCCTTTCCTACCAGATATCTGACATAGAGAACACTATCTAGGGTGGAATTGAGTGTAGAGTGATAAGAGAAGAGTGCAGAATCCCCCTTGAGCCTTTTTCTTGTCTTGTCACAGATCATAGATGATCAGGTGACAATTATCTACTCAGAGGTCTAGATTTCTCCTCTTCATCCGAATTTTAGATGTTGCCTGCTTCTCCAGAGATTGAATTATACTCTAGTCTCTTCAATGACTGTGATCCAAGAACATTTTTTTTCCTTCTATTTCAAGAACATTTCAGGTTCCTCATGAGAGTTAATAAAAGCTTATTGCTTTCAGTACTAACTGGCTGACTGGTCGGGTCCTTCTCTTCAATGTACATCTGTACATTATCAAAAGAAACTTCTAATAACCAATTAAATAAGTGTTCTCACAGATGTTTATCATCTTACCCTACCCAATTAATACTATTCTTTCTTTAATATTTCTCTTGACTCCAACTCAATTGAAACAAAACAAATTCTATTTTGTTATTCTTTTATCATCAGTCTTAATTCTTTTGGGGCTTCAGTGGATCTGATGTTTTCATTTCAGACCAAAGCCTTCCTGACTATGATTTGTAATGGTATAGTGACAACTGGATTCCAAGACCATAGTGAAATGAAGTTCTGTGTCCTTGTGTTTCTTTCCATTCATGGGCATAATAGAGAAGCTACAAGCTTTGGGGTGCAGGAACTGTTTTACTTTCTAGTGCCTGGCAAATAGCAGGTGTTAATTGATCAAGAGAAAAAAGGACTTGGGAGATCCCTTGAGATTTTTGGAGGTAATATGTGTTGCAAAAGTACTTCATCCCCTTTCCATCTTTTTTCTCATAGAAATATAATCAAATCAACACCACCACTGCGTTTGCAAATAGCATGTCAATCTACTAATCATCCTCTGTGACTTCTCAGATCAAAACTTATATTTGTATTCTTGGTGCTTAGCTCAGTGACTGGTATACAGTAAACACTTAATGCCTTTTTCCCCTCCCTCTCTCCCTTCCTTCCTTCCTCCCTCCTTCTTTTCCTTCTTCCTTCCTCCCTTTCTTCCTTCCTTTCTCCTCCTCCTTTCCTTCTTTCCTTTTATCCTTTCTTCCTTCCTCCCTCCCTCCTCCCTTTCCTCCCTTTTGTCCTTCTTTCCTCCCTCCCTCCCTCTCTTCTTTCCTTTCATCCTTCCTTCCTCTCTTTCTCCTTCCCTCCCTTTCCTTCCTTCCTCCCTTTTTCTCTTCCTTCCTTCTTTCTTCTTTCATCTCCTCCCTTTTTTTCTTCCTTTCTTCTCTTCTTCATTCCTTCAAAAAGGAAAATTACATAGAAAAGTCTTTAAATTCTTGTATAACAAAAAGTGAGATGGTTGATGCTTCTCTCCAGTCTACTCCCTCTACTGGTGGATGAGGGTAGAGCCAAAGGGGTGATTTGCTGTGATCAACTTTCATTCCAGGTTATTGACTTTCACTGGCTCAATTCACCCCATCAAAGCCTTGCTTTCCCAATAGTATACACAGACCAATGATATTCCATGAAGAGAAATCTCCTTCTTGAGTATCTAGAAGATATAACCTTGAGCATCAGGATGGGAAACAGAAAAGATCAGATCACTTATTAATATAAAAGCAGAATATTTAAATAACCTCCTCTCCAAATGTGTCCAGGGCCACATTTCCTGAAATAGACCTCAATATATTGAGGATACATTCTTATAGATAAGCAGTAAGCTAATCTGTGCCTCAGTGGGTGAATCCCCTGCTCAGTATCAACAGTCCTCCATAGCAGTAGCCTAATAGCAAGAACAGCATTGTAGCACAAAAGGTATAAAAATACCTGGGAGCTCAACGGGGTCAATACCATAATCTACTGATTTTAACAAAAATTTTTCTTCTACTAGTAATTTCTTTAGCTAAAATAATATTCCATATCAGTGAAATGATTAATCAAACAATTATGTAACAGATAGGGCAGTGTGGATAGCAAACATGGTCTGTAGGCAGAAAGCTCTGAGTTCAAATTTGATCTTAGGCATTTACTAGTTGTGTAACTCTGGGCAAGTCACTTTACCCTGTTTGCTTCCATTTCCTCCTCTGTAAAGTGAGCTGGAAATGAAAATGGCAAACTACTCAAGCATCTTTGCCAAGAAAACCTCAAATAAAAAAACCCTCCCAAATAGTCCATATGAACATGTGAAGTGGAGATGTCTCTAAACTTATTTATCTCATGTTTCTTTTGAGCTACTACAACTATGGTTTGTTCATAGAGCACAAAAATTGCTTTGATGTACACATGCCATGGCAGATGGTCCTAAGCCAGTGTCTCCCATGTCTCACAATTCCAAAGTTCTTCAGAAAGACCTTGAGTGTCCCTGTATCACTTCTGACTTCAAGGTTAGCCTTGTGTGAGCTCTTTGTAAAACAATATTTTTTTTTTTTTTTTTGCTGAGGCAATTGGGGTTAAGTGACTTGCCCAGGGTCACACAGCTAGAAATGTTAAGTGTCTGAGGCTATATTTGAACTCAGGTCCTCCTGACTTCAGGGCTGGTGCTCTATATGGGGCACCATATAGCTGCCCCATAAAATAATCTTTTAGGCAAACATATATTTGGCATTCAAACAATACAGGAAGCCCATTGGAGTTGTACTTTCTGCAGTAGAGTTTGAATGTTTAGCAGTTCAATCCAAGAAAGGACATCAGTGCTCGGTACCTTACCCTGCAAGAAGATCTTTAGGCTTTTTCTAAGACCATTCAAATGGAAGTGATTTAGCACAGAACTGGTTAACTGTCCAGGTTTCCCAAGCATACAACAATGGGCCCAGACTGTAGACTTTCAGTTTGCTAACCACTTCTCTCCCACATTTTCCTTGGGAGTTAGTTCTGACAATGTGTATCAACCTTATCATCTATATGTACATCCTTTATTTATTTATTTTATTTATTTTTTGCTGAGGCAATTGGGGTTAAGTGACTTGCCCAGGGTCACACAGCTAGGAAATGTTAAGTGTCTGAGGTCAGATTTGAACTCAGGTCTTCCTGACTTCAAGGCTGGTGCTCTATCCACTTCGTCACCTAGCTGCCCCCATATGTACATTCTTAGAACGTGAATTTCCATGGAAAATGAACTTATTCCATCATGATTAACATTTAGATAGCTCAAGATTCACAAGTACTTCCCTCAATAATATTATCCTTATTGGTGAGACAGGATACATAGTATTCACATTTTCTAGATCAAGACATTGTCATTTTCTGGTCATCTTCCCATACTGTCTTCACTCCAGACATCCACCTCATCTCTTTTCTGGATGGACTCTGGACCTGAGTTCCCTGGCTCTTTGGGAGCTAAGCCTCCAAGACACTCCCTGGCCATCTGAACACAAAGCAGTTCACCTTTAAATGTTGTCTTTCCCCCATTTAGAATGCAAACTTCTTAAATGCATTGACTGTCCTGCTTGCATTTATATCTTCAACACTTAATGTGGTGGCAGGCACAGAGTAAACACTTATCTGTCACTTTAGGCCACCCATCCATGAAATTATTGGAAACTACTGGTCCAGAACCTATACAATGGCCATTTGTTTCTGGGTCTACCTAGTCTTGAGCAGAAAACACCTTTGTTCCATTCAGAGCCAATACAATAGCACTGTCCATTTGTGATTTCTAGAACAGGATAATGAATTGCCAGATTGGAGAAAGGACATTGTTATCCTGTGCAGTAGGTAGCTTTAATGGAGAAATTGGGGCTGTTCTGAGCTTTGTAGATTTGTTGAGGCTGATGAACAAATCCCAAATCAGAGAACAGATTTAGAGCCACTGTTATTTGTTTGTGAAATCAGGTTACAAGATGGTTATTTTTCCTCTAAGGGAAAAAACAGCCCAAGATTGCTCTAGCTTTTAAATTTTGTTCTGTGAATTCCCTGTTGAGCAGAGATGGAAGTTAAGGGGTGCAATTGTCCAGGGAATCAAATTGGTAGAAGACAGCAGAATCTTGGCTGGGTTGGAGCAGTAATGATAGATGGGCAGTTATCACTCATAATCAAAGAAGAGGAGAGGAATGGTTTGTTATTTTCTATTTTTTGAGGGTGGAAGCAGGGTGCAGAATAGGTGAGCAGGACTGAGCTGGAGGTGGTCTGTCTGAATGAGGGGAGGAAATGTTTAAATAAGTGTAGAGCCAGAGAGGGAAGAGGAGCTAGACAGGAAGACAGATTCAAGGGATAAGCAAGAATATGGTTAAAACACAGGATAAATGGTTGATAAAACCTGAAACATTGTTTTTTCCCTGAGGCAATTGGGTTAAGTGACTTGCCCAGGGTCACACAGCTAGGAAGTGATAAGTGTCTGAAGTCAAATTTGAACTCAGGTCCTCCTGACTTCAGGGCTGGTGTGCTCTATCCACTATACCAATTAGCTGTCCCTGGAGCAAAGATGGCTAGGAGGAATAATAAAAGCTGGGTTTCAATCCAGCCTCAACCATTTATAAGTTATTTGATTTGAGGCAAGTCACTTAATCGCTGTCTACCTCAGTTTTCGAATCTTTAAAATGGGAATAATAGTAGTACCTACTCTGTAGCACTGTTGTGAGGATGAAATGAGTTAATATCTATAAAGTACTTTGCAAGCTTTAAGGTGCTATATAAATGCTAGCTGTCATGATAATTATTATTATTTTACTGGAAAACAATAAGTCTATTATGATTATCAATGTCTGCTACAGTCATGTCCTAAGAAAAAGAGAATAATAATAATAATATTAATCATTGTAATAATTTATAATCATACTAGTTTAATATTTACAGCCTAGGCGCTTTCCATTGTGGGAAGAGGGCAAAAATTCTTTATTATTTATCTTGAAGAGATGAGGGAGTGGGTTTCAGTTGAGTCTGAGGCACTTAGGTTTTTTGTTTGTTTTTTAGTAAGACAATTGGAGTTAAGTGACTTACCCAGGGTCATACAACTAATAAGTGTTAAGGGTTTGAGTCCACCCTTGAAGTCAGGTCCTTCTGACTCCAGGGCTCTATACACTGCACTGTATAGCTGTCCTGAGCTAGATTATCACTGATCCTATAAGATGTTGTCTACATTCAACATCCATTGGGAAATGACCTAATGTGAACCTGGACACACAATACACAAACACACACACACACACACACACACAAAATGTCTTTCTTGGAAAGGATTTGGAAGATACTAGCACAGACTTGTTTTTTATTCTGGAAGACAATTTTGAGGGGGAGCTATGCAAAGTCACCAGCCTTTCTCCTCCAGAACCATCTGGGTCCAGCAGCAAAATACAGATCAGGAGGCCTGGAGATGGCATTGGAAGTAGTGGGAGACCTTGGCTTTTTTAAGCTCAGGACTTTAACAGGTCTCACTCAGTTCAACTGAGGCAATATCCAATCAGCAATTTCTTACCAGCAGAAACACTATCACAGGGAAGGCATCTGAACATCCTATCTGAGGCTCTTTCAAACATGCCCAGAGGCTAGGGAAAGGAGAAGAAACCTTAGAAAACATATTCATATATGCAGCCTGCTGCTGAATTTATATTACAATCTCATCAAAGGCTCACTTGGTGATGTAGCAAACCCTATCCGCAGTGCTGGGTAGCAAACACTGTTAAGTACACTAGATGTCCCAAGGGAAGGGGAAGCAGCTATGCAAGAAGCTCTCCCTGGTTCCTTTCCTAGTGGATTAGCATACTAATAGAAATACAAGAGAAGGAAAAAGGCCTTGTTACCCAAAAAAACCTAAGCTGTGTCTCTCCATAGTACACCAGAAAATCTTACCTACCTGGATCTGTTTTTCTATCACTTTGAGTTACATGTATTTATAAAATAGGTTTCTGTGGTTTGTATCATTGCATCCTTTCTCCTGGCAAGTAAATAAGCATTGGGTAAGCACCAATGCACTCTAGGCACTGTACTAAATGTGGGAACAAAAGCAAAAGATAGTTCCTGCCCTCGAGATGCTTACTATCTACCTAAAAGGAGACAACATACAAACAGAAGCTCTAGGTAGAATAAATTGGAGATAATCAACAGAAGGAAGGTACTAATTACCATTAAAGGGGATTGATAAAACCTTCTTGGAAAGGTAGGATTTTAGCTGAGACTTGAAGGGAGTCAGGAGATAAATGAGGAGAGCATTTCATATGAGAAAGACTGTCAATAAAAATGAACAAAGTCATGGGCAGCTAGATGGTGCAGTGGATAGAGCACTGGCCCTGAAGTCAGGAGGACCTGAGTTCAAAATGCTTACTACTTAATAGCTGTGTGACCGTGGGCAAGTCACTTAACCCCAATTGCCTCACCAAAAAAAAGGCTTAAAAAATAAGCAAAATGTCCAAAGCCAAGAGATGAAGTCCTGTTCAAGGAACAGCTGTATCACAGAATACTTGAAAGAGAATAAGATATAGGAAGACTAGAAAAATTGGAGGGGTGAGGGTGGGGCAGGTTGAATGACAAATAAGAGATTTTTTATTTGATTCTATATTTGATTGCTTAGAGGTAATAGAGAACCACTGAAATTCACTGAATGGGAGTATGTGTAGCATGGTCAGACATAATTTAACCAAACTTTTTTAAAATTTTATTAATAGCTTTGGGGAAGGTTATAAAAAGCTTTGAATGACAGACAAGAGATTTTATATTTGATCCTAGAGATAATAGGAAGCCAGTGAAATTCACTGAATGGGGATATGTGTAGCATGGTCAGACATATAATTTAACTAAACCTTTTTTTGATAATACCTTTTTATTTTCAAAATACATGCAAAGATAGTTTCCAATATTCACCTCTGCAAAACTTGTGTTCCAGATTTTTCTTCCTCCTTTTCCTCTACTCCCTATATTAATCCCATATAGGTTAAACGTGTGCAATTCTTCTGAACATAACAGGCATGTAATTTAGAAAAGTGAATAGCCTAGGAAAGACAAGAGGCAGGGAGCTATTGCAATAGTCTGGGCATAGGATAATGGGGACCTACACTGATGGCAGTTTCAAGGGAGAGAAGATGGAATAAATAAGAGTTATCGTAAAGGTCCAAAGAATAGGAATTGGCAACAGATTGGATGTGGGGGGTTGGGGTGAGAGAAAGTGAGAAGTTGAGTATCACACTTAAGGTCTAAATCTGGGTTCTTGGGAGGATAGTAGTGCTCTTGAGAGTAATAAGAAAATTAGGAAGAAGAGGTCTCTCCCTCAAACTTTATTTCATGTAGAAATGGAAGCAAGATCACTTACAAAATGACCTCAAATGCTTTTTTTCTGCTTCCACAGCCTTGTGGGATTTGAGCAGAGAATCTTTTCTGTTAGTCTTTCTGTCTGGTCCAAAAATAGCTATATATGGATAAAAGGCTGGTTGTTTTCCATTCTAGAGGAGGAAAGAAAACAACTGGAAAAATGTATTTGTGCTCTTTCGGTTATCACAGAATATTCCTTGGAGTAATGTAAACTGCCAGGAAAAGATGGAAAAGAAAATGGAGTTAAAGAAGCAGAGGGTTAACTTAACCCAGAGGCTGATAGATAGTAAAAGATATTACACAGTAAGAAAGGGAAGAAAAATCAATGAATAGGAAGGTCCAATGAATAGGGATTGGCAACAGATTGGATGTGGGGGGTTGGGATAAGAGAAAGTGAGAAGTTGAGTATGACATTTAAGGTCTAAAGCTGGGTTCTTGGGAGGATAGTGGTGCTCTTAAGATAATAAGAAAATTAGGGAGAAGAGGTTTCTCCCTCAAACTTTTTTCCAGGGGAAATGGAAGCAAGATCACTTACAAAATGACCTCAAATGTTTTTTTCTGCTTCCACAGCTTTGTGGGATTTGAGCAGAGAATCTTTTCTGTTTGTTAGTCTTTCTGTCTGGTCCAAGAAATAGCTATATATGGATAAAGGGCTGGTTGTTTTCCATTCTAGAGAAGGAAAGAAAACAACTGGAAGAATGTATTTGTGCTCTCTCAGTTATCACAGACTATTTCTTGGAGTAATGTAAACTGCCAGGAAAAGATGGAAAAGAAAATGGAGTCAAAGAAGCAGAGGGTTAACTTAACCCAGAGGCTGATAGATAGTAAAAGATATTACACAGTAAGAAAGGGAAGAAAAATCAATGAATAGGAATACGTGTTTGGCCCACATTTTTGTCTTGGATGAAGGAATGTTCATTAAATTTGCAGAAAACATAAAGCTGAGATAGACAGTAAATGCACAAGAGATCCAAGTCTGGTAAGGATCTATAAAGATTTTGACAAGCTGGATCATCAGACTGAGTCTTGGCCAGATGAGATTCAGCTGTGATAAATGTCAGGTTTTTATATTCAGGGTAAAGAAATCAACTTTACAAGTATAAGATGGGGAGGAGCAGCTACATAGCAATTTGTCTGAAAAGATCTGTGAGTTTTAGTGGACTACAAGCTCAATTTGACCCAGCACTGTGATCTGGCAGGCCAAAAAAAAAAAAGCTGATGCAAACTTGGGTGGCTCTAAGAGAGGCATAGCTTTCAGCATTAAGCAGCTGGCAATGCTGCTGCACTCTGCCCTAATTAGACCACCTCTAGGGGATTTCATTCAGTTCCAGGTGGACATAGTTTAGGGTAGTTTAGGGTTGATAAGTGTCAGGAACACAGAAATAATGATTAGGGAGACCACATATAGGAGAATGAATTGGAAAAATTAGAGATGTTAATAAATATGCAAAAATAATAAAATAAAATAAAATAGAATAAAAAAACATAAAAATCAAATTTAAAAAGAATTTAAAAAAAAGATTCAGAGAGGACTTGATAACTTTCTTCAAATATCTAAAGGACCTATGCTATCAGAGTTTAAACTCATTCTGCTTAGCCTCAGAGGACAGAACTATGAACAATGGTTAGAAATTATAGAAAGGCAATTTTAAGTTACATGCCAGAAAAACTACCAACAATTAGGACTGATAGCATATTTCTACCTCACTGAAAGTCTTCAAACAGAAGCTAGATGGTCACTGGTTAAACTTCTTATGCTGGAGACTCCTTTCAGATTAGGATTGAGCTAGAGAAGAACTCTGAGGTTGTCTTAAGCTAGCTAACCCATCTTTTCCAGTATTTCTCAGATGAGGAAATAGATAAATAGAGAAGAAAAGACTTGCTTAAGATCTTTCACTTAGTAACTGACAGAGGGAAATTTGAACCCAAGACATGATTCCAAACCCAGGGTTCTTTCCGTGGTGCTGATATTATCTCATAGTCTAAACTTCTGAAATTCTATGTGAACTTGTTAAATAACTGATATGACATCCTTTCTGTAGCATGGAAGCTGGGCTGCCTCAGTTGGAAGCATCACATGATCATACAGGTATTATCAGGTACAGGTGGGTAGTGGTCAAAAGAAGAAATGAAGGGTGGTTGGTGCTCTGTGACTACTTGTAAGGAGGTTTTGTGCAGCCTTCACAACAGTAAAACAAGTCTCAACCTGGTTAATTAAAGCAGAGACAACACTTTCCCCCCAAATGCATCAGAAAGTTATCTTTCTTAAAATATTTTATATTTAACAACATACTGATATTTCTTTTTCTTTTCTTTTCTTTTTTTTCCTGAGACAATTGGGATTAAGTGACTTGCCCAGGGTCACACAGCTAGGAAGTGTTAAGTGACTGAGGTCAGATTTGAGCTCAGGTCCTCCTGACTTCAGGAGGATATTTCTGATATTTCTTTTAGGATGACTGAAAATATACAAACATTTACATTACACTTTGGAGCTTTTCTTACCAGTGATGAATTTTTCCTGGACAATCCCTCTCTCATTTTGGTGCCTTTCCTCAAGCTGACTCCCATAACTGGGAAACTCTTCCTCCTCACCTCTGCCTCATTGAAATTATAAAATCCTTCCAGGCTAACCAAGTGGGGTAGCAAGATGACACAGAAGATAAGAGATCCAGTCCTGGAATCAGGAAGATTCCTGATTCTTCCTGAGTTCACATCAGCCTCAGGTATTTACTAGATTCAGGGAAAGTCATTTAGTCCTGTTTCCCTCAGTTTCCTCATCTGTAAAATGAGCTGGAGAAGGAAATGGCAAACCACTCCAGGATCTCTGCCAAGAAGACCTGAAAATGACATCATAAAAACTCAGACATTGAACAACCACAGCAAATTCAAGTACCAGTTATCCAAAAGTCCTTTCTAGATTCTACCATTCATGTCTCATATTTATAAGAATTCAAGCTGAATCAATAAATAGTCAAAGGATATGAATAGACAATTTTCACATGATAAAATTAAAACTGTTTCTAGTCATATGAAAAGGTGCTCCAAATCACTATTGATCAGAGAAATGCAAATTAAGACAACCCTGAGGTACCACTACACACCTGTCAGATTGGCTAAAATGACAGGAAAAGATGACGAATGTTGGAGGGGATGTGGGAAAACTGGGACACTGATGCATTGTTGGTGGAACTGTGAACAGATCCAACCATTCTAAGAGAAATTTGGAACTATGCTCAAAAAGTTATCAAACTGTGCATACCCTTTGACCCAGCAGTATTTCTATTAGGCCTATATCCCAAAGAGATCTTAAAGGAGGGAAAGGGACCCATATGTGCAAAAATGTTTGTGGCAGCCCTTTTTGTAGTGGCTAGAAGCTGGAAACTGAAGAGATGCCCATCAATTGGAGAGTGGCTGGATAAATTATGGTATAGGAATGTCATGGAATATTATTGTTCTGTAAGAAATGACCAGCAGGATGATTTCAGAGAGGCCTGGAATGAAATCAGCAGAACCAGGAGATCATTGTACATGGCAACAACAATACTATATGATGATCAATTCTGATGAACATGGCTCTCTTCAACAATGAAATGTTTCAAACCAGTTCCAATTGTTTAGTGATGAAGAAAGTTATATACACCCAGGGAGAGGCCTGTGGGATCTGAGTCTGGACCACAACATAGCATTTTCACACTTTCTATTGATGTTTGCTTACATTATGTTTTCCTTCTCAGGTTTTTTTTCTTTTTTTCCTGTACAGCAAGATAACTATAAATATGTATACACATATTTGATCTGTCAAATATTTTAACATAATTAACATGTATTAGACTTTCTGCAATATAGGGGAAGGGGTGGGGAGTAGGAGGGAAAATTTGTAACAAAAAGCTTTGCAAGGGTCAATGTTGAAAAATTACCTATGCATATGTTTTGAAAATAAAATGTTATAATAAAATTTTTTTTAAATAGATTCTACCATTCATTTTCTGTGTGTCTCTCCTTAACCTCCCTCCCCCAATTTAGTGCTACCTCCGCACTCATCTGCTTTGAAACTTGTCAGATTTGGTATTTTATTCATTTTGAAGAAAAAAAAAGGCTTTGGCTCTTGATGCTAGCTCTGCACTCATCCCACTCGATGGTTGTCTTGGTTGAGCAGTAGGAACATGAGGTTGGCCAAACATATCACCTAGCTGCTACTGCTGCTGCTGTTGCCCTCGGCAGTGGGCAGCTTCTCTCCATGAAGGGGGATGTGGGCAGGATTGTCAGATTGCAGGTCGAAGCAACACTGAAGGGTCTCAGGGAAATTCCTGCAGGATAATGTGGCTGCAGCATCAGGCTGCCAAAACAGTAGTACTGGAAGGGGCACAGCGAAGTCAGGAGGAGAAGCAGGGGAGGTGGTGCAAACACACAATGGTGGGCAGTGGAGGATCCACATCTCCTGCCAGCTCTGAGCCCCAGGGGGCCAGAGCTCTGGGTAATGGAGGGTGTGGGACCATAGCTTTTGCCTCCATACACAGACTCCTCTCCTCAAGGAAGCTCCATAGGCTGGGGGAAGAGTATAAAAGTCCAGATTCCTCTCAGAAATTGAGTTGGGTCAAGAAAGAAGAATCCAGATAGGCTGAACTGGCTTCTTTCTTTCTTTTTTTTTCTTTTTAAGAGTTTTATTTATTTATTTATTTATTTGCTTTTTTGCTGAGGCAATTGAGGTTAAGTGACTTGCCCACGGTCACACAGCTAGGGAATGTTAAGTGTCTGAGACCAGATTTGAGCTCAGGTCCTCCTGACTTTAGGGCTGGTGCTCTATCCACTTCACCACCTAGCTGCCCCGAGTTTTATTTATTTTCTAATAATAGCTTTTTATTTTCAAAATATATGCAAAGATAGTTTTCAACATTCCCTTGCAAAACCCTGTGTTCCAAATTTTTTCTTCCCTTCCCCCTACCTCTTCCCCTACACGGCAAGTGATATATGTCAATATATGGCAAACATGTACAATTCATCTATACATATTTCCACAATTATCATTCTGTACAAGAAAAATCAAATCAAAAAGGAAAAAATGAGAAAGAAAAAAAAGCAAGCAAACAACAACCAAAATGGTGAAAATATTATGTTGTGATCTACATTCAGTTGCCATAGTCTTGTCTCTGGATACAGATGGCTCTCTCCATCACAAGTCTATTGGAACTGGTCTGAATCACTTCATTGTTGAAAAAAGCCACATCCATCAGAATTGATCATTACATAATTTTGTTGGTGTGTACTTTATTTATTTATTATTAAAGCTTTTTATTTTATTTTTATTGAAGCTTTTTATTTTCAAATCATATGGAAGAATAATTTTTCACCATTGACCCTTGCAAACCTTGTGTTCCAATTTTCCCCTTTTCCCTCACCCTCTCTCCTAGATGGCAAGCAATCCAATATATGTTAAACATGGTAAAATTATATGTAAATCCAATATAGGCATAGGTATTTATACAATTACTACACAAGAAAAGTCAGATTAAAAAGGGAAAAAATGAGAAAGAAAGTAGAATTCAAGCAAACAACAACAAAAGAACTGAAAATGCTATGTTGTGGTCCACACTCAGTTCCCACAGTCCTCTCTTTCCGGGTGTAGATGACTCTCATCAACATAAGATCATTGGAACTGGCCTGAATCGTCTCATTGTTGAAAAGAGCCTCATCCAACAGAATTGATCATCTTGCTGTTGTTGTGTACAGTGATCTCCTGGTTCTGCTCACTTCACTCAGCATCAGTTCATGTAAGTCTCTCCAGGCCTCTCTGAAATCATCCTGCTGATTATTTCTTAAAGAACAATAATATTCCATAACATTCATGTACCATAACTTATTCAGCCCTTCCCCAACTGATGGGCATCCACTCAGTTTCTAGTCCTTGCCTCTACAAAAGCGCTGCCACAAACATTTTTACACATGTGGATTCTTTTCCTTTTTTTATGACCTCTTTGGGATACAGATCCAGTAGAGACACTGCTGGATCAAAGAGTATCCACAATTTGATATGGATTGGCTTGTTTCTCTGCAGTTAAAAGCCCCACTTAACCCTTTGGGGAATTGGGTAGGAAGAGGTGGTTAGGCTATGGACAGGAGATGTACTCCTTATGGGAAAAATTCATTTGAATCTCATTGTTTTCATCATTTGCCATGCATTCTGGAACCAATTAATACCAAGTACTGAGGTACAACTCTATTTACTTTGTATGTACAATTATCCCTTCTCCATCAGGACTTTCCCAGTTGCAGTTTTGATATATTGAAGGTTGGCATAAGAAATGAAATGAAAATTTTTTGAGAGTTTTGTGGAAGCCACAGATGACACTTGAAGGCCAGAAAATGATACAAAAAAGTTAGAAACTTAGAAATGTATAAAATATATGTATCGTATTATATGATCAACAATTTTTATTTTCTAATACTGTAAACACCCCATAAAAGGATTTATCTGTGGTACAAATGTCACCTGGATTTTCCAGTGGAAAGTACCCCCAATACCAGCACTGTGGAAGGGATAATTTTATTATGTATTTACTTCTTGGTATGTGTATTTGGCTCATAGTGAAAGCTCCTTGAGGGTAGAAAATACATAGGTTTTGTCTGTGTATCCCCCCTCCTCCCTCAATGCCACCCCCCCCAACAATCTGGCACAGTTCCTAGTGAATTGCATGTATCATTAAAAATAATATATTCTCATGTAACTGAATTGACCTAACAAAAACAACAGCAGGGTCTGTTGTCTTCCTAGGGCAAGTATCTAGGACAGGATGGAGAGTCAGTCTCCTGTGTCTTGTTTAAGTTAATGATCACAGCCCAGAGGATAGTGACCATGACAATGGGGATGTGCCAGAGAAGCTATATACCAAGGGGAATAACCTGAGGAGTTGATGCTTTGATGCTTTCATATTAAGGGTTAGCTTCATCCTACTCTGTGTGTGATTTTGATGATTCTGATATTTACTGTTCCTTACTGACCAGGTAGGAATGAATGGAAGACATGAACTGGTAAAGGGATGACCTAGTCTGACCACCTCACCAGGGAGTGAGCTCACCTTTGGTGGTGTAAAGCTAAAATTTCCTTTGTTCTTCCAAGGAAACATTTTCTTTTCTTAAAATAGTTTACATAAAACCTACTTGTGCATATCTGGAATGATTTGGAAATGTAGGGTGTTATGACAATTCTTGAAAATATAGATTTGATGGCATTTCAAAAAAACCCAGAGCTTTAAATAAGGCAGGGCAATGAAGGTTCTGGGCAATTAGATGGTACCATAGTGCATAGAGCACCAGGCCCCAGTCAAGAATATCAGAGTTCAAATATGGCCTTAGAAACTTACTAGACCCTGGGCAAGTCACTTAACCATATTTGTCTCAGTTTCCTCATCTGTAAAATGATCTGGAGTAGGAAATGGCAAATCCCTCCACTATCTTTGCCAAGAAAACTCCAAATGGGGTCATGAAGAGTGGAGCCTGATTGAAATGACTCAATAGTAACATCCATGGTTCTGTTCTGAAGTGCTAAAATTTAGAGGGTTGTGACAGTACTTACAGTCATAATTTTAGAGGACCTGAAAAGGAGGTCATGCGCAACTTAATCCAATTCCCTTGTGTTACAGATCAGGAAACTGAGGTTTAGAAAAAATAAAATCACAAATGTAGTAAGTTTCATAATCAATATTTGAACCCAACACTCCCTTCTTGCACCATATTGCTTCCAATAGCAACATAGGAACAACTGGACTTAGCATCTTATTAGCAAGTTTAATTTACTTGAGGGTTGATTGAATGTTGCCAAATCCAGTGGTAAATGTTTAACAGCCAGCTTTCCCCTACCAAAAAATTCTAGTTCATGAGACAGCAAGAATCAATCAAACAAACTAAAAAGAATGAAAAAAATGGAAGAAAACATGAAATACCTCGTTGGCAAAACAGCCAACCTGGAAAATAGATCCAGAAGAGACAATTTTAAAATTATTGAACTAGCTGAAGACCATGACCAAAAAAAGAGCCTGGATAGCATTCTACAAAGAGTCATTAAGAAACAGAGGGGAAAATATCATTGAAAGAATCTATCAATCACCTTCAGAAAGAGATCAACAAGGAAAACCCCAAGGAGCATTGTTGTGAAACTCCAAAAGTATAATCTCAAAGAAAAAATACTGCAAGCTGCCAGACAAATATAATTCAGATATCAACGAGCAAGAGTCAGGATTACCCAGGATCT
Source organism: Myrmecobius fasciatus (assembly GCA_023553655.1). Classification (NCBI taxonomy): domain Eukaryota; kingdom Metazoa; phylum Chordata; class Mammalia; order Dasyuromorphia; family Myrmecobiidae; genus Myrmecobius; species Myrmecobius fasciatus. The sequence continues at coordinate 49,927 of JAJPUD010003197.1, forward strand.
GGCAGCTTCTACAATAAAAATATTCTAGTTCATGACGCAAGTTAAATTTTAACTTTTATTATTTTCTCCATCACTTTTTTGAATTTACACAATCAACAAAACAATAGATCAAGTTTTGTTTTGCAGATGTTGGATAATTTTTGAGATCTAAATACTAAGTGAAAATTTAACAGTTTGGCTCCTGCCAGCCACTTTCAGCAGGGTCCAACACACCCTTAGGACACCACAATCTTCAGGGGAATTCTTCTTTCAGTGGCAATCACCCATCAGTAGCACCATATTATCCTGGTGTCTGCATATTTCTAATACTCTCCCTTCTCTCCTCTGATACCATCACAACTTTAGTGAATACTCTCATCACCTTGTGACTGAATTATTGCAATACTTGCTGGTGGGTCAGAATACATCGCCTCTCCCTGCTCCAATACAAAATACAAAATACACTCTTTTTTGGCATTCAAAGTTTTTGAATCTCCTTTCTGCCTTTCCAATCTTCTTATGTCCTATTCTCCTACCTTTCCAATCTCTTATACCTTACTCTTCTACCTTTATGATCTTATACCTTACTGTCCTACCTTTCCAATTTTCTTATACCTTACTCTTCAATAAGTATTTTTTGAACCAGTGACATTGGTCTTCTGGCTGTTCCAGCTCACTCTCTCCACAATCAATCTCTCAGCTCCAGGCATTTTCTCTGGCTGTTTTCCATGTTTGAATGATCCCCCTCTTTCCTCCACCATCCCTAATTAAATCCCAACTAAAATCCAATTTTCTACAGGAAGCCTTCCTCAACTTCTCTTAATTCTAGGGCCTTTTCTTTTAAAATTACTTTTGATTTATTCTGCATATAGTTTGTTTCTAAATATTTGTTTGATTGTGAGCTCTTTGGAATATTTTTGTATTCCCAGAACTCAGCACATATCCCTAGTGCCTTGTACATAATAGGTACTTGTTCAGTGGGTTCAGTCATCTTCAAGTCTTCATGATCCCATTTGGGATTTTCTTGGCAAAGGTACTGGAATGGTTTGCTATTTCCTTCTCCATTTCATTTCATAAATGAGGAAACTGAGGCAAGCAAGGCAAAGTGACTTGCCCAGGATCACACAGCTAGTAAGTGTCTGAGGTCAGATTTGAAGATGACTTTTCCTGACTCCAGCCTTGGGACTTTATCCACTGCGACACCTATGATCAGAGGAGATACTCAACAAATCTTTGTTGACTGACTTCATTGCTGCCTCTTGGATTCCTATTCTATTTTAAGCACTATTCCTCATATGTATTCATGCTGACTACAGTGGTGCCTTTTATGTAATAGGCAGCTAAAGAAAAAATTTTTCTTTGTTATTTTGCATTTCAGCATGACTTTTACTTGGAACTTCAACATCCCTAATAACCCATATCCAGAATTAGAAATAATTTTCTGTGGCTTAAGTGGCCAAATACAGTGATCCTAGTGACTCATATTTGCATTGCTATTACCTATATGACAGTGGTGGAATGATAACAGGTGTTGAAAGCCACTGCTCTATGATAATAGTTTTGTCCCTGTCCCTGGTGCTGGAACTGAGCAGTTATAAATGTTACCACTTCTAGAAAAACAGGCTAAGTAATAGACTCTTTAAATTCTATACACAAACTGACTAATGAAGAGAAAGGGCTACTTGGCTGTAAGAATAGTCCTAAAACAGCCTTTTTTTGTCTTCTGGGGAATGAAAAATGTATTCATTACCTGGATTGTCAAGCAATTTTTTCAGCCATGCTTGGGAACAACATAGAATTCTGCTGCTGATCTCAACATGGAGAAATCAGATCAATTCTCATGCCCTTTTCTCTGGGAAGAAGAAAAAGTAAGACAAACAATGGATTTTGACCACGTCATATAGACAAGGCCTGAGTCTGTAATGTTCTACATTTCCCTTTTATAGCTTATGTTGGCTGGATTTATAAAATTATAGGCTGCCAGAGCTGGAAATGATACTGGATTCTCCAAGGGTAATTACTTCTGTTTGGAACCTTAGAACTGCAAGGTCCCTTAGATATTTTTGAGATCCTTCTCATTTGAGAGATTGGGAAACTGAGACCCAGGAAGAAATGAAATGCCTTGTCTCAGATTGAATAACTAGGTACTGATAGAACTGAGACTAGAAGTCAAGCTTTCTAACTCAAGTCTCTACCTCTTTCACTTTAGATTCACATCTATCAAGTCTACACCTGGCTTCTGCCTCTTTTCTTTGTCAGTTGTCATTGTTCATCTTCAAATGTTATTGTTAGGAGGCTCCCGAGTCAGATTTTGTCAGTGTGTTGATTAATTTTGTAACTTTTTCTCCTTTTTAAAATTCATTGTTATAAAGGAAGACTCTCTGGGAAGGGTAGGGGCAGAGACACATCAGGAAATATAGATGATTTAAAAACAAAAAGGTTTTGTCTCTTTTTAAAAGGTAAGGTTATATGGAATATTATTGTTCTGTAAGAAATGACCAGCAAGATGATTTCAGAGAGGCCTTGGAGAGACTTACATGAACTGATGCTGAGTGAAATGAGCAGAACCAGGAGATCATTATACACGGCAACAACAGTACTATATGACGATTAATTCTGATGGACATGGCTCTCTTCAACAATGATATGTTTCAAACCACCTCCATTGTTCACTGAAGGAAGCCATATACACCCAGAGAGAGGGATGCGAAATGTGGACCACAACATAACATTCTCATACTCCTTGATTGATGTTTGCTTACATTGTGTTTCCTTTATCTGATATATCGTTTGTGTAGATAAGATTTTTCTTGCACAGCAATGATAAGTTTGGAAATATGTATACATATATTCGATTTGCCAATATTTTAACATAATTAACATGTAGTGGATATCCTGCCATCTAGGGGAGGGGTGGGGAAGTTGGGGGGAAAAATTTGTAACGGAAAGCTATGTAAGGGTTATTGTTGAAGAATTACCCACACATATGTTATGCAAATAAAATAAAATTTTAAAAAAAGGTAAGGTTATTCTTTTCCCTCCAGTTCTTTTGTTTTGTCTTTTTCCTCTTTAATTGCAGTTCTGACAGTGGTGTGTCTCTCTATAAGAAGTATTGTTTAACACACTAATAGGTTTAATTTGTACTCATAATATTTTCTCCATCACTTTCTTAAATTTAGACAATCAACAAAGTAATAAAGTGAGTACTTATTTGTCATATTTGCTGGTTTCTGAGGTCTAAATGCTTTAACAACTGTCTCTTTCCTCAGCATATTTCTTTCTTTTTTTCTTTACTGCTTTGGCTTTTCCTTACCTCTTATTCTGTATTATTTGATAATTTTTAATCCATTTCTATTTAATTCATCTAACATTAATTTGACTAAAGCATTTATTGTGTTCAAAGTATTTTGATATGTGCTAGAAGATATAGATAGTTCTCTCTCTTTTTTTTACAATCCTCATTTCTCCAGTCATACACTTTACAATCTGCAAAGGGTAAAGACACTTATGCAGCTAACTATAGGACACAATAAGAGTCCTTTGGCTTTCTACCTTATTTTTTCTGCCCCCTTATAGTCCTAGATGAGGCTGAATGCTCTTTCTCATAATCTCAGGAGAGTGAAATCATTTTACTCTCTTTTAAAAGACTTGCTCTTAATGATGGTGCCTGGGGACAAGCTATTCCATTTCCCAATTTTTCCAATTGAAATGACACACAAATCATTTCACTTATATTTTGCTCTCATGTCAAGAGAGATTGATTTGTTTCCTTTCAAAACTGGAGCTTCTGGGAAGGTGGCCCTCCTGAGTGCATTCTGTATTAAAATGAACAGTAATAACAATTTTTCTACTGACCTCTAACACAGTACCCTTCCTCCCACCTCAACACACATCACTGCAATACCATGTTCAATGCAAATATTTATTAAGGACCTACTGTGTACAAGTGACTTCTCATTGCCTACTGAGATTTTATTTTTTTGCTGAGGCAATTGGGGCTAAGTGACTTGCCCAGGGTCATACAGCTAGGACGTATTAAGTGTCTGAGGCCAGATTTGAAATCAGGTCTTTCTAACTTTAGGGCCAGTAATCTAGCTACTGTGCCATCTAGATGCCCCTTGTACTGAGATTTTAAAAGCAATGGGGTACAGTGGGAAAAGGATATGCTTGTAGTCAGAACCTCAGCTCAAATTCTGTCTTAAATAGTAGTTGTATGATTCTGGGAAGTCACCCAACCTTTCTGTGTTTCAGTTTCCTCATGTAAATTTTAAAATGATGGGATTAGACTCAATAGCTTCTAAAGTCTCTTCTGGCTTTAAATCTATGGTTATACAAATTCTGTTTGTTTGTCTTAAGATTTCCTTCAAGAAAGCTGTGAACCCAATTTCTAGGACTTGGTTCCTTCTCATTCTTCTTTTTCTTTCTCATGGAAAGGGGTCTCTCTAATAAAGTCTTACTCTGATACCTTGCTATGACCTCACATTTTGAAAGGCTCTGCCTATAGAGAGGAAACTCTGGCAGAGTTAACTAAGGAACAAAGTGATAAAGAGGGCCAAGATAGACAGACAAGATGGCAGACTGTTATTCTAGGTCCATACCCTGTACCTTCTAGTTCTGATGGGATTAGTCAGAATTTGCCCTGTTTTGGTGTAGCTTTTGAGAATTGAATTGAATCAAATGGTCTGTTAACCTCTTCATGATTCTTCTATAAACCACATATCTATTATGCTTTTTTAGACACCTCTCTGGCTTAACCCTAGAATAGAGTTGTACTTATACATAAGTATTGAATAATTATCAAAAGTCTGGTTTCAAGAGGAATAAAATCCATCCCACCTGCTATTTCATTCTTGGCTTTTTAGAAAGGGATTTAAATGGGAAATGTAAATGATAGGCAGGTAGGTGGAATTGTAGTGGATAGAATGGATAGACTTGAATTCATATTTGGCCTCAGATCCTGCACAAGTCACTTAAGTTTTGTCAGTCTAAGTTTCCTCATCTCTGAGATAGGAATAATATTAATACTTACTTCCCAGAGTTTTTGTGAGGATCAAATGAGATAATATTTATGAAGTCCCATACAAACCTTAACATTCTACATTAAAGGTTGCTACAAAGGTCCAGCTAGAGCAAACACAACTTACTTCTGGTCCTTAAGTAAGTCAAGTCAATTTTTCCTAAGAGAATTTAATTAATAGAGTGATGATGCACTTTGCAAATATAAATGTAATAAAGGTGAATAGTAACAACATATCTATAAGCAATTACAAGTAATTATCAGTATATTACTTAAATTACATAAATAATGTAAGCCCATTATTCACTTATATAAGTATATTACTTATATGTAATTACTTATATGTTAGGTGGTTCAGCGGATAGAATGCTTGGTTTGGAATCAGGAAGACCTGAGTTCAAATCCTGCCTGAGACACTTAATAGCTGTGTGACTGGGTAAGTCACTTAACCCTGTTTGCCTCAGGTTTTTCATCTGTAAAATAAGCTAGAGAAGAAAATGGTAATCCACTCTACTATCTTTGCCAAGAAAACCCTAAATGGAGTTATGAAGAGTTAGACATGACTGAAATGACTGAATAATTCATTTATACATATTTAAGCTTGATTATAACATGTTAAAATATATTTTATTTCTTTCATTAAATATTTTAATATTCATTTTCTAAAATTTTGAGGTCCCAATTCTCTTCCTCTCTTCTGCCCCTTGAGAAGATAAACAATATGATGTTCATGATACATGTGAAGTAATATAAAATATATTTCCATATTAGTCGTTCAGAAAGAAAACATGGATAAAAAATAAGAAAAATTTTTTAAAAATTTAAAGTATACTTCAATCTGCATTCAGAGTTCATTAGTTCTTTCTTTGGAGTTGATCACATTTTTCATCATGAATCCTTTGGAAATATCTCAGATTGTTGTCTTGATAATAGTAGTTAAGTCACAATTAATCATCCTTATACTATTGCTGTTACTGGGTATAATGGTCTCCTGATTCTGCTCACTTCACTTTGCATTAATTTATATAAGTCTTTCCAGGTTTTTCTGACATTATCCTGCTCCTATTCCTCATTTCTTTTAACACAATAGTATTATATCACAGCTTTCACAATACTACATTCTAGACAACAACTTTCCTAATTAATAGGCATCCCCTCAGTTTCCAATTCTTTGTCACCATAAAAAGAGCTATTATAAATATATTTTGTGTACAGATGATTCCTTTTCTCTTTTCTTTGATTTCTTTGGGACAAACCTAGGGGTAGTGTTGCTGAGTGAAAGGGTATATACAGTTTTATAGCATTTGGGCGTAGTTCCAAATTGTTCTCTAAAAGACTAGATCAATTCATAATTCCACTAACAGTGCATTAGTGTCCCATTTTTCTACATTCCTTCTGGCATTTGTCATTTCTTTTTTCTGTCATGTTAAGCAATCTGATAGGTGTGAGGTATCTCAAAATTGTTTTAATTTGCATTTCTCTAATCAATAGTGATTTAAAGCATATTTTCATGGGACTCTTGGTAGCTTTGATTTTTTTTTTCTGAAAACTGCCTCTTTGTATCTTTTGACCATTTATCAATTGATACATTTCTCTGTTTTCCTTTAAATTTTTTCTTTTTTTCCCTTCTAACTTTGACTACATTGGTTTTGTTTGTACAGAACCTTTTAAAATTTCATGTAATCAGAATTATCCATTTTACTTCCCATGATCCTATCTCTTGTTTGGTCATAAAATCTTTCCTTATCCATAGATCTGAAAGATAAATTTGTCTATGTTCTCCTAGCTTACTTTATGTCTATATGATTTAGCCATTTTGACCTTATCTTGATATACCCTGTGAGATATTGTTCTATGCCTAGTTTCTTCCAAATGCTTTTCTAGTTTTTGCAGCAATTTTTATCATATGTTGAGTTCTTACCCCCAAAGCTTGGATCTTTGAGTTTATCAAATACTAGAGTACTGTGGTGACTTACTACCAAAATTAAAATTTGATGCCTCATTTTATTTTGAATTGTTTATTAATTGTTGATTGAGAATTTTATCTAATCAGTTAATCAATACTTATGGATAAGATTTGGATTTGACTTTATAGGCCTCAGAGGTCAGGTGCCTATTTCTACAGGCTGTGCTTGACCACAAAGATTCAAAATCTGTGACCTTTTCCTGATTATGGCAGGATGTGAGTAAACCTGGTCATAAGAGATTTGCCCACCAAGAGATTTTCTAGAGTTTATTAACCAGATCAGTTTTTTTCATTGACATAGTTTCTGAAAATCCCCTCTCTAAGTTAAAACAAATATAAATCCATCTCCTATCTTTGTTTTAGACTAATGACAGTCTTAGTTTACTTTGCATCAGTGGAGCTCATGTAACCAACTATATAAAAAAGTTGCCCCTGCCTGTCAGGGTTATCCTTGGCTACTGAGGAACCTTGGATCCCATTTATGGACAATTACTAACCTTGATCATACATGGAACTTTGTGCTTAAATTTCTTTTCAGCACAGATTTTTATTGTGACACTACTGTGTATTATGAATCCAATCCATTCCACTGATTCACCATTCTATTTCTCAGTCAGTGTTTTCATGATTACTGCTTGGTAATGCAGTTTTAAATCTAGCACTGCTAGCTGGCCACAGCATTTTACAAATAAGTATTGCTCATGATGAGAGGGTATTAGTACAGTTGAGAGTCATGGATCTGGATGTTTACTTGTATTTGTATCTCTAATGCTTAGCCTAGTGCCTAATACATAGTAAATAACTTAATAAGTGCTCCAACTACCTAATATTTGTTTATCTACCTATCTATGTAAGGATTGCTTGAAAGAGTTATTTACCTTAGGGAAGACTGAAGAACAATATGATAGATGTATTCAGGTGATATCTTGGGGAGAAAAGAACTTACTTAGGCTTCTTGGACCAGAAGGCAGAATTCAGAACAATAGTTAAAAGCTGCAATGAGGTATATTTATGATTGATATGAGAAAAACTTTTTAAGAACTGGAGTTATTCAGAAGTGGAATGGGATGTTTGAGGACAAAACGAAATTGTGGATCTGAATGAGTTTCCCATAGCAGAGAATAAATCTAATTCAGAGAATCAGGACTGAAGGATGGAAGTTAGAGAGGTCAAATTCAGTTCAATGAAAGAAAAAAGCTATCTAATGAATACAGTTGCCCAAAAGTAGAGTGGTTTGCTTTGGGATATAATAATTTCCTTACTCATGGTCTTCAAGTGCAGTCTTGATTACTATTGCTTAGAGATATTATAAAGAAGGTTCATAATTCAAGTATAGGATGGGCTAAATCTCCCTCAGGGTCCTTTCTCTCTCCAAGATTCCAATTCTATCCTTACCAATTGAAATATTCCTCCTCCAGGTCCAAGATGAAAAAGCCTTAGGACCCCCATGCTGTCCATCAAAGACAGTCCTTAATGAATACAGTTTTAAGTCATTTTCAAGTAGAAGTTAACCTAGACTCTCTGACAACTTTTAAAAATACAAAAAAACCAACCTATAACCTTCAAGTAGTTTTGTAAATCTTAATATTAATATAGAGGGCTTGGGACTTTCTTGTTCTATATCACAAAACAACTCTTTCAAAGTGCTCAGACTTTATCTGAGTGGGGGGTCAGGGAAGGATAAACAGGGGTATGGGCTAGACCCCAGGTTTTATGGAACCATAAAATTTTGAAACTAGAAAATACTCCCGAGGTTATATAATACCAATCACCCTTTTGTCTTCCCTCTGCTCTCATTTTAACAGATGAATAGGTTGAAGCTGAGAGACTTTAAATACTGGTTTGGGAATTGTTTTACTATATAAAGCCCAAATATGCCCAAATAACAAAATATAGGCTGCTCTTATATTTTGCCAATAAAAGAATTTGGGATGGTTAATAGCTACTCTTCATAAATTACAGTAGTTTCAAGTTCAATTATTGTTTCATTCTTCAATTAATAAAAATGGAAAAAAAATTAACTCAGCTGTTTTCCTCTCTCGTTTTTCATTTTTTAAAAAGTGTCAAGTCCTAAAGTGTGCTAGCCATGTAGTGGTATTTTATTCTATTAGTGAGCATGAAAATGTACTGATTGCTTCTAATAAAACTAAATTATACATTTTGGTTTATAGTTTTAATTTTTAATTGGCATCATATTTTATAAACATCAAATTATCTCTTCTGTTGAATATTTGTTCTACTGTTCACTATTTCAGTTGTTTTGTTAGATGGTTACTCTTGCCTGTACAACTCAAGATGAATCAATTCACCTTCATTAATTATTAAGGTCCATACTGCACTACATAAATTTAAAAATCAATGCTATGTTTACCTCAAATTCTAGTATTCAATGAATAGAATTGAAATGCTGATTGTTTAATCTTCTGTCTTCTCTGGTTATATTAGGACTTATTAACTTTTGGCCCCAGGACAAAGCTTGTCTCTTCAAAGCTACCCACTTGATGCAAGTGAAATGTGAAGAGAAAAAAGTTATCATTAAGAATTTTGTATTTATGCTGTGATCAGAGGTAATATGTCTTTTGACAACAGATTTCACATACAAATGAATAAATGGATGTGTAATAAGCATATGAGGCTGCCTGGCATAGTGGATAGAGGGCCAGTCTTGTAGGTAAGAACATTTGGGTTGAGTAGTGTCTCTTACACAAATTAGCTGCATAGCCATGAGTGAATCACTCAGTCTCTAAATACCTTAGGCAACTATGATTATAAATTATAGTTGAGTTGCTGATAATAATAATAGTAACTATACTCACATAGCACTTGTGATTTGTAATGGCAAAAAAATTTTGAGAGATTATCTATATGGATGAAACTGGAGGTCTAGATCTCCTCCACATCAAATATACAAAAATGTAAATGCATTTGTCATAATAAATAAATTACACTTTAGCAACTCAAAGATTTCACTGGCATGAATAATTCACTACCAATGAAGATTATAACCTGACCATACCTTAGTCAATTTTCACGTATTGCTGTGGCCAGGAAAACTCACCACCAGGTGAGTGACTAACCATCTGCTAATGAATGTCTCCAAACTGAGCTAGGCTGTTACTCAGATAACAGGCACACAGTAGATCCCCTGGCACATACTCAAAATTTCTACATCCTAGTAAGATCTGCCAACATTTTCTCTATGTTTGAATAGTCTTCATGCTATAATGAGGCATCAGGGTGAGATCTGGGTAGAGGAATTCATGAGTTAGGTATTACAGTTCTGGAAGGGAATGATTTTAGCCATTTGTCAATGACCCTGGTAAATTTTGTCTCCTGCTCTTAGCCAAGAGACTACCTGTGGCTTATATAGCTTATTTGTTTGTATAAGTTTCTTTTCACCAAATATCAGGACGAAAATTCAAATCTAAGCTTAAGATAGTCAGAAAAATGAAAAGTAATTGAATCAGAAAGAAGAGAAAAAGGAATGGAACAACCATTTGTTAGATGTCTACTATGTGACAGGGGTTTTTGAAATATTTGATCTTCCCAGCAACCTCATGAAGTAGATATTATTATTAAATCCATTTTCAGTTGAGGAAACTGAGGTAGATATTTCTATGAGTCAGGCGCTGTGTGGGCTAGGCACTTGACAATTTTTTCATTTAATTGTCACAACATCCTTGGGATATAGCGGCTATTTTTATCCCTATTTTACAGATGAGGAAACCAAGGCAGATGGAGATTAATTGCCTTGCACAGGATCAAAGAGTGAGAAAGTGCTTGGACTCGTGTCTTCCTGACTTCAGGCTCAATCTTCTATCTACTGTGGTACCCAAGAAGGCTAAAGAAATAGGAAAAAGCTAGGAAAGTACAGGAATAGAATATTAATAACTTATTAAGTGTCTATTAGTGCAGAGGTGAATGAACCAACTCTCATGTGTGGCTCCAAGGAGCTGTAGCATATTCAATGGTCATATCTCAGCAAAACCATCTCAGCAGACAGACTAAACCAGATAAAGGGCAATTAACAGGCTATAAACCCATCTATGAATTAGGGGTATGTGTGCCCCAAGCAGACTTTCTCTGGTGGAATGGGCAGATGAGAATGTTTTGTTCCAATGGCCATAAAGGTGGCTGAAGCAAATGCTGCAGAGTGCTTAGAGTTTAGTCCTGGCATGGGACTTCAATGTCTCTGGAAGTGTGAAACTGATGATTTTGTGTAACTCTGCCTCATTTAAATCCAATTCACGTTTCAAATCAAGCCATCACTTGTGATGTTATTGGTCTTTGAAAAGGAAGGATGAACAACTGAGTGTAGAATACTGCTAGAGACTGGGGTAAAGAAATCTTTTAATCCTTGCCCTCAAGGAGATTACAGTTTAGTAAACTGATAGCTCACTACAACAAACAACATTATATAGTGATTGAATCCAAAATGCTGCAAAAACAAAGAACTACGTAAGGTTCAAGGCAAAATGGTTATTATTAGCTTGTGAAATCAAGGAAAAATTCTCAGAAAAGGTGATGTTTGAATTGGACTTTAAAGTTCAATGCTTAGGAGTTTAACAAGCAAAAACTGAGAGAAAAGGCATTTCAGGTTTAAGAGAGAGCTGAAAAAAAGGCATGGAACCATGGGAGATTTAACCAGAGATATTTTCTAGTTTGTTTTCAGCATGGAGAGGAGTGATGGGAAAGCTGATGTTATTAAGCTTAAAAAAGGCAAAGATACTTAATCATATAGAAGAAAAGAGGGTATGAAGAACTGAGAATTGAGAAGGAACTATTACATATGGCAATGGAAACCTCAAAACAGTTTCAGTGGAGGGGCAAGAACGGGAAGCTTAAGGGTGTAAGAGTCAAGCCAAAGAGGCAGCAGGAATAGACTATTTAATGTCTGTGTACTGTATCATTTGGTTCAAGGTCATCTTGCTATTTAGAATAGCATTACTCATATACCCTGAAAATGGACCCAACATGAAATCAAGTGAACATTCTCTTGCCTGGAGGGATATAAATACTTCATTTAATTTCTGTGGTAGACAACCATAATATAAAATTCCAGATTGTTAATGTCTCTGGAAATGACATTAGCTGTTGAGTGAAGGGAATAAAAAAGCAATCGATCAATTAATTGGTAGTTACCACATTGGTCCAAATAAATCCTGTACTCCTTGCCTCCAGTCCTAACATGGTTTGTATAAAATCTAAATTTGACCTGTAATTGTACTCTTTCAAATAAAACTTTTTATGAGTATAGGAGATAGCTAAAGAGGGATTCTTGATCAACTTGATAAGTTTATAGGGAAGTGAATTTTTGTATGGGATTTTTATATCTTCTATTAATATATTGAGGCATCTAGGTGGCTCAGTGGATGGAGTGCCAAGCCTGTAGTCAGGAGGACTCATCTTCCTGAGATAAAATCTGGCCTCAGACATTTATTAGCTGTGTGACACTGGGCAAGCCACTTCTCCCTATTTGCCTGTTTCTTCATCTGTAAAATTATCTGGAGAAAAAAATGGCAAACCACTCTAGTATCTTTGCCAAGAAAAAACCCCAAAGAGTGGGAAGAGTCAGACATGATTGAAAAATGAGCAAACAACTACAAAACAATATTATGAATATGGAAAGCCTACAGCCTGGAGGAAGACTTAACTAATGGGAGATTGATTAGTCTATAGCATTGTAGAGTAAACTGTGGAAGGAAGAATCATTCTTCTTACCAGCCTGGAAAATTGACCCTTTCTGCTGTCTTGCATTTTAGTAGAGTCAGGATTGAACTGAAATCTTGTGACAGAGGTTGATGTCTTTCCTCTCCATCCTTTAGGAATCATCAATTGCCGCATTGGAAGTCACATAATATTAACCATGTGGGAATTATGGTGGGGGTGAAGAACACCTGACCAACTGAACCAGAAATGTCAATCACTTGACCTAAGAGATGGCAGCAGTTGGGGTACTGGTAGATTACTGAGGGTGTCTGGAGAGACAGTGGAGGAAGGGCACATCCTCTCAATATGCAGTAGCTGTGCAGAAGGAAACCACATGATTCAAATGTGGAGAGGAACTGAATCTTAGCTTCTGGTGGGATAATCAAAGATATTCCTAAGTTATCACCTCTCACTCAAGGCCAAAAGTTCCAGGATGTAGCTTTCTATGGGAGAACAGAAAGTTCCTAAGATTTCTTGAGTAGCTCTTGATCCAGGACTTGGACATTCTAGCAGGAAAAGGCATTCCTTGGGTAGTATCCACCTCAGGGTATTTTTTTTTTTTTTTGCTGTTTTAGAAAAGCCTCAAGTTTGAAATCCCTCTTCTAAAAGCAGCTGGGTGACTCAATGTATAGAACCCTCAGCCAGGAGTCAAAAACACTTAAGTTCAATACAATTCAGGCATAGCACTATTATGTGGCAGGTATTGTGGATAAAAAAAGAAAATGCTGAAAACACAAATAAAAAAAGACAGTCTCTGTCTTCAAAGAACTTACTAATCAAATGGAGAAAGATGCAAAGTAGAGTGAGCTGAAAGTTCAATTTCTGCTATCTCTGAAGAAAGGCATTGGGAGTAATTTGATACTCCAGTCCTCCAATATGAGGGAAAGGGAAGTTGAGGAAAGTAGTGTTCAGCCTTAAGGATGAGACTGCAAGTAATGAGTTTATTTTTGATTGTTGATGTTCAGTCATCCATGGAGTTTTCTTTTCTTTTCTTTTTTTTTGCTGAGGTAGTTGGGGTTGAGTGACTTACTCAGGGTCACACAGCTAGGAAGTATTAAGTGTCTGAGAGCAAATTTGAACTCAGGTCCTCTTGACTTCAGGGCTGGTGCTCTATTCACTGCACCACCTAGCTATCCCTATAATATAAATTCTTTATAGGCAAATGTGTGTTCTTTTATATATTTTTTTTTAATTTCTGTTGGATGGAAGAAGAGCTGTAATGTAATGTAAATACATGGTATCTTGTGTGTTTTTCACTGGATTGGAGGAAGCCTGGATATTTAAACAAAGATTATATTCAGAGCTTTCCTCTGGTTGGGGATTTAATGAGCCAAAAAAGGGATAATTTTTGTGGTAGCCCCATGATTGAACTTGATTCACAAAAACCTAAAACATCAAGCACTGAGGCATGAGTTACAATTACTTAACTGTAATTTTTTTCATTATTAACATGTCAGCTGTAGTATTTATTTGGAGAAAGATTATATTTGAGTCAATATGGTACTGAATTGTCCATTAATAGGGGTAGGGATCATATAAGACCCACAAAATCATTTGGTCTGGCCCTGCCAAGGCAACCAACTCCAAATGACAACAACCTCCCACTGCATGAATTTTCTTTTTTCTTTTTTTTTTAAAGCTTTTTCTTTTCAAAACATGTGCATGGTTAGTTTTCAACATTCATCGTTGAAAAACCATTTGTGCCATTTTTTTTTCTCCCTCTCTTCCCCCAGCCTCTTCTTCTAAACAATAAGTAATCCAATATAGGTTAAACATATGCAATTCTTCTATACATATTTCCATATCTATCATGCTGCACAAGAAAAATCAGATCAAAAAGGAAAAAAATGAGAAATAAAACAAAATGCAAGCAAACAATAAAAAAGTGAAAATACTTTGTTGCGATCCACATATAGTCCCCTAGTCCTCTCTCTGGGTGCAGATGGCTCTTTCCATCACAAGACCATTGGAACTGGCTAGAATGATCTTGAGAACCCATATTGGTCAGAATTGATCATCACATAATCTTCTTGTTGCTATGTACAATGTTCTCTTTGTTCCCTGATTGATTTCTATAAGTTGATAATTTTGTATGATCCATGAATGATGTTATAAATATCAAAATGATCCTTGGCAGAAAAAAGATTTCCCACCCCTGTATTAAGGTATTATTTTGATTTTTCATCTAGTAACAAGGAATAAAATTTCATTTAAGTAGGAGAAGGATCATTGTTATGTATGACTCAAAGTGGAGCAAGCTGCATTAGGTATTCCTAATTAAGTTTTACTTAGCTTGTTCATTGGGGATATAATGAGGGAGGAAGAAGAAATGAAGGAGAAAAACATTTATTAAGTGCTTACTATATGCTAGGCACTGGGCTAAGCATTTTATAAATATTTGTGATGTTCACAACAATTCTTTGAGGTAGGTACTATTATTACCCACATTTTACAATTGAAGAAACCTAGGCAAACAAAGATTAAATTGCTTTTCCAGTCATATAGCTAGTAAGTATCTGATTCCACTCACAGTGTTGTAGTGACAGCCTTACCTAGCTGCATCTCTTTATAAAAGCCAAGACTATAATATTGTAATAGAATTCATAGAATTAAGAATTAACTCTAGATGAAAAGAAAAACAAAAACAAAATTTCCCTCCCTGTCTAACACAAATCAAAATGTAAACTATTCAATTCTAAGATCATCTAGACGCAATGTGATATGCTGAGAAAAAGAAAAACCAGGGACATGGAGGCAGGGAAAGCGAGTCCAAATCTTAACTGTGGTTATTCTGAAAAAGAGAAGACTTGGTAGTGGTGTTGAGAGCATAATAGCTATTTTCATATATATGAAGGGCTGTATGGCCCTGGACAAATCTATCTTTCTGATTTTAAGTGTTCTTATATATAAAAGGGAAATGTTCGAGTAGATTTTTTTAATCTTTTCTTTCAGTAAAATTTTTTATCCTAGTGCATTCAAAACACTGAAATGGGACTCAGAGAGGATACAGAGCTTACATATGATATGTACCCTATGTTCATAAAGCTTCTATTCTAGTAGGTAGGTCATTATAGGCAATCTGTACAATTGATTCGTCTCTGAAACAAGCAAAGTGTTCCACAGATTCAAAATTTATTATGAAATTCTTCAAGGGTGGGAGATGGGCAAAGAATATATAGACAGAGGAATATAGTCTTTTCTCCATTGTAGATGTGAAGGAGATCAGTTTTAGTGAAAGCAATTTTTAATTTGGGTCAATAATACAATCAACAACTAAGCAAGAAGTTGTGGTTTCATCAATTTAGGAATTCCTTTCTCTGATAAGATTGCAATTTGCCCATAGTTAATGTCCTTCTTTCCTTCCTTCCTTCCTGCCTTCCTGCCTTCCTTTCTCTCCTCCTCTTCCTCTTCTTCTTCCTCCTTCTCCTCTCTTCTTTTTCCTTTGGTTCCTCCTCCTTCTTCTCTTGTTCCTCCTTTTTCTCCTCCTTCTTTTCTTCCTCCTTTTTCTTCTCCTCCTCCCTTTTCCTTTCTTCCTCCTCCTTCTCTTCCTTTTCTCCCCCCCCCTCTGCTTTTTTGCTGAGGCAATTGAGGTTAAGTGACTTGCCCAGGGTCACACAGCTAAGGAATGGTAAGTGTCTGAGTCCTTCCTGACTTCAGGGCTGGTGCTCTATCCACTGTGCCAGCTAGCTGCCCCCTTCCTTCATCTTTTTCCTCTTCCTCTTGTATTTTTTTTCAGTGTCAAGGAATAGGATTTCATTATTTTCTATCTTAAAATCAGATATCTCTAGTAAGTGGAAACATTTCCAGATTTTTAGCAATTTACTAATTGCTTTGTCTGTAGAAAGTAGAAAAATATATTCTGAGGCAGCTTCATAATTGGAATGATACACAGCTTGATTACATATGTAATAGAATCACATTTTCTGCGTGATTTATCTTTTTATTATAATGCCCAATTTTTGAACAATTGATTGGATTACCAATCAGCTGGTCTCATTTGATTGTTAAAATGGTTTAAATATCCCAATAAAATGTTTTTCAATCCTGGGGCATTTCTGTATACTGCTATTTAGATGTGACTCTGAATTGGGGAAGATCCATAACTTCTAGCTTTACAATGTTGCCAGATAGGCAATTTAAGAGATTTGTCTATGATTGTATAGCTATTAAATGTCAGAAGGGAACCCAAATCTTATTGATTTCAAGTCTAGCACCCTACCCATGATGCCATAGTACTTTCCATAGTGTGATAATGGTGGCTAATAAAAATAATTCATAGCTACTTCTTCCCTCTGATTGGAGGGATGTCGATAGAGCAATAAACTCCTCCCAAAGGCTTCTTTTATAGAGGGTTCAGAAATTTCTAACTAATTCCTTATCTTCCATCAGAGAGTCTGCTTAATTTTGACTCTGTAAATGCCAAGCCCCTACACCACACATTCCCTGGTAGCCTCAATTTACTTTTCAGTTTCTTTTTGTGTATTGTTTTCCCCCAATAGTTGGTGATCTGTATTCTCAAGACTCAGTACAGGCACAAATAGGTGCTTAATAAATGTTTACTGACTATAACTAATGCAATATTAGATTGTTTTAAGAGAAGAAATATTGGAGCATTGGGAAGTTATAGTCTCACTGTAACATTTAAATATAGTATCTTATTTTGCATGTTACCTTTTAGAAATTTTAAGATATTGGAGAATGTTCAAAGGAGAGCATGTAGGTTGGTAAAAGCATAAAGCATGAGCATCACTTGAAGGAACTGGGGGTGTTTAATTTGGAGAAGAAAAGATTTCATGGAGGTAGGGAGAATGAAAGATGATGGTTATCTTCAGGTTTTTGATGGACTATCATACAGAAAAGGGATGCAATCTGTTATGTATGTTCCCTAAAGGTAGAACTACAACTATGGATTGCAGAGAAATAAAGTTCAATTAGATACAACAAACCACTTCCTCTCAATTAGAGTTGTTTCAAAGGGAATGACCCACCACAGGAGGTAGTGAGTTCCCCAGTAGTTTTCTAAGTGAGACTGGGTGATTACTTGTCAGGCATACTGTAAGAGAGATATGTTCAAGTATGAATTAAACTAAACAGCCTCTGATCTCTTCTGATCTGCAGATTCTATGATTCTTTGGCTCATTCATTTTGGAGTGAAGGTGGCTCTGTGTCCTCAGTGGCTATTGTAGATTCTACCATAATGGGAAGGCTTCAAGCATGGTCTTATAAACAGAGACTCATCACTAATAGGCCATTAGAATAATAAAAACTTATGAAACCAAGAAAAATAGAAAATTTCCCTCAGTCCTGCCTGCCCCTGCTCCACTTTTGTAGTGAAGTAGTAGGATGGCAGAAAAGGAGGCAAAGATTGTAAGAATCATATAGTTTTTAGATTATCTGTAAATACTAGTTTAATTCTTAGTGCTCTTAAAGTTCTGTCCTTGGATGGTAATTGATGGTTCTACATAATTCCGGAAGAACAGCATCCTATTAGTACTGATCATATCTCTATTAATGAAATCAAAAGATGTAAGGAAGTTGAAGCTAAATGAAAAGCTAAAGTTCAGGTAGGTGAAGCAAACAAAGAGTTGAACAAAGTTGGTTTTAATACAAATCCAAAGTCAGTAAGAAATATCATTTCATGTGACATTTTGTTATTTTGCATGGTATATAGCTTATTTGTTGATATATTGAAATTCTATTAATTACTTGATGATACCCTCCAGTTAAAATCAATAAGTAACTTGATGTTTATTGGCTTCTAGTTGAGGTAATCTTGAGAAGAGAGGTAAAAAAATATTTCTGGAAATATGATTCAGGATCAAGAAATAAGAGGCAAAATCTAATAGATTAAATATACAGCTCTTCAGCTCTTTTTCTCTCTCATACTATAACATAATATATATGATATATTATAAATGCTTTCTTCAGGAAGAGTGTCAAAGGATAAGATAAAAAATTCATTTGACTATGTTAATGCCAGAACAACTATGCATTTAAAACCTGCCATATGGAATATATGATTATGAATGTGGAAATGATTTCTAAATCAGTTGGTCCACTGAGTCAAAGATTCAAATAGAAACCAAAATTAAAACAATAAAAATTAGAAGACATAGCATTCAATAAATACCTACAAAATGAATTAGACCTCAAAAATGTAGAGAAATGAATAAACACTGGCATAGATGATAACACATGAAAGTTTTACCAGTGTAACAATCATCACAACAAGGAAGCTGAAAGATCTTAAAAACTTAATCAGTGAGTACCCTCTTTGCCAAACTGAGAGATGTGGCAACTAAAGTCAATATTGGTTTAGAACATAAATCAATTTTTTATAGAGAAAGATGATTATGACAAGTATCACCCCATAAAATAACTAGAAGTGATGGAGAGGAAAATGAGCTGGCAAAAGATTGACACAAGATTCAATTAAGCCAGATCATCCTAAGAATATTCAAGGATGAAATGCAAAGGAGAAAAGCAAAAAGATGAAAAAATTAAAAAGGCATCTGTCAAGATTACTGTAGAAAAAATATTTTCTTCCATCAATGCAAAAGAGTGAACACATTTGGACTTTAATATAATATTCTCTGAAATGCTTTATGAGAAATTAGAAATGGCACAAAAAGAAAATAGAGGAAGTGCAGTTGGATGAAATAAATTATACATAAAAGAAGTTCATGTTGTAAGTGACACAATTTTTCAGATATTGAAGAATCTATTCTTGAGAAATTTTTAAGAAAGGAAGATACCAAATTATTGGAAAACTTCACAGATATTGTAACTACCAATAAAAAGCAGTTGAGAAGACATAATTATGCATACACCTACTCTTTCTCATCATTATGGAAATCTTTTGAGAACAATGACAACATAGATCAAGGGGCATTCCTGATGACTGTATGGAAAGGAAACAAGTAGACTTTCACTACATAATACACACATGTGTGTATACATATACACACATTTATGGTACAATACATCTTGACAGTCAGACAACTGAGTAAACATGATCCTACTGTATTTACTGTTTGTTGAATAAAAAAATTTATGTGTTTTGGTAGCTCAAAATATAGCTTCAAAGACTCCAACAAGGTATTCCCAAGTATATGTTAGAATTATAAAATATTCTTGTACAGAAACAACAGAGATAACTTTGGTCCATGATTTTCTGATTATTATCTTCTGATAGCATTGTGTAATTTTAAAAGAGGGAAATGCATGTTTGCCAGAGGTGCTTGGTACTCATGGAAGATGTCCAGTCAGTTAGTCAATTAGCATTTATTAAACACTTACTATGTGGTAGGTTCTTTTTAAAGAGGCTGATTTAATAAAACTCCTATTCATAGAAGAGACAGCATGCAAATAACATAGAAGATGCATGCAGTGTAAGTGGAAAACAATTCTAAAAGGAAGATATTGAGAAGTGGGCAGGAAAGGACACATGCAGTGGGTGAGATTTGAGCTGAATAATTAAGGATTTCTAAAAAGCAGGGATGAGAAAGGAGAGCATTCTGGGAATAGGGTATAACCAATGAAAAGGGGTGGTGATAGTGATGGAGACGGAGTATTGTGAATGAGGAAAAGCAGGTAGACCAGTAAAACTGGATCATTTTGGAGGTGAATGAATTGTAAGAGAACTGGAAAAATAGGAAAAGACCAGGTTGGAGGGTCTTTCTAGAGGTAATAGAATACTGCTGGAGTTTATTGAATAGGCTACATGTTCAGTGTTTTAGGAAAATTGTTTTGGCACTGAAGAAGGGGATGTAAATGAGAAATGTTGTGAAGATGAAAATGTCAAGATCTGATAATAAATTGAATATGTAGAGTGGTTGAAAGTGATGAATCAAGGATGACAATGAGGTTATGAGCCTAGGTTACAGGGAGAATGGTGATTTCTTTAATAATAATGGGAATTGATATTGAGGTCATATTGAAGTTGACATGACTATGGAATATTCAATTCGATTCAAGATTTCCAAAAGGCAATTGGTAATTTGAGAGTGCATATGAAGATCTTAGAATCATATGCATAAAGAGGATAATGGAACTCATGGGAGCTAATGAGATCATCAAGCAATACAAAAGGAAAAGAGAGAAGAGGACCTAGCATAGAAACTTTGGGAACATTCACAGTTGGTGGTGTCAATCAACTGGATGAAAATCTAACAAAAGAACAGTTCTATAGATAAAAGGAGAGAGCAGTGTTAGGGAAACCCAAAGAGGAGAACATCCAGAAAGAGATGGTGACTAATGGTATCAAATGCTACAGAAAGATCAAGAAG
Source organism: Myrmecobius fasciatus (assembly GCA_023553655.1). Lineage (NCBI taxonomy): Eukaryota > Metazoa > Chordata > Mammalia > Dasyuromorphia > Myrmecobiidae > Myrmecobius > Myrmecobius fasciatus. The sequence continues at coordinate 70,886 of JAJPUD010003197.1, forward strand.
AATGAAGATGAAAAGGGGCCATGATTTTTAGCTATTAAGAGATTAAATTTTTGTTGAATTATGAAGTTGAAAGTGAGGTTGCAAAGAGATAAAAGTAATTGAGAAGAGAGGAAGTAAAAATATTTAGTGTAGATATCTTTATCAAAGTGTATATCTAAAAATGGGGGAGACATATAGGGTGGTAGCTATCAAGGATAACTGAGACAGATGACGATCTTTTTAAGGATGGTGTAGATGTGGACATGTTTGAAGGCTGCATGAAAGGACCCAGTAGATAGGGGAAAATTTGAATCTTAGGGAGAGTGAATATAATAATAGAGAGGGAGAAATATATCAAGGGCATAATTAGAGGAGTTTATTTTAAAAAGGAGTAAGGTTATCTCTTCATGTAAGATAGGAATGAGATATGGAAAATGTCTGAATGACAGAAAATGAAGAGAGAAAGGGTATAGATTTTGGCAAGTGGACTCAAGTATGAGTCGAAGCCATAAGCTAAGGGGACTGGAGAAAAGGTTCCACTTGAGGAAGGACCAAAAGGTTTGGGATACTTACTTTGGAGAGAGGTATTGTGAATTGAGCATGAAGCTTTGGAAGGATTGCCTTGCTTGTCAAAACTATACAACATAAATTTGTTTTGGACGTTATCAATATTGTTGCTTGATTTTTCCCTGAAGTCATTCTATGCCATGTGGATAATCACAAAGGAAGCAGATGGTGAGAGTTATTTTATGATAAGGTTTGCAAAAGTATAATCAGTTAAAGAAAAGGGGGAAAGGGTAAAACTCCATAGAGATGATGATGAGATGCAATCCTATAGATGATGAAATCCTCCAGATGCTCCTTTAGTAAATGATGTTGTGTTGATTGAATAGAAGGCCCTTGTAAAACAGTGAATTTCCCTAAATGAGATCCATAATCACTTGAAAAAGAGTTTGGCCCTATTATCCATATATGAAAAGAACAAATGATTGAAGAATATTCAAATCATATAAGATTAGGAGAGTCTAAAAAGTTAATTCACCAATAAAAATATTTTGCACAGATATTGAAATTGAAAAATGAACTGGGTTCAGAATTAAATAGGAGGAAGAAAACATTTCATTCATTTGGGAAACTGCATCTTTACCTTTTATACCTCTTACAAGTTTTGATGCTAAATGGTGGGGATATAGAAACACACAAAATAATCCCCATCCTGAAGGAATTTACATTTCACTAACCCCATCATTCTCTGAAACAAAACCCCAACTTTTAAACATCAATATTCTCCTAGTGATGCTTTATAATGTAAATTGTAGGAAACTGTAGTGTAAGGGGGCATGGATGTAGGTGCATAAAGAGCTGGCTATTTAGTGTATTGATGTATAAATTGTCCCACTGACTACTTGGTTTAGTGTATGCATAAATCAGTGATGTAGGGAAACCTAATACATGTAACAACATTCATTCTTTCTCATTCTCATTTTCATCATATTCTAGTTGAGCCTGTTCCATGTTGCAGCTTTACATTTTTTTCACTGAATGTCTTTTTGTTTAAAACTGTAATTCACTTCTCTTTCCTGTTCTAGAGATATGTGAGCAAGAGCTGATAAAATAAGACCTCTCTTTTTTTCCTTCACAGTTCTGAAATCTTCACATAAGTGTTTCTTCACTTCTATTTTATGGCCAGGACCAGATGTAGAAGTGCTAAAATATTTTGATAAGAGCTATGCTGGCAGTAGTTCTTGCTTTTACAACATCTCAGGGAAAAGAATTAGCTAGGAAATCAGCCTGTTAATAGCCAGAGGAGAGGACAGAATCCACAATGAATCTACATTGACTAAATAATTCAATTGTTTTAAAAACTCATTCTGACATGAATAAAGAAGAGATTTATAAACACAGGAAGACTATGTCATTGCTTTAATTAAAAACTGGAAAGAGATTAAAGATAAAATATATATGCATTCCAGACTTAGATTTTGTGCCTACTTTGCTAAGCACTCACTTCCGTTCTGGCTAATTTCTGCTTTCTCACACCTAGGAGGCATATACTTCTCTCTCTTTTCCACCCACATTTTTCCCACTCAACCTGCTATTCTTTTATAATCAGAGAAGTTTCGAGTCGGGAGAGACTTTAAAGAATATCTGTTGTAACCTCCTCATTTTATAGATAAGAAAATTACAAGTTAAAGTGTTAGCACCATGACAAAGCTGAAAGTAGCTGCAGGGTTCAGAACTGAGTCTGTGGACAGCGCCAAACTGCTCTTAGGAAAGTTGCCTGAGAGAGGTTGTTAATGATGATGGAGGAAGGGCTATTAGGAGGAGGACTTGACTAAGTTGGTCTACTTTTGTACTCTTTGGATCCTTGATTGTTAGATTGTGCTAAATTCTAGTTGAGTTTCTGAGTTATAGTAGAGGCAGAATAGCACAGAAAAGAAATAAGCATTTATTAAGTGCCTACTATGTGCACTGCGCTGAACAGTTTACAAATGTGCTTTCATTTTATTTTCATGACAACACTGGGAAGTTCTATTATCATATCTTGGGCTTTCTGTATTTCAATCCAGTGATTTTTTTCACCATACCTAGAGAATAACCATATCCCTGTCCACAGACCACTGAACTGACTTTTCTCTAGATACCATTAAGCAGGGAAATTACCCCTGAGAAGAAGAGGACAGACATCCCCACCAACTGCTATTCCCCAGTGCGAGCAAGTCAGTCTAGATAAAGAATCAAGAGAATCAGAGGGAGGAAAAGGAGAAAGCATGAGCCAGGTAAATCAACTTACCATTACCACCCCCTTGACAATGATCAAGGACATGGATGGAGGAATTCAGGATGCTGATCTCAGATTCCTAGTAAGAGCAGCATCCCCTAATCACATAGTTTTACATCTAGCCAAGTATCTAAAGCCATTATCAAAGGACTTAACTTTTGTGGAGATGTTACCTGGTAACTCCTTCTGCAAGTCAGTTCCTGATTTTATAGCAATCAATTATTAGGAATTGAAAGTTGGAAAAGAAAGTTCTTGTGATCAAAATGCTTGGTACTGTCAAATACTTTGATATTTTAAAAATATAGTAGATAATAGAGTGGATAGAGTGCCAGGCCTGGATGATGAAAGAATTAAGTTCAAATCTGGCTTCAGATTTTTTCCCCTGGGCAAGAAACTTAACCTTTGGTCATTTCAGTTTCCTCATCTGTAGAAAGAAATAATAACAGCACCTCACTGGGATATTGTGAGGATCAACTGAAATTGTAATTATAAGTGCCTGGAACATAGTAGATGCTATGTAAGTATTATTATTATTACTTTTGGTGGGAATAACTAAGAAGATGCATTAACATCTCATTTGCACTGTACCCTAGACTATGGGACCTGTCCATCTGATTTGTAACTGAAATTGGATATGTGGTCTTCTCCTAGTAATAATAGGGAGCATTTATATAGCACTTGAAGATTTGCTAATCATTGAACATATGTTATCTCATTTGATCCTCATAACAACTTTGGGAGGTAGGTACTATAATTATCACACTCATTTTACAGCTAAGGAAACTGATGCAATTAAGTGATTTTTCAAGGTTCAGACTACCAAGTGTCTGAAGTGTATTTTGAAATCATTTCTCCAACTCCATATTCAACACTCTTAACTATTGCACAACTCAGATGCTTGTTAAATGCAAACTCCTTGGGAGCAGACACTATTTTTTTCTATTCTAATCCATTCTAACTTCTTAAGTGCTGAGAATGCAAAGGAAGGCAAAACTGGTCCCTGGCCTCAGAGAAATTACATTTTACATATTATATTTGGTACTTGACATAATAAGAAACCATTTTAGTACTCTCCCCCCCCCCTTTTCTCTGTCTCTCTGTCTCTGTCTCTGTCTCTCTCTGTCTCTCTCTCTCTCTCTCTCTCTTTCTCTCTCTCTCTCTCTCTCTCTCTCTCTCTCTCTCTCTCTCTCTCTCTCTCTCT
>JAJPUD010003197.1:74947-102143 GCA_023553655.1 Myrmecobius fasciatus
TGTGTGTGTGTGTGTGTGTGTGTGTGTGTGTGTGTGTGTGTGTAGAAACGCCATTAATCCTGAGCTTTAGGAAAATTATATTTCCTGTTGAGGGTACTATATATTGGAGTGAGGAGAGGTTTATAGCACTGAGACCAATGAGAAGCCTAATGCAATATTTCAAGTGAAAACCTTGAACTAGGTTGTGTGAGTGGAAATAAGAGGGCACAATTGTTTGTGGAGGCAGAAACAACACTATTCTATGGTCTAAGAACTCTTTCCCTTTTGACACTCATCTTCATGCTAAGGGAGCTGTAATAAATGATAATCATGAATAATAATCAAAGATGTGGATCATTTTCTTGCTGTGGCTAGAAATAAAAAATGCCTAGGATCCACTTGTAGCAGTAAACATAGTTTCCGATATTGTAGGAATGGAGTTAGGAGGCAAGACCTCAGTTTAAATATGGCCTCAGACACTTCCTGGCTGTGTGCTGAGCAAGTCACTTATCCCTATTTACTCAATTCCTCATCTGTAAAATGAGCTGGAGAAGGAAATGATCAATCACTCTAGTATCTCTTCAAGAAAACCCTCAGTGGGATTAAAGTCAGACATGATAAATTGACTGAACAATAACAACAGGTATTGTATGGATGCTCACATATGTACAAGTGCACATACCAATGTATTTGAAAGTCCATATTTACATATAGGTTCAAGTGCACATATGCATCTCTGTGTTTACTCCTTCTCTTTCTGCCCTAAGATGAGGGTTTGTATAGCTATATTTGAGGCTACTCAAACACCAAATTTCTGAGTTAGAAGGGACCCCAGAAGTTATGTAATCTAATCTTTGTCAGGACAGGAACTACCTCTTTCATCCTTATATGTACTGCCCCAGCTACCTGCTATTTTGATTGGTGGTAGCCTCAGTTACACACTATATCTAGAACTAGTTCCAGTTCACTAATGGGTTATCTTCTTACCATTCTCAATTCCACAGTTCATATTCTCCTCTCACCCTTAACTCAGATCTTTCCCAGTTATGGGATCATAATCAGATCAACTCTATCAATTATTCATGGAAAAGTGTTAGTCGATCTACTTCATTATGAGATTAATAGTCTCTGTAACTTTTAAATAGATAAATTTTTATTGATTATTCTGTTTCTTACATCAACATAGTTTCCCATGTATTTTTGCCTTCCCCATCCAGACAGACATCCCATATGGCAAATAATATTTTTTGAGAATAAAAAAAGTTAGTCCAATTGATCCACATATTTAAAAAAAATCCCAAAACATGTGCAATGTGTAACAACTGTGGATCTCCCATCTCGACGGGGATATATTGGGAATGTTCTCTCATAACTCTTGATTTGGATCCCACTTCATTTTTTTATTTTGTTATATTCACTTTTATTTGTGTGTGTGTCATTTCCCTCCTCCCATTTATATTGTTTAATTTACTGTGTATAATGTTTTCTTGGTTCTGTTTACTGTACTCTGCACCAGTTCATATAGATTTTTCCATACTTCTTTGTATTCATCACACATATTTCTTATTGCATAGTAAAAATTCATTACTTTCACGTATCACAAATTGTGATATGTGAGCCATTCCTCAGTTTATGAGTATCTACTTTGTTTCTAATTCTTAAAAAATATTGCTATAAATATTTTGGAATATGTTGAGATTTTGTTTTCTTATCAGTGGTTTCCTTGGGTATAAACCAAGTAATAAAGTCTTTGGTTCAAAGGAAATGGATATTTTTGTCACTTTATTTGTATAATTCCAAATTGCTTGACCAAAAGAATGCTTCTCCCATTTCACAATTCCACTAATAATGTATTAGTGTGCCTAACTTTCCATAATTTCTCCAATATGGACTGTTATTATTTTTTGTCATTTTCGTCAATTTTCAGGGTTTGAGGTGAAGCTTTAATGTTGTTTTGATTTGTACTTCTCTTATTATTTTTTTTATATGCTTGTGAATAAGTTGCATTTTCCCTCTGGCAATTATTTGTTTATATTCTTTGACTATCTATTGGGGAATAGTTTATATATATATGCATATGTACATATGTCTCTATGTATGTATGTATCATCCTAGAACTGGGGTCTCAAAGACATTGGACATAGGGAGGGATGATCAGGTTGAAGAGGTAAGTTTTGGCATTAGCTTTTGCCATGCCCTTGAGTCTGCTAGTGCAGCTTTGCACTTAGAGCTTAGAAGAAGGGGGAAGGTGGCTGAGTGAACTCAAGATCAGTGAGCATCAGTTCCTAGGTTTTTGGTTTTTTAAAAAATTTTTTTCTTCTGGTTTCCAGGTTTCCTGGATTCCAGGATAGAGGCAGTTGAAGTTGTTTTATCTTAGGCACAAAATTTCTGTTTCTGAAGAGGTCTGAGAGACTGAAGGAAGGGTCTAGTCTACCATCTTGTTGCTTATTCTTTATGTTTCTAAAACAAATCATTTCTTCCTGTTTACCACTTAAAAGAAACTAATGACACAGCTTGGATTAAGGAAGAGCTGAATTCAAATTTTTCTGCAGATTCTTGATTGCTTTGTGATTCTGAGCAAGTTGCTTAACTTTTGTTCTCAGTCTTCCAAAACTAAAATGGTAAAACAAAACAAAACAAACAAAAATTCTCCTATACCTTTTTTTAAACTCACACAAAGAAAGCAAACAAACATTTATTAAATACCTGTTATGGACCAGACACTATACTAAGCTTCGTAAAAATGTTATCTTATTTGATAATAGGCTCAAGGGGGTAGAAAGGAAAGGAGGATATGATCACAGTGGTCACTGTTCCATAGGGAAAAGATTTTCAGGGCACAGCAGGAGAAAGAGCAAGACTAGTGATCATTTTTCAGAAAAGTTGACCTGACTGGTCTAACTAGAGTGAATTCTCTCTTACCCCCTCTTAATAAATGAACACAGCTTGGGTTCCAATTGTTTTCACTCTTGGTGGGTTCCCAGAGACAGCCAAATATCATTGATTATATGGAGAGAGGTGCAGATTCGTACTCCTGCCAATCCTATTTGTTTCTAATCTTGCCGACACAGCAAAATATTGATTAATGTAAGAGATCTACTATAGTTGAAACAAACAGGAAAATAAATTTTAGAGGATGAAGTTTCTTTTTTTAACTAAAGCTTTTTATTTACAGAATATATGAGTGATTTTTCTACACTGACCTTAGCAAAAATTTTTTTGTTCCAAATTTTTCCCCTCCTTCCCCCCACTCCCATCCCTAGATGACAGGTAGTCTAATACAGGTTAAATATGTTAAATTATATGACAAATCCAACATATCTATACAGTTATCTTACTGCACAAGAAAAATCAGATCTAGAAAAAGAAAAAAAAATTAAGAAGGAAAACAAAATGCAAGCAAATTTCACAGAAAGCATTAAAATGCTGTGTTGTGGTCCACACAGTTCCCACAGGCCTCTCTCTGGATGTATATGACTATCTTCATTGCTGAACAACTGGAACTTGTTTGAATCATCTCATTGTAGAATTGATCATCACATAGTCTTGTTATTGCTGTGTATAATGATCTTTTGGTTCTGCTCATTTCACTTAGCATCGGTTCATGCAAGTCTCTCCAGGCCTCTCTAAAATCATCCTGCTGGTCATTTTTTTTTTACAGAATAATGATATTCCATAACATTCATATGCCATAGTTTATTTAGCCATTCCCCAATTAATGGGTATCTACTCAGTTTCCAGTTTCTTGCCACTACAAAAAGAGATCCCACAAATATTTTGCACATGTGGGTCCCTTTCCCTCCTCTAAGATCTCTTTGGGATATAGGCCCAATAGAAACACTGCTGGGTCAAAGGGTATGCACAATTTGATAACTCTTTGAGCATAGCTCCAAATTACTCTCCAGAATGGTTGGATCCGTTCACAGTTCCACCAACAATGTATCAGTGTCCCAATTTTCCCACATCCCCTCCAACATTCATCATTATCTTTGAAAATGAAGTTTCTAGAAAATTTTCTTGTAGGGGTTTCAGGCAGGAAGAGAAGTCACAACCAGAGCCTACAACAGAAGTAGCTACTTTAAGTAAATTCTTAAATTTATTTAAGTAAATTTAAGTTTCAGATTGGTGAACACAGTTGTTTTCCCCAAACTATCATATCTTATTAGAGCTCAAATAATATCCTGGGTAGACCTTACGCATGTGTTATATTTCCTTATTTAACTATAAGCTCTATGAAGGCAGGCATTATTTTATTGATTTTTTTGTACCTAGCAAAGCATTTTGCATATAAATAAGACTTAATGTGGACTTTCCTCCTCTTTTTAAACCATTTGGGGAAACTAAATGTGTCTGCAGATATTTTGTGAGTATGCTAGATGAATCTAAGAGTCAAGGATCATATTTTAGAAGCCTGCAGCTTCATCCGCTTTGCTTTGTTCTCATACTAAGAACCTCTGAGATCCTGCATCCCTGGGTCCCAGGTCCCAGGTTCTTAACACTTTTTGTTCCATGAGATCCTTTTAGAGGTCTGGTGAATCAGTCCATGGACTTCTCAGAAATTTTTAAATGCATAAAATAAAACAAATAAGATTACAAAGAAAAGCAATTTTAATGCAATTTTAAAGTTTTAACACCTTAAACTTGCACTAGATTTTCAATAGAGAAATATAATTATCAAATTAAAAATAAAACAAAACAAAATTCTCAAACTTTGGGTTAAGAAACTCTACCTATAAAGACAGTAAATTGAAGAGAAAGTACTGATCTGCTTTGGTGGAGGGTATTTGTTCACCTAGGAGTTGCCCATTCCAATGGATAATTAATCACAATTCTCGCTATTATGATGATTTTAGAATCAGGCTTTAGGATTCACTTGATTGAGGTTCCAGCAAGTCTCTGGCCAGTCATTTTTTACTTGTGGTAATAGGTTGCATTTACACCACTGCATTCCTTGCCTTGAGAACCAATGCTCTCAGCCCAGGAAGTGAATAAAAATGCCCAAAAACAACTTAGGGAAATTGTCAAGAACCCCTTCCAGAGTCTTGGCTATGTGGGCAGGTAGCAACTTATAGAAAACAACTGGAGAGAGAAACTGCTGTGTGGAATCTTCCTGATTCAAGGAAGGCTGAGCTTTGGAAAAAAGCAACTTGTCTAAGAAAGCTGCTGCCTGGGGAGATGTTGATTGGAAGGACTGTAGTCTGGAGAAGCTGAGATCATTAAGAATTTAAGGATTTGCTTAAATGAAGCATTCCCTTTATTTCCTAATGGTATTTCTTTGGTGATAGTGCTGAGAATGTGGGGCATGGAGGGGATTTGTTATATTCTCCTGCAAGGATCAAAATTAACTGGAATCAGCCTCCACCTAGGATATTATGCAACCAACAACCATAAAACCTGGCTTGCATTTCCACTGTCTTTTCCAAATGAGTCTCTGACTATTATATTTTTCCTCTGTTCATTCAGTTTCCAAAACTCTTCCTCATTTCGAGTCCCACATTTGACACATACTGCTGTGTGATGAGCCCCTGCTCCTAAGCATCAGCAAAATCAAGGATTATCACTCTTGGGAACATTTAAGTGCCTGCTTCCTCTTCCTGGCTCCCCTTTCTGGGTTGAAACCTTGTCTAATGGTGTGAAATAAACCTCAGGAGCACTAAAGAAAATGGTGCTGTATCACAGGAACTTAAATAGTTCCTCTGCAGGGGACAGAATTAGGTTGGTGTCTGTGTTCAGTAGTTCTGCAAAAAAAAGAAGTAATGGGGACGAGGGGAAGGAAGAACAGCTTAATTACAACAAATTCACATAGCACTTCAATACTGCAAAGTATATGTTATCTCACTGGATCCTCACAACAACCCAAATTATTATCCTCAAATTTTGTTTGGTTTTTATTTTTTTACAGAGAGGAAAATTCAAGTTGAAAATTATTAAGTGGCTGATCCAAGGTCCTAAGAGTCTGAGGCAGCATTCAAACTCAGGTCTTCCAAACTCTAAGGTATCATTTTTATGTCTCCCTCATCTTGTATTTTTGACGATGACTTTTTTTTAATCCAAGTTTAATACTTTACATTTTCCCCTGTTAAATATCATCTTTGATGTTATTTTTGTTGCTGTTGCTGTTGTTTTTCAGTTATGGCAGTCGTGTCCATTAACGTCAAAGAGGAAAGCCTGGATTCTTAGATGAATTTTTTTAATAACAAATACAGTGAACAGTCACCCAGAGAAAATTCTTCATTGTCTCATGCTGAAGTGCACAAATATAACTCTAGATAACTGAAATTCACAGATAATGACAATATGTCATTTTAAATCCTCAGATCATAGATTTAAAACTGGAAGAAACCTTATAATGTTATCTCCAAACATTTAACCAGTATGGTGAATACAGCTCTTTGATATTTTCTTCTATGCCCTGGCTTCCTTCTGAGAGAAAGGTATATTGTCCAATAGAGAAATAGCCCAGACACTGAGATCAGGAGCAAAAAAAGGAGAAACAAAATTTTTTATAAGATCTGAATAAATCACAAAACAGATACTCATTCACTTAGAGCTTACAAGTCAACTAAAGGATCTAATGAGAACAAGGCTTCAATGAGAGCTCCCTTTGTGTGGGTCAGGCTGACACTTGCCTATGGCAATTTAAATTTTAACTCTTAAATCATTTCTGTTACTGTAGGGTTATGTCTAAATATTTAGGCAGATCTATGTAGAATGGAGTTGCCTTTGTAAACTGCTATGTACTGATATATTCTGATAAGTCAGTCACTGAGGAAACTAACACCATAAAACAGATGTGATTTGACAGCAGCTAAATCCACTGTGACTTCACATGTTCCTAGCACTCACTGGAAAAAGATGTTATATATTGAAGGGTCACTATCTCCTAGAATCCTAGACACTTTAATATGAACATAGCTGATCCTTCAGAGATTACTATTATTATTATTTTTATATGATTAATTATAGTTTAACTTTAATTTTTACTGATAATAAAATTAATAAAATAAATAAAACACTGGATGATTGAATTAGGATTCAAAAAAGATTTGAACAGGCTAGAATAGTGAGCAAATATAAGCCACATGATGCTAGGCAAACCACTAAATCCTTTTCCCTCAGTTTTCTCATCTATAAAATGAGCTAGAGAAGGAAATAGTAAATCATATCACTGTTCTTTGCCAAGAAAACCTCAAATGTGATCATGAAGAATTGATACAACTGAAATGATTGAAAAACATCAACAGTAGTAGCAACAAAAGCACCATCAAAGATGATATTTAACAGGAAAAAATGTAAAGTATTAAACTTTAAATTAAAAGTATTAAATTAAATAATTATAGTTAATTATAATTAAATAAATAAAATTAAATTAAAAGTTTTAAAAAAGTCAATGTCAAAAATACAAGATGGGGGAGATATAGTTAGGCAGACATTTGTCTGAAAATGATTTGGGGTTTCTAGTAGATTATAAACTCAGGAGTTAGCAGTGTGAAAAGCTATGCAAGAGAGAGCTAATGTCACTTTGATCTCCATTGAGGGGAATAGTTTCTAGGAATGAGGAGGTGATAATCCCATCATATTCTGCTTTGGCCAGACTGCTTCTTGAGTGATTTATTCAATTCTAGGTGCCATAATTAATCTGGAGAGCATCCAGATCAGGGCAGCCAAGAAAATGAAGTCAAGTTTACACCAAATGAAAATTGTTTGAAGGAACTGGAGATGGTTAGTCTAGAGAAAGGAAGAATCACAGAACTTCAGAGTTGGAAGGGATCTCAACAAGCATCTAATATAATCCATACTTGGAAATTATTACATTTCCTGCATAACATACCCATGAAGGGGCCATCCAATTGCTGTTTGAAGCCTTCCAATGGGGGAAAGGAGAAACCCCTAATTCTTGGGGAAGTTAATAACTGATTATTAAGATTTTTTCTGACATCAAACCCAAATGTATTTTTTTATATAATCATTATCCATTGTTCCTGGTTCTGCTTTCTGAGGACAAACAGAAGTAAACTAATTTCATCCACATAGAGCCCTTCACATTATTGAAGAAGGAAAAATGGAAACAAAAACTTAATAAGAGCCTATTATTTGTCAGACACTATGACAAATATTTAGCTGTGTGACCTTGGGCAAGTCACTTAACCCCAATTGCCTCAGCAAAAAAAAAAAAGTAATTCTATTGGTATGGGGAACTCCCAGATGAAGAAGCTTCCTCTAATGCAGGTTAGCACCTTCTTTGCAAATTACAGTCTTACAGAGCTGCCTTAACCACTGAGAGATTAAATGACTTTGCCAGAATTACATAACAGTTAAGAGTCACACATGGACCTGGATAATATTTATAAATATTATCTTATTTGATTCTCAGAACAAACCTGGGAGGTAGATGCTATTATTATTATTTTACAGATGAATAAACTGAGACAAGCAGAGGTTAAATGACTTTCAAGGGTCATATAGCTACTATCTGGCTTTGAACTCAAGTTTTCCTGACTCCAAGTCCTGTGCTCTCACCCCTAGACCAACTGGGTGCTTTCCCATCTTCCTAAATCCTTTCTCTTTTCCACATTCAACATCTCAACCTAGCCTCTTCAACGGATTTATTGACTCACAGATTTTCCCCAGTCTGATTTTCATTTTCTGAGTGTCCTTCAGCTTTTCACTGTCCTTCATAAACCATGGCATCTAGAGCACAAATCTCAGCAGGGACATGACAGTTGTCTTCAAGTGTTTGAATGGTACCATGTGGAAAAGAGATGAACTTTGTTCTATCAAGCCCCAGAGGGTAGAAATAATGCAATGGATGGAGGTGGTAAAAAGACCACCTTCTTAGCTTTCATCCAACAAAAACAATTAGAACTATCCAAAAGTGGAATGAGGCTGTAAAATGGGAGGAGAAACCAGAGCCACAAAGTTAGAAAGATCTCTCTTCCAGGTCCATGTGTGACTCTTAACTGTTATGTAATTCTGGCAAAGTCATTTAATCTCTCAGTGGTTAAGGCAGCTCTGTAAGACTGTAATTTGCAAAGAAGGTGCTAACCTGCATTAGAGGAAGCTTCTTCATCTGGGAGTTCCCCATACCAATAGAATTACTTTTTTTTTTTTTTTTGCTGAGGCAATTGGGGTTAAGTGACTTGCCCAAGGTCACACAGCTAGGGAATGTTAAGTGTCTGAGGTCGAATTTGAACTCAGGTCTTCCTGACTTCAGGGCTGGTGCTCTATCCACTGCACCACCTAGCTGCCCCCACCAACAGAATTACAAGTAGAGTCCCTAATCTCAAAATAGTCTAGTATGTTTTTCTTCATTGGAGATATCAAGAAGACTGGATAATGACTTTTTGGGAATGTTACAGAAGAGATTTTATTTCTTTGGTATCGGTTGAATTATTGCTCTCTAGGTTCCTTCCAAATGAGATTTGGATCATATTATTCTGAATTTTTAGAAGTCATTTTACCTTCATGTAGTTAAACAAGTGACTTAATGTCATGAAAGTAAGGATAGATTAAAACAAAATTTAAAGCATGAGGGCTCTCTTTAAGACTTGTCTTAGTCATCCCCTTCTATAGGAAACCTTTTCTAGTCCCACCAAATGCTAGTGGTACTAAGATTATCTTCCAAATCCTCTGTACCTATTTATTTACCTGTTGTTTCCCCCATTAGAATATGAGCTCCTTGGGGTCAGATATAAGTCTTGCCTTTTTTTTCTTCAGCACTAAGCACATTGCTTCACACTAAGTAATCACTTCACAAATATGAGTTGATGAATTGATAGCTAAAACATATGAAGGAAGAAGACACATTATGGACAAAAATAGATGATATATTTAGGACATTGGGGACTAGACTGGCTAGAGAAAAGGGTTTAATAAGGTAAATAGCTGATAAATTGGATTCCAACCTACTTTTTGAAACTTTCTGCATATCATCCCCTTTTGTATACTCCTTCTTCCAGAAAAGCAAAACTATTTACTTTTTTTATCTCATTCTAGCCTTCTCTACCTCAGTGGTCCTACATATACTTTCCCCTGTGCTTGCAATTTACTCTTCTCACCACTAAAATTTTAACCTAAGAAATCCTTGCTGTCCTCAGCCAAGCTCCAGTCTTATCCCTTCATGAAGGATTCCCTGATCCCACCAGTTATAAGTGGTCTCTTCCTTCTTAAATCTCTCATAATTCTGGACCTCTTCTATGTAATTATATTTTTGCTTTTAATGTGTTTGTCTTTTTGTCCCCAAGCAGAATATAAAGTCCATGAGGAAAAGGACCTCATTCTACATTTGTATTCACTAGAATCTAGTCGAGTTCCTACACATACTAAACCCAGTAAATGTTGAAGTGAATTGAGCTGTGATTGGAAAAGGTAAGATAGGACCTCATTGTGAAGGGTCTTGAATGCCAGGCAAAAGAGCTTGAATTTTATTCCATGGGCAAAAGGGAGTCACTGAATGCTTCTGACTGGGGAAAGGACTTGATTAGAATCATATTTTCAGAAAACAGCTCTAATAGCAGGATGAAGGGCTGAGTGAATAAGAAGAGGATTGGAGGTGACAAGTTTAGTTTAGTCATCAATCTAGTCCAGGCTTGTGGGAATAAAAACCTAACTGGTTAATGGCAAAAAAAAATAGAAAGGTAATGGTGGATTCACAAGCTATTTTGCAGCACAGAGGTCATGGTAGTCAGATTTTATTTTTTACAATGCCTGAGGCAAAGAAAACTTTGGTCAATGAAAGAATATTCTCTGGAATCTGTGTCTTGTAATTAAGCTGCTATGTGTGATATTGCTAGGCAAGGGCTCTGATTGGTGGAGAGGAGTGTGGAGGACAGGGAATGATATATGAGTTAGGAGGCTTAAAGACATGGAATGGAATGAAGCATTGTGGTGCCTCCATCATGGACAGAAGAGACAAGGTATGGAGTAAATGTTAAGGGAGGGAGACATAACACCCATCATCATCATCATCATCATCATCACTATTCGAATTTTTGTAATACTTTAAGGTTTGAAAAATGTATTATATTTTTTATCTTATCTGATTGCAGAGAAAATATACATATTGAACAGTATGACCATGGCCACTTTGAAACCATTCTCATATCTGGGCCATGATGACTCCAGAGCAGAAATGAGAACTCTATTTTCCAGCTGATCTAGAGACACTCCTGAGAAAGACACTACTCTGTCCAACATTAGAACTATGAACTATGAAGTAATTGTGACTTGCTGCTGGGTTAGAGAGTTAGAGGGATGATAGAAACTAGCTTTTAACTCCTCTGAAAGTGAAGTTTTGTATCCTTTTGTGCATGGAGTTAGAGAATGCTTTACTATTTGATTCTCTTCCTTATTATCCATATTGCTTTATGTCTTAATTAGATGCTTTTGCTATTAGATTTATTTGTCTCTGGTATGGCCAGCTATCGATTAATATATTAAATGTGGACTCTGGCTGTGAGTTGAATAGTTATTATCCCCAAGTAGCCATACTAAACTTGGGAAGTGCTAAAGAAGAAAGAATCACTGCAATATGGTGACTTATTCATAATGGAGCCAGGGAAGTAATCCATCCTCCCTCTTACTGTCAAAAAGGAGGAAGGCTAAACAAGGTTCTCGGTGACTCAGCATAAGGATTCAGAAGACACAATAAGTCTGCCTTCTCTTTTCTGCTGTCTACTCAGACTGGTGCATGCTTGTATATTGTCAAGTATTAATGGGGTGCATTGCGGGGGTTGGATGATCTATGAGACGAGGTCATCATTCTGCAATCTAACTTTATTTGTAGTAACTAGTGATGTCAGAGAGGTAATATTATGGAGCAGAAGCAACGTGGATATTGGAACCAAATATTTGAATCTGGGTCCTGCTCTCCTACATAGATCTGGTGATCTTTGATAACTCATTTAACTATTCTGCCTCGGAATTTGTATCTGTAGAATGCAGGTGACTAATCACTGATTTGTGCATCTCAGAGAGTTGTTATGAGAAACAAAGGAGATAATTATCTCCTTTATATATGTTATATAGCCATGCATTGTTAAGGTTGTTATGGGTAGTGCAAGTGGGCTTGCACTCAGGAAAACTCATCTTCCTGAGTTCAGATCTGACTTCAAACACTTAAGAGCTGTTTGATCCTGGGTATACCTCAGTTTCCATATGTAAAATGAGCTAGGAAAGGAAATGGCAAACGACTCCAGCATTTCTGCAAGAAAGCCACAAAGCAGGTTACAAGGGGTCGGACACAAATGAAAAACAACTGGACAACAAAATTAATACTGTTAGAAAGACTAGCGTTGGTAGCAGTAACACGGTAAAAGAAAATACTAAGTGGTTTCAAACATTATGTTATTGAATAATGTCATTTCCTAAAACTTGAACCAGAGCTGCTACAAATAGCCGAGTGAACTAATTTGTATTCTGTCTTTTCCCCTTTTGCCTGGACCCCTTCTGGTGAAGGTGTTGATGAGAATTCAAAAAGAAGACAGGAGACCTAGTGAGTCACAAACTGGCTAATCAATCCCTAAAGAGATGGATCTTGATTGGATTGGGTGAGCTAGTTTCAGAAATTTAAACACCTCTCCTAGTTTTTTTTTTAACAGTATTTTATTTTTCCAGAAACATGCAAAGATAGTTTTCAGCATTCACCTTTGCAAAAACTTGTGTTCCATTTTTTCTTCCTTTTTCCCCTCTCCATCCCTTCAAAACAGCAAGCAATCTTATATAAGTTAAACATATACAATTCTTCCAAACATTTCCATATTTGTTATGCCTTGCAAGAAAAACAAATCAAAAGGGGAAAAAATACAAGAAAGAAAAAAAACAAGCAAAGAAACAACAAAAGGGTAAAAATATTATGCTTTGATCCATATTCAGTCTTCATAGTTCTCTCTCTGGATGTGGATGGCACTTTCTATCCCAAGTCCATTGGAATTGCCTTGAATCATCTCATTGTTGAAAAGAGTCAAGTCTATTGCAGTTGATCATCACATACTCTTATTGCTGTGTACAGTGTCTCCTGATTCTGCTTACTTCACTCAGCATCAGTTCTTATAAGTTTTTCCATGCTTTTTCTGAAATCCTGCTCTTAGTTTTTTACATTAATGGGAAATACTAGTCTGGACAATAACAAAGGTCAAACATAGGATTATATCTTTTGAGGTAGAAGGGACCTTGGAGACCATTTTACAGATGAGAAAATAGAGGCACAGAAATATGACCAACTTGCTCAGGAAAGATAGGATGGTGGGACATGATGGTCAATAGGGGAAAATCTAGTCTATTTTAAAAATGTGCTATAGAGAACCCAGTAGCAAGGTGGTATAGAGAAGGAATACTGGACATCCAGTCTGATATTGGATTCTTTATCACTTTATTACTTAGTTGTGTGACCTTAAGGAAATTACCCAGTCTTTCCTATAGTTTTTGCATTTGTAAAAGGGTATTTAATATTACTTTTCTCATGGTGCTGCTGTGAAGATCAGATGAGATAATGGATATGAAAGAATTTTGTGAATTGTAAAGCATTACATAGGTAAAATATAATGAAGAAACACTGATGATAGGGTAAATTTCAGTAGCAATAACTAACTTGACAGAGGGACTAATCAATCAAACAAACCTTTTTAAGTGCTTAGTATGTCCCAGGTGGTAAGGGGCAGCCAGGTGGTGTAGTGGTTAGAGTATCAGCCCTTGAGTCAGGAGGACTTGATTCAAGGTGGCCTCAGACATTTACTAATTATGTAAGTCACTTAACCCTGTTTGCCTCAGTTTCTTCAACTGTAAAATGGGCTGGAGAAAGAAATGGCAGACCATTCCAGTATTTTGGATTCAACTGAAAACAACTGAATAACAACGTCTCAGGCACTGTGTTAAGCCCTACAGGTATTCAGTAATGAAGTCCCTAACCTTTGTTGAATAATAGCAAAACTAATATTAATGATGTACTTTGCATTTTAGACTTAAATCATCCAAAATAATTTAATTAAATTTAATATTAATTTAACACTCAAAGATTTCAGGCACATTTATAGGAATCTTGAATAAAGAAAAGATTATAATATTTAAAAATATAGTCCTGATTTAATCCTCCAGAATAGCCAAGTAAGCACCATCCCATTCCCTACTGGATCATTTCTGCCACTCTAGGAATAAAATGGGGACTTCCTATCTTCAATTAATATCTTAACACTCTCTCAGTAGAGAAGAATGGGTCTTAGCACCAAATCACTTCAAAAGATTCTCTACAAAAGATTTAAATTTGTCTATGACTTTTTATCCATTTCCCTAAGGCCTTTTTATTTTTGACATCATCTATCTTTCCAAAAGTTAATTTTTTTCCCCTCTCCATCTTCCCTTTCTTTTTAAAGAAAAAACATTTCTCAACAGTTTTAATTTTTACTAAAAGGAATGCTTTTAAATAGGTTTCCATGCCTTAAAGAGTTTAAGTTCCAGTAAGAGAAACAACAAGCACATACATGACAAATACTAGCAAGATAGGAGTTGGGTCTTTAAGGAAAATGGAAATATCCAAAAACATAGAGGTAAGGAGGGACAAGTATGGTGGACAGTCCTAGAGAAAGAAAAAACCTAGAGAAGAGCAGCTGGAATATTGTATTTAAGGAACAACAACTAGGCTGACATAGCTGTAAAAGATAAATAGACATGAAAGAAGAACTGAAAATAGGAAGGGGCCAACCACGTAGTGAAGAGTTTTTTTATTTTTTAATTTTTGCTTTTTGCTGAGGCAATTGAGGTTAAGTGACTTGCCCAGGGTCACACAGCTAGGGACTGTTAAGTGTCTGAGACCAGATTTGAACTCAGGTCCTCCTGACTTCAGGGCTGGTGCTCTACCCACTGAGCCACCTAGCTGCCCCATGAAGAGTTTTAAGTACCAAAAAACAGGGCTTTGAATGTTGGGATAATAGGGAGACACTGAAGTTTATTGAGTAGGGGAGTGACATCACCATTTGAGCTATTGGAAAGTCATTTTGGCAGTGAGGGATGGTTTGGAGATCCAAGAGACATCCCAATTAAGAGGCCATTGCAAATGTTTAACAAGTAGTGATAGGACCTTGTGTTAGGATAATGATTGGATGAGTTGAGTGCAAGAAGCCAGAATACTTGGGATTGGGATCAAGGGGAGACTTTGGACTTGGAACTCATCTAAAATATGCACCTAATCCATTTCTCCTCCCCAATGACTGAAGGGGATATGGAATGAGATATTAAGTTAGTAAATTTGTATATTTATGATTATACCTTTGAAGTAAATCTTTCTTTTTAAAAGTTAGTCCAAGTTAGTGGCTAAATTGAACTGGGAGGAAATAGAAGACACCATAGTAGGGGAATATCATTGATGGGGCTTGGACCCATTTGTAAATGATCTAGATACCCCTCACTCCCAACTCTCTTAGTAATACTGGAGATACCTGGAGAGATGATGAAATGTAACATACCTAACCTTAAGGTAATGGGGATCAGGGTGGTCAATGTTATTTATATAACATTTCTTTTCTCATTATCTGCTTCTACATTGAGTCCACTGTAATTCAGCACCTATTCCCAAAACTATTGAACTGTTTACTCCAAAGTTAAGAGATCTCTTTATGACCAAATCTAATATTCTTTTCTCTATCCCCATTTCTATTGACTTTTATGCTGTATGGAAGTCAATGAGCATTTATTAAGCACCTATTATGTGCCAACCTCTGGGCTGAGCACTGTGACTACCCACTGTTGGTTGAAGTTCAATTTTGTTTCTAAATGAGCCTATTCTCTTCTCTATAAAAATCCTAATCAACTTTGATGGAAAACACCAACTGTATCCAGAGAGAACTATGGATACTGAATGTGGATCAATGCATATTTTTTTCATCTTTTTTTTCATGTTTTTTTTCTTTTGTTCTGATCTTTTTTTCCCAACATGACTCATGTAGAAATATGTAAAAAAATGAATATACATGTATAACCTAAAAAAAAGAATGAAAAAAAATCCTACTCCAATGTGAAGATATTTTATAGCAGCAACCAGTCCTCCAGGGCTGGGTTGCAAATCAGAATATCATCTATGTATTTGTTTTGTGCCTCATATCTTCCACTGGTCACTTGCTTTGATTACAGAAATTTGCTCTAAGAGGAAAAATCAGGGACATGACCTGAGTGCACATCTTAGGGAGGGAAACCTGGATTCTTCAAGACTATCAGCAAATGACATGGCAACTTCTTTTGGAAGTTTCTGAGAAGAGGAACTATTGTGATTTAAATGTCTGCGATCTGAGGATGGGCCTGGAAGCTTGCCTGATAGAACACCTAAATCCACTCTTCTTCAGAAGCAAAAACCCAGCAATGCATTCCACTATCCATAACTCTGATACATTGAACTAAACAGAATCCATTCTCCCAGCTCTCATCCTATGCTATTTGGGAGTTCTAGAAAATAGATTGCAAGTTTAGTGGGGCTTTCTGGTGTGATGCAAAAAAAATAGGGCTGTGGGATAAAGTTTCCTTATAGTTCCCAAAGGCTTCAGAATGGATCTTTGTTAAGCATATCTCTTTGGGACATGGGGCAAATTGCTTCCAAGGTAGATAGGAAATAACTTCTGTCTCTCCATCAGTAAAATTAGGCTAATCATACTTACCACTGTCATTAGCTTACCTCTCAGGGAAGTGGAAAAAATAAGATCACATCTATGGATACTTCTGAATTCTCTAAAAGGGTCCACATATGTGCCAAAGATAATTGCTGTGAAGGGAGGGAAAGAGAGAGAGTGGGCCTTGTGCTTGCCCCAGCAGGATATGAAAATTCAGCTGTGTGCTTTTTATAGTTTCAATCATCCCTGGTAATGAAGATTCTGCAATTAGCTCTCAGCTGGCAGTTTTACTGGGGATGTGTGAGGCAGAATAGAATCCCAGGTCTGCAGGAGGGCAAGTCTATCTGTCAGGACAATTTGAAGGCCAATGGGAAACCAGTAATGTTGTGGAAGAGCAAGTGCTATTTTTATAGCATTTTCTTACCATAATCACTCATTAAGTAAAATCCATTTGGGCACTAAAATTTTAACCTTTTCTTTAAACCACACTCAGCTCTCAATTATCTGCTCTAATGGAGGGGAGTATTAACAAAGACAATTGCAAGAAGTAGATAGAGTGAGATCTCATTTATTGTAGGCTCCTGCTTATTTGGAATTTATTATAATTTACCTTTACATTGTCTATTAAGAGTTTGCTAAGCAAAATAAAGAGACTTCCAAAATTATTAGAGGATGTTAAATCTATTTAAAAGAATAAACTATTGTGAAGCACTTCAAGTAGCATCCACATACTTGCAACCAAGGTGCTAATTGCAAAAAAAGTTTTCTCTATGAATAATAGATCTGGGAAAACCCTTTTTTGGCATCACTCTGCTAGAAGTTAGAGTTGATGTAGGTTCTTGAAAATAATTTTTAAAAACCCAAATATCTTACCTTATAATTGAATTAATATAGTGTAGAACTTTAATTGAATAGCATTTACTAAGTTAAATAGATCCAGGGAATGCTGTAGACAAAGGATACTCAGATTTCAGCAAAACTTTTACCACAGTCTTTATGGATAAAAAGAAGAGATTTGACTTAGATGATTAAAAAAAATTAGGTGGACTTGTAACTTGTTAAATGAGTGACTGGAACCAAAGAATAGCAAATGAGGCATTGATATCAATAGGGAAGAGGTAGGGAATGGAGGGAATGGTCTCCAATGTAGTATCCAACAGATCTGACCTTAGACTTATAATTTTTTCAAGTCATATTTTATTTTTTCAATTAATAAATATCTTGTCTCCTCTCTCCCCCAACTTGAGAACTAAAGATAAATAAATCCCATTACAAATGTATAATCAATGCACATTGGTCATGTCCAAAAAAATTGCCTCTTGTGTATTCTGAGTGCTTTACTTCTCTTTCAGGAGAAAGGTAGCAAGTTTCATCATTAGCCCTCTGGAATTATGCTAAATCATTACACTGTTAAGAGTTCCTAATTCTTTATACTTTTTTTCCAATTTCTTTAAGTTTTTGGGGACCATTCCTACTTTTGGAAGGACTAACATGATGTGGCAGTTCCATAATGCTAATTGAGAGTATTCAGTTATTTTCTCTAAAATTTTATTTTTAAATCCTACATTTAAAAAAACCTTTTTTTCAATTCCAAATATAAATATATAATTCAAATTTAAATATACAATCCAAATATTAAAAAAAAATCTTCTCCCTCTTCCCTCATCTACTGAGAAGGCAAGAAAAACAAATCCAATATAAATATATATACGTATACAAACGAATTTCTGCATTAGCCATATTTTTAAAAATTAAGAATAAGAAATGGAAGAAAAGGGCAGCTAGGTGGTACAGTGGATAGGGCACCAGCCCTGAAGTCAGGAGAACCTGAGTTCAAATCTCTGGTCTCAGACACTTAACACGTCCTAGCTGTGTGACCCTGGGCAAGTCACTTAACCCCAATTGCCTCAAGGAAAAAAAGAAATGAAAGAAAACATATTTCAATCTGTACTCCGAGTCCATCAGTTCTCTAATTAGAGAGGAATAACATATTTTATCTTGAGTACTTCAGAATTGTGGTTGGTCATTGGGTTGATCAGTTACTAAGTCTTTAATAGTTAATTATCTTCACAATATTGCTATTACCATATAAATTGTTCTCCCAATTCTCCTCATTTCACTTTGCATCAGTTTATACAATTCATTTCAGGTTTTTTTCTAAAACCATCCTCTTCAATATTTGTTACAGCACATTCATATATCATCATGTCAAGCCATTTCCCAATTAATGGGAATTAATCTCTTCAATTTCCAATTCAGTGCTGTTACAAAAAGAATTACTATAATTTTTAAGAATCTCTTTAGGGCATATACCTAATAGCAGTATTGCAGGATTAAAGGTATATACAGTTAAGCAGCTTTTTGGTATAGTTCCAAAATGCTTTCCAGAATGATTGAACTAATTCAGTTTCCCCAAGATTGCATTAGTAAGCCTGTTTTCTCATATCCCCTCCAGAATTTGTTGTTTTCATCAATTTGGTAGATGTGCAGTGGGATTTCAAGTTGTTTTAATTTACATTTTTCTAGTTATTAATGACATAAAGAATTTTTTCCATATGGCTATTGATTGCTTTGATTTTTTTTCCTCCAAAAACTGCTTATTCATATCCTTTGATATTTATCAACTGAGTTCCTAATTCTTTCAAATTTGCTGACTTTTACCATATTGTTGTCATCATATAAATTATTCACTTGGTTCTGTTCACTTCACTCAACATCCGATCAGACAAATCTTCCCAGGTTTCTCTGAAACCATCCTTTATATCATTTATTATAACAGAATTCTATTCTGTCATATTTATATACCATGACTTGTTCAGGCAATCCCCAATTTATGGATACTCTGTCAGATTCCCATTCTTTGTCACCATAAAAAGAGCTTCAAATATTTTTGTACAACCTTAGAGACTAATCTTTCAGACTAATCTTTCCCTTAATCTACTGTCCCTCTAATTTTCTATCATCTCTTCTTATTTCCATTTTGAATAAAATGATTTCTGCCCTCTAACTAGTTCAAATGAGGGTGAATTTGAAGTGTCAGCTGTTCCCCATCCCTCTTTCCTTCTTTGTCTAAATGTCTACTTGTGTACCCTTACTGTATGTGACATAATTTTCCCTACCCCTCCTTCCACTTCTCTCCTCTCCCACAGACAAAGGATTCATGATGATTTTTTCTGAATTTCCCTGTCAGGATTCAATCTGATGCATTCTCTACGCCCGTTGGAGGAGTTTTTGGTCAAACAGAGCTTAGCTTCACTGCTTCCTACTACTGTGTTATCTTTCTTGGACCTGTGATTTTTAACATTTCTATCACTTGTTTGAATGAAAGTATGGATAGGGTATGTAAGCTTTCAGATGCCACAAAGAAGGAAGACATTGCTAACTCACTGGATGATAGGATCCAAAATACTCTTGACAGGTTAGAAGAATGAACTGAATGTAACAATATAAAATTTAATAGGGATAAATGTAAAGTCCTACCTTTGGGTTCAAAAAATCAGTATCATAAGTATAGGATAGGGGAGGAACAAATAAGCAACAATTCACTTGAAAATGATATGGGGGCTTTTGTAGACTACAAGTTCAATATGAGTAATGGCATGACAGTATGACATGGTGACAAAAAAAATTAATGGGGTTTCAGTGTACATTAAAAACTAAAATAAAACGTAGTGTTCAGGACTATGGAGGTAGTATCTTTGCTATACTCTATCCTAGTGAAGCCATGTCTTAACTATTTGGTTTGGTTTGAGACTAGCATGTGCCATGTGCTTCATATTTTAGGGAAAATAAGTTGGAATAAAGGGTCTGGAGGCATTTAGCCTGGAGAACAGAAATTTAATTTAGAAGACACTTGATCACTGTTTTCAAGTATTTGAAGGACTATCATATAGAAGAGAAATTAAGCTCATTCAGCTTGCTCCCAGAGGAAATAACTAGAAGCAATAAGTAAAAGTTGCAGAAAAGCAAATGCAGCCTTGATATGAGGAAAACTTTCTTTAAAAAAAGGAAGTCATGGATTTTCCTTTTCTCTTTCTAGATGTGGGGTTTTTAAACTTTGTGTGTGTGTGTGTGTGTGTGTGTGTGTGTGTGTGTGAGAGAGAGCGAGAGAGAGAGAGAGAGAGAGAGAGAGAGCGAGAGAGAGAGAGAGAGAGAGAGAGAGAGAGAGAGAGAGAGAGAGAGAGAGAGAGATGGAGGGAGAGAAAGAGGAAGAGAGAGAAGTCTATGAACCCTTCCTCAGAATAAATGTTTTTAAAAACAGAAGATATATAGGCTCACAAAGGAGTCAAAAGTTAGTTAAAATAAAAAGGTATTTTCCCACCCAAGGCTGTTCCCGACCACCACATAAATAGATCCACACAGCCCTTGGAGATCCATTAGCTTTAGAGTAAGAAATTTTGCCCTTTGATTAGCCTACAATGAATTTAGGTTCAAACAAAATCAGTTGAAACACTGGACTAGATGTAATATTCCTTCTTTTATTATATGTATCTGCCAGCAAAAAAACTCCATATATTTACCCAGCAGAGAAGAATGGCATCTCTACTATTTCATGAACACAGGTAGGGTACAGATACTATTCTAGGTGTTAAGGAACATAGAGAATTTACTTTGGCTGTAACCCAGTTTGCTTGTAATAATGGAAACAAAGAGAGCAGTTATTAAACTTCTAATATGTGCTAGGCATTGTGCTAAGCCCTGGGAATACAAATATAAGAGGAAGAAAAAAGACAGTTTCTAACCTCAAGGAGCTTATATTCTGATATAAAAAGACTCCATTAAAAAAAGGAAACTAAAAAGGGATTGGGGGAGGAGTTGCCTCACCTATGAGGAGATGGATGTAGAAGAGATGTCTCTAGGCTGAGAAGACTGCTGGGAATGAGTTGGAAAGGTCAGGAATGGAGCTAAGAGTAAAGCAAGTAACACAGGCAGATAAGCATGGGACATGAGAAAAACTATATAGCCAGTGCTTGGTAATCTACATGAAAACAGCCTTTGGGACAAACCTTCAAGACCAAGATCTCTTCTGAACACCCTCTCCTCTGATCCTCATGGTTCTCCCCAATTTGTCTGACTGGTCTTTGTCTTTTTCCCTGGATCATCTTCCTTCAAACCTTATCCATTGTCTATAAGCATCTCCCAAAGGTCTGCACTTAGCTTTCTTGTCTTGTTCTTCTATTCTGTTTTGCTTAGTGTTATCATCAAGATTCCACTGGTTTAATTATCATTTCTATGGAGACAATATTTATACCTCTCTTCTCTCTAGTTTTCAATCACCAAAAGTCTATTGGACATCTCAAATTGAATGTCCTATAATCATCACAAGCTCAATTTGCTGAAATAAAAGTTATTATCTCCCCTAATGATATATACTCTAAATCAGTTCATTCTGTGCCCTTGTCAGGAAATGCTAAATAAACAAGTCTATCCTGTTCCTGTTATTAATCATAATTGTGCACAAAAGGAAACCAGTTTTTCCAAATTTTCTTGTTAGCATATTTAAGACAGTCTCAACCATATTATTCATTGGAGTTTGTCCCTCATCATTTCCTCCCACATTTCTCCCCTTACTGTCTAGACTTAGCCCCGACTCCTCCTATCCCCTTGAACTTTAAAAGTTCTCCCAGAAAAACATTGCTTAATCATCTATGATTTTGCCTTGCTTAATCCTTATTGGTTAAGCGATTTCAAGTAATAAATGGCAAATCTTTGTTCTGTGATAAATATCTGACATGATTGTTTCACATAGAATGAGCCATTATGCTCTCCCAAATATATTTTATATAATCAGATCACTATTTCCACCTTTACTTCTTTCACATAACTGTTGAGTAAACCCCTTAGTCACCTGTGGAATTATCTCCAGCCATCCTATCTATATCTTTCCACTAGACCCAATTGATTCTGAAGGAGAAAGGGAGGCTGATGACTTTGCACAGCCCTCCCTCATTTCATATCATGATATCTCCTTGGTGAAATCATGGTTCTCTTTGAGAAAGGACAAACAGCAATCATCACCTATACTCATGAACTTGATATTATTCTTGATTTCTCCCTTTCACTCACTCTACATATCCAGTTTGTTTCCAAGTATTGTCATTTTTATCTTCAAAATATTTCTTATTTACACTTTCTCCACTCACACCAGACTCCTCCCTGAAATAAGTCTTTCTTTTCTCAAATTTGGACACTATGGTTGTTATCCCTGCCTCAAATCTCTAGCTACTGAAGTACATCCCCAATACAGCTGCCAAAGTCTCCTTCAAAAGGGCAACTCTGATCATGTTACCTTCCTACTCAACAAACATGAGTTTTCCCAAGATCTCTTTTCTCTCCATGCTATAATACAAAATCTTCTTTTTGGATCTTCTCTAATCTGAACCCTTCCTATTTTTCCAGTCCTCTTCCTCTTTACCCAGTTACCACATATGCTTTGATCCAGGGACACAGGGGACATTGCTGTTCCTTAAACAGGATCCCCATTTTCTTATTATATGAGCTTCTTGAGGGCCAGGATTGTGTTTTTTTCCTTTGATTCTGAGCCACAATGTCTTGCATATAATAAGGACTTATGAATGCTTTTTGATTGACTGAATAAAGTTGCTATTATATTTTCCCTTTCTTTGTCAAGATGGAGTAGAAAAGAATACCATTGAGGGGATTATGTGATGAGTTGCCCCTAATTCTTTCCTTCAATCAGTGAATATTTCCAATAACCGCTCCAATAGTCACACCAGAAGTTCTATTTTAGGAATGAAGGCAGTCCAAGGGGGAAAAATTAGGATTTTAGCCTATTGGTTAGAGACAGTGATATTCTTTGCTTGCTCTAAGGTACCTTATAGTAAGGTCAATTAAGTATTTAATAAGCATCTACAGGCACTATGTACAGTATACAGTTCTTGCCAACAAGGAACTCACATTTCTTGGGAATAGGAACAAAAGAATATAATGTAGTTGGATCACAGAGTAAGTGCTGGAGGAGAATAAAATGTGTGAAGACTGGAAAAGTTGTAAAGGGTGATACATTTCTCTACTGGCGGATCATCAGTCAATGGCCTGAGGGTTTGGCCCATGAGTAATGTCTGATTTCTGAATTGATAATTGGGACACAGAACTATATTACTGACTTTTTCTGCTGGGAGTTACCCAGTGAAGTGATGGAAAGGCACTTTGCATAATCATAATTCTCCCTAATGTAGTTCCTGTGCCTCAGGAGTGAACTGTTCATAGACACCAATTTGGCCACACAGAAGTCACGTCTGCAATGAACCTAAGACTCATCAGCTTTTAAATCATCAAAAGGTGACTTCAGCCTGCCCAGCCCCAGTAGTATTCTGGTCTCTGCAATAGTGTGACACTATTCTTCCAGACAGCTGAGGAATATAGGAAACAGGCTATTACTAGAAAGGGGGTGTTCAACTGGGGGGTGCCATGTAAGAGCTTTAGAACTACTAGAAGATGTTGTCCTTTCTACATCAGAAATGGGATTTTAAAAGTCTGGAGCGACTGGTGCTGCATGATTAGGAAAGAAGGGGAGGAGAGGAGGATATTTGGGTTTATGATAGGTAGGGATTAAATCAGAACCACCTTCCTTTCTGAGTCATGCATGAAATCTCTGCCTGGGCAGATACCACTCACTACCATTGCTTCAGGGCTCCCAGGCCAGATGCTGAAAGCAGCAGGATCTTAGAACTGGTATGGAGAAATCAGGTTCAGGGGAAATGAAGGATGTTTCTTTCTGGAGCTAATTTCCCTGAAGGCCAATAATGATGGCAAAATGAAGCATTTATTACCAGCTCTACTTAATTACTAGTATAGTATCTGACACATGGTATGTCCTTAGGAAATATTCACTTGTGATGGAATTTGTTTGATGTAGCAAGTCACATCAAAAGTTCCTATTTAAGTTCCATTATTTCTCCGTTATAAAACTAGATGATTTATAAGGACATTTATGGGTCAATCACCCTACTGGGCATTGGAGGTATGAAGGCAGAAATGAACGGGCCTTATTCCCCAGAAGCTTACTTTCTATTGAGGGGATATAAAAGAAACAACGTAGATAGTAAATACAAAGTGGATAGGATGATATGTATATGGAGAATAGGACTTCTTTTGATTCTATGATAAAAGATTAATTCAGGGACAACCATACCATCTCCCACAGGCTCATAGAAGTGCTGCCTTTTTTCTAGGTTAAAAGGTAATATAATGGGGATGATATAGAATATATTTAAAATTACCCAAATATTTTATGTCTCTTTCTCTACCTCATTAGCAGGCTAAAATTCTTACTTTTCTCCCATGGACTGGCTTTCTTCCTAAATGTCAAATCCTCAGACAGATAGCATCATCTAACTCAATGTTAATAGTCATGCAATTTGTTAGCAATATTAGATAACATAATGTCTAACAGACAGATATTATTTTTTTTATTATTAAAAGTTTTTTATTTGCAAAACATATGTATGGGTAATTCTTCAACATTAACCCTTACAAAGCTTTCT
The DNA here is from genome assembly GCA_023553655.1 of Myrmecobius fasciatus. Taxonomy (NCBI): domain Eukaryota; kingdom Metazoa; phylum Chordata; class Mammalia; order Dasyuromorphia; family Myrmecobiidae; genus Myrmecobius; species Myrmecobius fasciatus. The sequence goes on from JAJPUD010003197.1 coordinate 100,023, forward strand.
GTTATAAATTTCCCCCCCCTACTCCCCACCCCTCCCCTAGATGGCAGGAAGTCCACTGCATGTTAATTATGTTAAAATACTTGACAAATCGAATATATGAATACGTATTTCCACACTTATCATTGTTGTGCAAGAAAAATCATATCTACAAGAAAAAAAATCAGAGAAAGAAACACAATGTAAGCAAACATCAATAGAGAGCATGACAATATTATGTTGTTAACAGACAGATATTATACACTTCCATGGCAAATTGCAATAATGTGGCAGCTTTGGTTGATTTCCTTCCCTTCCCTTTCCCCTTCAGACTTCTCTTTCCCAGAAGTAGGAAGGAAAAAGAAAGGAAATTAGTTAGGCAGATAAAGGGATAGAGTTTCTTTCTAGCCTTCTTTCCCAAGCTTTGTGTCCAAGGAAAAGAGCAGAAAGAACCTGTGCACTAGATCATGTTATCCTCTCTGAGGATTCAATTCTATGTTCTTCACTTCTCTGAATGACTCTAATCTGCATATATTGAATTCCCAATGTTTTGACTAACAAGGAACCTTTCTCCATATTCTCATTGTGAGTCTGTAAGGAGCTGAAAACACTTTCTGTAAAGGATGTTGTGGGGATTTTAACAGGAACTAATCATGGATAGTCTCTATGGTTCATTCCAGCTCAAAATTTATGATCCTGTGATCTTAAGATTCCATAATCAAATTTCTTCATTATTTTAATGGTAATTGAAAAAGTAACACATAGGGGCAGGTAGAATTCACAGTGGATAGAGCACCAGCCCTGAAGTCAGGAGGACCTGAGTTCAAATCTGGTCTCAGACACTTAACATTCCCTAGCTGTGTGACCCTGGGCAAGTCACTTAACCCCAATTGCCTCAGCCAAAAAAAAAAAAAAAAAGAAAAGAAAAAAAGAAAAAAAAGAAAAAGAAAAGAAAAGAAAAAGTAGCTCATACCTCATACTATCAATCCTAGTTAGTGGGCTATTATTTTTGCATCTTCTTTACCATCTATCCAGACAACATCCTCAAGGTAATTGAAGGGGAAATGGCACTTAGTCTATTTAGTTTTAGTATGCTAACCCTGGGGCTGAGCTGTCCTGGTTGGTGTATAAGGGAACACAAATTCATATGACTCATCATGTCTGAACTGATTCAGACCAAGCCATGCTTTGCCATCCCCATTTTGGTCATCTTGCTGTCTGCCCTCCTGCTAATGACTTGAATCACCAGACCTTCCTGCCACCACTAAGTATACCCAATGATGCTTTCAGTCTCTAATTTTAGGAACAATTGTTAAATTTCTGGAGAAAAAATCCCCCCAAAACCATGGCTCCAGTCACCATGCCTATGACTTTGCATACCGAACATGGATCATTAGCCACCACTCTCTTATATATTTTCTTTCCTTCATTAGAATGTAAGTTCCAAAGGTTAGGGACTATCTTATTTTTGTATTCTTTGCACAGTGTTTGGAAAACAGTAAGCACTTAAAATTGCTGTTTATTATTATTATTTATTTTTTATTTTTTTAAAAGTTATTTCCAGATATGAATTCTCTGCCTCCTTCTTGCCTCTTCCCCACCCATCTAGAAGGTAAGCTTAGTAGCTTAATAGTGACTCTGGCAAAATCACTTAACCTCAATTGCCTCATTAAAAAATAGTTAAAAAATATGAGAAGGTAAGAAACATAATGTCCATTATATATACATATATATATATACATATATATGTATATGAAGCCATGCAAAACATATTCTCACATTAGCTATGTTGTTGGGGAGGGAAGCAAGAAAAATGAAGTGAAAGAAAGCATACTTCAATTTACATTCCAAGTTCATTAATTCTCTCTCTCTGGAAGTAGATAGAATTTTTCATCATGAGCCCTTTGGATTTGTCACAGATCATTGTACTGCTAAGTCTTTCACAGTGAATCATAATTACAATACTACCATTATTGTGTGCAATGTTCTTTTGGTTCTGCTCACTTCTCTTTGTATTAGCTCTTATAAGTCTTCTCAGGATTTTCTGCAAGCATCCCTTTCATTATTTCTCACAGCATAAAAGAATTCTATCACAATCATATATATATATATATATATATATATATATATATATATATATATATA
>JAJPUD010003197.1:102153-158547 GCA_023553655.1 Myrmecobius fasciatus
ATATATATATATATATATATATATATATATATATATATATATATATATATATATCTTAACTTGTTCAGCCATTCCCCAAATGGTGGGCATCCTCTCAGTTTTAAATTCTCTGCCAACACAAGAAGTGTTTCAAATTGTTCTCCAGAATGGGTATACCAGTTCACAACTCCACCAACAGTGCATTAGTGTACTATTTCTTCATATCTCTTCCAGCATTTTCCTTTTCTGTCATCATAGGCAATGTGAGAGATATGAGGAGCTACCTCAGAAGTCTTTTTGATTTTCATTTTTTTTACTATTAGTGATTTAGAACATTTTTATGTGACTGATGATAGCTTTGATTTCTTCTTCTGAAAACTGCCTGTTCATATCTTTTGACCATTTTTCAATTGGGGAATGGTTATAAATTTGGCTCGATGAGAATCTGTCTCATTTTTTTTAAGGGGAAAAGAACCTATTTGTACAAAAATGTTTACAGTAGCTCTTTTTTGTGGTGGTTAAGAATTGGAAATTGAGGGGATGCCCATAATGAGAGAGAATCATTCATTCATTTTAGCAGCCTTAGCTCCACCTCCACCTCTGATTTATTCATGTTTGTCAGTCTCAAATGGGCTTCCCTTAGTGCTTTTCTTGGCTTTCCATTTTTGGACTCCCTTAAGTTCTGTCAATGCCCAGAAAATCCACTTTATATTTTCTGCCCTGGCATTCCCCAATTGGGAGGAAATAATATAATATTGTAAATAGCACAGGAAAGGGCTCCAAGTCCCCTCCTTTCATTCTCGCCACCATTCCTGTACTCCAGGCTCTTATTTCCTCTCACCCTGACAGTTTCAGTGCTTTCCTAACTGGCTTCTCTGTCTCCAATCCATTTTATTCATCAGATTAATTTTGCTAATGTACACCTCTGATCCTGCTGCTCCTTAAACCTCTCAGTGACTTCCTAATGCTTATGGAATAAAGTCCAAATTCCTAATATTATTGCAATAGCCAGCTCTTCGATCTGCTTTCCAGGTCTGACCATGTCACTGTCCCTCCTGCTCAATAAACTCCAATGACTTCTGATTATCTTCAGGATCAAAGATAAATTCCTGTTTGGCATTCAAAGCCCTTTTAACTATCCCCTCTGTTATTCCAGTCTGCTCATATCTTACACCTCTCTGCATCTTCTTCAATCCAGAGGAACTTGCTTTCTTATTGTTCCTTGAACATGACACCTTGATTCTAGACCATTTTTTACATTCTTTTTCCCCTGGTGGCAATTGGCATTAAGTGACTTGTCCAGGGTCACACAGCTAGGAAGTATTAAGTGTCTAAGACCTCAAATGAACTCAAGTGCCCAATTTTAGGCATTTTTATTAGTCACCTTTCATGCCTGGGATTCCTTTCTTCCTCAACGATGGCTTCCAGCTTTCCTAACTTCCTTCAAATCCTAGTTAACATCTCACCTTCTAAGAAAATTTTCTCAATCTCTCTTAATTTGAGTGCCTTCCCTCTGTTCATTTCCAATTTGTTTATTTTTTACTTACTAGAAATTATATTTGCATTCCTTTTTTGTTGCAATTTGAAATATTATTTACATATTGTTTCTCCCCCTAGATTATGTGTTCATTAAAGGCAGAGACTTTTTTCTGCCTTTTTCTGATATCTCTGATGCTTAATAGGGTATGGCACATAGAAGGGAGTCAATAAATGTTTGTTGACTGACTGCCTGATGAGCCACCTCTCCAGTCTTATTTCATGCCCTTCTGTTTTGCCTTCTCTATGGATCAACTATACAAGACGAATCACCATTCCAAGAGTTTGCAATGCACTTTCTAATCTCTGTGGTTATTTAAGCTATTCATCTATGTTTAGACAACATGAATCTTCCCTTTTGTTTCATTTTTCCTTTATTGAAATCTTACCCATTTTTTAAAGACCTACTCACATGATATTCTAGATTTTTACAATAGGAAGTAACAGCTTTCTTTTTTTTAAAGTGTAATAATGATAATTTATGTTTTCCCCAATTACATGTAAAATAATTTAAAACACTTGTTCTTTTAAAAAAAAGTTTGAATTCAGAATTCTAACTTTCCTTCCTCTCCACTTCCTTGAGAAAGTAAGCAATCTGATACAAGTTACACATGTGCAATCATGTAAAACTTCCATCTTACTTATTTGGCACAAAAAAAGAGAGAAAGGAAGAAAGAAAGAGGAAAAAAATGAAGGAAAGAAGGAAGGAAGAAATAGAAAAACAGTATGTTTATCTGTATTCAAGCAACATCAATTCTTTCTTTGGAGGTGGATAGTATACTTCATCATTAGCATTTTCAAATTTGTCTTGAATCAGTGTATTGCTGAAAATAGCTAAGTCATTCACAATTTTTCATCATATTGCTGTTACTGTATACAATGCTCTAGTTTTGCTCACTTTACTTTATATCAATTAGTATAGATCCTTCCAGGGTTTTTTTGAAATTATCTTGTTCATCAATTCTTACAGCACATTAATATTCCATTACAATTCCAATACATCATAATTTGTTTATCCACTCCCCACTTGATGGGCATCCCCTCAATTTCTAATTCTTAGTCACCAGAAAAATAGATAAATTTTTGTATAAATAGGTTTTGTATGTTTGTATGAATAAAGTTTTGTATAAATAGGTTCTTTTTTCTTTAAAAAAAATTTCTTTGGCATACAGACCTAATTCCAAACTGCTCTTCAGAATGGGTAGATTAGTTCTGCTCTCCAGAATGGGGTAGATTAATTCACAACTCTGCCAATAAATGGTGCATTTGTATCCCAGTTTCCCCACATTTCCTCCGCCATTTATCATTTTCCCTTTTTTTGTCATATTAGCCACTCTGATAGGTATGAGGTGGTACATGAGAGATGTATTAATTTGTATTTCTCTAATCTATAGTTATTTGGAGCATTTTTTTTTCATATGATACAGATAGGTTTGACTTCTTTGTCTGAAGACTGACTTCACTGACTGTTAAAAATCATTGCTGTTCAGTCATGTCTAATTCTTTGCTCTTGAGGTTTTCTTGGCAAAATAGAAGTCCTTGAAAATCATTGGGTTGCTTAATTTATCTCTCTTGGCTTGCTTACCTCTTCATAGTTGCAACTATAAATTTCTAGAATTAATGCAGGCCTATGATCTTAAGTTCATAGATTTAGAACTGGAAGGTACCTTAGAATTTTTCTAGTTCAATGTCCTCATTTTACAGAAGCCCAGAGAGATTGAAAAATTTGCTCAATCAACATCATTCGAAGGGTAAGTAGCCAAGATGGGATATGAACTCAAGTGGACCAACGTCCAAATCTTTTTGCTACATTACACTTAATGGACTGTTCAAGGTCCCCAATCCACCTTTCCTATCATTATTCCCAAATATTTTATGGGAATCTATCAATACAGTCAGACCATACCCATCCTCTGAATTCACCTTGTTCTTTCTGCCTCTGCTCTCACAATGTTAACAGATTTAGGCAAAGAACTGCACTCTGATACAAAAACATTTAATTGGGAAAGAAATAAATAGTGAGGCAATGAAAACAATATGAGCACATACTCCCAAATGAGTGGCATCTTTCCACTACCCCAAGAACATTTTGGGAAATGAGCCCTTTCAGAAGGCTCATTAGACCTGGCACAGGGCAAACTCTTCTTGCAGCTGAGGTGGAAGATAGGCTTTTGCTACTTAAGAGCTGGTCCTGCTGGTCCTGCAGTTTGCCATTCACAATTGCCCAGGCTCTAAAGTAGTTCATGATGTTTAATTTACCTCAGGTGTTACTTGTCCCTCTCAGTCTTCATGCTCCCAGCTTGGCTTATTTCTCTCTCCTAATAGTCACAAATCTTGGCAAGAGACATCCATTAAAATTCCATCTTCTTGATGGTAAAAAATCTCTTCTCCAGAATTGTACATGTTTACCCTATAATGGATTACCTGTTGTCTACGGAAGGGGGAAAGGAGGGAGAGAGGGAGAAAAATATGGAACACAAAGTTTTGCAAGGGTGAATACTGAAAACTATCTTTGTGTGTATTTTGAAAAATAAAAAGCTATTATTAAAAAAAATCTCTTCTATATATTTCTGCTTCCTGTTCTCCCTCCCCCACTTCTCCAAAAATTCTGGGTGGGGGGTGGGTGAGCTGCACCCACCCATACTCTGAGCTGATCATGACTCCATCATTTAGGAGTAATTTTGGTTTCAATGGGAGGTGCTGTCTATCCTTGTGTTTATTGTCAAATTCTTTCAATTTCTTTCAATGATCAGAAGCAGACACTCCATCTCCTGCTCCTTTGGCCACTCTCTGAATGTTTATTTCCTATGTGAGGGATGCGTCCAGCTCTTCCCTCATTTATAAAAGATAAAATAACCATACAGCTATAGTCAATAAATGAATTTTTCCAAATTGTTCCAGCCTACCCACTTTCCTATGTTCTTTTATTACAGTGGAGTTCTCCAAAGAAATGATCACTCAGAAGTCTATGCTAGATCCTATAGTTTAGGATTAAAAGAGACCGTGGAGGTCTAGTCTAACACCTTCATTTGATAGATGAAGAAACTGGATCCATCACTGTAGTTTTACAATACTGAAATTACTTTATTAAACATAATTATAATGCCAGACATGACTATAGTAAGAGGAAGATATTTCTTTTGCTTATTTACCAGAAGGAAGATGAGAGAGAGAGGATTAGAATTTGGGACTCAATTTTTTAAAATTAAAAGATTGTTTTAACATGAAATTGGGGAAAAATAAAAATGTTAAGAAAAAAAAATTTTTAAAGGTAAAGAAAAAAAAGATGATGATTATGATGATGATAATGGGTTAGTGAAGACAAGGGAAAAAATACAATCCCAAGGTGATAGCCTCATAAGAGTGAACTGAAGAATCTCGGGTAATAGCAGTGAAATCAGGGAGCAATTAGCTAGTTAGGCTGCTCTGTGCTATCATAGTCATACCAACATCTGGGCAATAGCATTAAAGTCACTTGGGGTCTAATAGAGGTGCCAAAAAACATTTTTCCCATTTTTCATTTGCTTTTTATTATAAGTAATCTCTCACATGGGTACAAATTATGTCTTCCAGAAATGTTTTTTCAGTAGGGTTACTGATGCGTGTTCAAACCTATCTGGAATTGGCAGACTCTGTTGCATCATGGGTATATTTTAATCCTGGGAAATAGCTGGCTCTGATATATGTACTTTCATCTAAGCTTGCTTTTCTCTGATCTGATAACAGTAGAATTTGAAAATGCTGATTCTTTGTGGCATATTTCTGTTGCAGTCAAGCTGGTCCAGAGCTCAGGATTTTCCCCAGTTAATATCTATGTTGTATGTCTTCATTTGGCTTTCATATAATCAGGACCACAAAATTATGGAATTTCCAAGTTGGAAGGTGTCTAAGCAGCCACAGAGATTAAGCCAAAACCAATAAGGAATTCCCAACACAACAAATACTCATCCAGCATTGCTTGAAGATCTCCAGTGAGGATGACCTACTCCCTCCTGTGGCAGACCATTCTACAACTTCGGGATAACTCTAATTGTTAGAAAAAATTTCCATATATCAAGACATTGATTTTAGTTTTTCCATATATCAAACAATTTAAGTTGCCTCTTTGCAACATCAATCTATTACCTTTAGTTCTCCCTTTGGAACAAATCTTATTACTCTTCCAAGTTTGCTTTTCAACAATTTGAATATTGCTATCATTTTCTCTTCAGTCTTATATTCTTTAAGATACACAGCCTAAATTTCTTCAACTAATCCTCATGGCATGGGCCAATAGCCCTTTACCATTACAGTGGCCTTGCTTTAGACATCCTCTACCTTATCCTAAAATGTAGTATCCAGAATGAACACATACTCCAGATGTGGTCTGAAGATCATTGAAGAAGCAGATAAGAATATGTAGTGGCTCCTTTTAAGATCCAATATAAAATCCTGTGTTTAGTTTTTATTTTTCTAGTTTTATATTTTACTCCCCTCCATGTATTACATATCCAGTGGCAGTGGTCTCCTGGCTATTCCTTGAACATGACACTTCATCTCCCAACTCAGTGCATTTTCATTGACTGTCCCTTATGCCTAGAATCCCCACATTCATTTCCTGGGTTCTTTGGCTTCCTTCAGGTCTCAGCAAAAATTGTAGCTTCTTCAAGAAGCTGTCCTTGTTCCCCATAGCTAGTTCCTTCCCTCTGGGATTGCCTCCAATTTATCCTGGATTTTTCTTTTACCTAATTGTTTCCATGTTTTCTTTTCCTTTAGCTTGTGAACTCCTGGAGAACATAAAACTTATCTTTTGCTTTTTCTAAGTATCCCCAATGCTTAGTACAGTGTCTGACACATAGTAGCTGCTAAACAAATGCTTATTGACATGTATTCTTTTATGCTTATTTGTTTTGGGGAGGCAATAGGGTCATATAACTAGTAAGTTTCTGAGGCAGGATTTGAACTCAAATCCTTCAGCATTCTATCCACTGAGCCACCTATCTACCCTAAATTACTATTTTCTTTTTTCTGAAAGCTGTACCTCTCAATGGTCAAGATCACATTAGTGGTTTTTTGTCTTCCATATCACTCTATTGACTTATATTGAACTTTTGAATTGAAGCCTTAGATTTTTTTGAAGATGACCATCAAGCTGTATCTTGCTCAAATTGTACTTACAAGTTAATTTCTTGAAATCAGGTATCTTCCTCTTGTTGTTTATTTTCTTCAATCAGATCTGATTGCTCATGACCACATTTGGCGTTTTCTTGGCGAAGATACTGAAGTGGTTTGCCATTTCCTTTTCCAGCTCATTTTACAGATGAGGAAACTAAGACAAATGGGGTGAAGTGAACTTGCTTAGGGTCATACAGCTAATGTCTGAAGTGGGGTTTTAATTCAGAAAGATTAGTCTTCCTGACTCCAGGTCCCACATTCTATCTACTGTGTCACCAAACTGCTCTGCGAACTCAGGTATTAAAATTTTACATAGATCCCTACTAAGTTTCATCTTTTGAGAATTAGACAATTTGTTAGTCTGTGAATATCTTTTTGGATCATGACTTTGTCATCCATAATGTTATTTTTCATTTGTGTCAATTGAATTGGATAAGGATGTCATTGATAAAACATTTTAGCAGCATAGGCCACTGAGATACTCCATGGGGACCACCTTCCAAGTTGACATGGAGAAGTTAACAATTAACAGTGAGTCTGACCGTTTGAACAGTTTTCAATATATTTAGTTTGTACTTTTACCTTGCTCATACATCTTCATATTTTCTACAAGGATGTTCATGAGATACTTAATTTTTTATAATACCTTTTATTTTTCAAAATACATGCAAAGATAGTTTTCAACATTCAAAACCTTGCAAAACCTTGTTTTCCATATTTTTCTCCCTCCCTCCCCCTACACCTCTTCCCAAGACAGCAAGTAATCCAATATGAGTTAAACATGTGCCATTCTTCTGAACATATTTTCAGATTTAAAATGATGCACAAGAAAAATAAGATCAAAAAGGAAAAAAAATGAGAGAAAAAAACAAACAAGCAAACAAAATAAAAAAGGTAAAAATACTATGCTGAGATCCACATTCAGTCCCCATAGTCCTCTCTCTGGGTGTAGATGGTTCTCTCCATCACAAGTCTATTAGAACTGACATGAATCACCCATGGAAAAAGTTCTGGATTTGGAGTCAGAGGACTTGCATTTGAATCCTGGTTCTGCCATTGCTACCTATGTGAATGTGAACAAGTCATTTAATCTCTCTGGCTTTCTGGTACCTCATCTATAATAAAGAGGGCTTATTATACTAGATGATTTCTGAACCCATGAGTCTATAACCCAATGGTCTACCAGGTTAGAAACCCCATCAGAAGGATAATAAGGTTCATCTGTCATCATCTATTCTTGATGGAGCTATGCTGACTCTTTATAATCATAATTTCCTTTTTAAGATGTTTGCTTATCATCTTTTGAATAATAAGTTCTAGAATTTTTCCAGCAACCAAAGCCAAGCTTATTGACTTAGAGTTTGTAGATGCCATTTTTTCCTTCCTTTTGAACATGGGGATAGTTGTATTTCTCCAGTCCCATGGCATCTTTACTATTCTCTACCATCTTTCAGAGATCAAAGATGGAGTCACAATCACATTTTCTAGTTCTTTCAGCATCCTAAGAAATAATTCCTTTAGGCAAGTTGATTTTTATCTGTTAAAGGAAGCCAGGCACATTTTTTGCTATTGAAAATGATGCAATTCAAATGAATTAATAGCAGATGACTATTTTTTCAATATTCTTGGTCTAGCTTTTGTGGAAATGCTAGTATTTTAGTTTCTCTCTTCAGAAGAATCTAAAATGGCATACATCTCAATGTTTCAAAACAATCACCTTGAGGACAGGGACTATATCACTTCTGTATAACTACAGTATTTTGCATATAAATCTTGGCATATAAAAGGTACTTAATGCTTGTTGAGTGATAGCATCTGCCTTGAAAGATTAAAGTTAGTTTAAAATTAGATATAGTGGTCTTTAAGGAGCTATTATCTTAAGATGGAACTTTTGGTTGAAAATTCAATATTTGGGATTCAATGATTAATATGGTAGAAATAGTACTGACTCTGGGGTCTGAGGATCTAGGTTCAAATCTCACCTCTGATATCTTGGAAAAGAAACTTAACCCCCCTGGACCTCAGTTTCCTTCTCTGTAAAAACCAGAAGTTGGACCAGATAATCTCTAAGATCCCTTTCCATTCTAAATCTGTGAATGTCCTTCCCTGTGATTCCAAATGGAAGCAGAAAATTCTAGTTTAAATTAACCAGAAGAGGGAGGCAGAGGACATGAGATCTTCTTTGAGGTCTAATGTCTTTGTTCTGAAGATAAGGACCAAAGGCTTGGGAAAGGCTGTTGCATCATTGGTGACATTGCACTGGCATTCCCCAAAAACCCAAGCCTCCTTTGCTTTGGAGTTGGAGGAGCTATGTCAGCATCCACCTCTGGTATTAGGATACGTGACCTTAGGTGCAAGATTACAACTCTCTGGGTCTCAGCTTCCTCACCTGTAAAATGAAGCTGTTGCGTCAGATGGAAATATAAGGTCCCTCCCTTCGTCTTATGACTTTTGTCAGATATTACCATAATGGGACTATTGCTTTATGGGCCCATGACATGAGAAAGACCTGGGAGATTAATTGGGGGGGGGGATGAAAGAAGACAAGAGTCCAAACCTGAAGGCCATAGCAGGGATCCTCGAGACTTTTACAACATCCTATCTCCTTGAACATTCAGAGGAGAGAAGGTAAGGCAATTAATGGGGTGGCGAATTGGTCTTAGAACTGTCTATTAACTGCTTTGCTTCCTCTTCTTCCCCCCCTTCCCTATATTCTCATATTTAGGAGCTTTCAAATTTAGATTGATCTGTGTGGGCTTCTTTGCTCTGAAAAGCAAATACAAAATGCAAGTAGGTGCTCATGACTCTTGGGGAGAGGGTCACTCACAGTCATATGCTTTTTTATGTTTCCCTTCTCCACTTACTCTACTGCTCTTACTCTGTCACCCACTCTTATTTAGATCATTGTAATAGCCTCTACTACTGGTCTTCCCACTTCTATCTCTTCTCTTTTCAATCCATCCTTCAGGCTGCTGCCACACAGTCCTCCCAATGCACACATTTGGCCATTTTCCCCAATTAAAAAACCTTTTCCTGTTGAGATGAAGATGGTGATTAGAAGCAGAAGGTCTTTGTATTAAAGAATTAGAAGTCTCCTAATCTAATCCCTAGTTTTAACCTGAAGAAAGAATATACTCTAAAATAACCTGTAAAAGCAGTCATCCAACCTCTGCTTGACTATTTCCAATGACCAGGCTCTCATTATCTCAAGAGTCAGTCAGTTCATTCCATTTTTGGCAGCTTTTAAATTTTAAAAAAAATTTTAATACACATTATTTTATGAATTATGTTGGGAGAGAAAAATCAGACCAAATAGGAAAAACCATGAGAAAGATAAAAAAAAATTGAAAAAAGAAATGAGCACAGCATGTGTTGATTTATATTCAGTCTCCTTAGTTCTTTCTCTGGTTGCAGCTGACATTTTCTGTCCAAGTCTATTGGGATTACTTTGGATCACTGAACCACTAAAGTACCAAGTCTTTCATTGCTGATTGCACATTCTTATTGCTATTGTGTATAGTGTATTCCTGCTTCTGCTTGTTTCACTCAGCATCAGTTCATATAAATCTTTCCAGGCCTTTCTATAAGCAGCTTGTTCATCATTTTTTTATAGAACAATAATATTCCATTACCTCCATATATCACAACTTGTTTAGCCATTCCCCAACTGATGGACATCCACTCCTTTTCCTATTCTTTGCTACTACAAAAAGCTAAAAAAAATGCTGCTAAAAGCATTTTTGCACCTATGGGTCCCTTTCCCTCTTTTATGATCTCTTTCAGATACAAGCCAAAGAGAAACACTGCTGGATCAAAGGGGATGCACAGCTTGATAACCCTTTGGGCATAGTTTCAAATTACTCTCCACAATGGTTGCATCACTTCACAACTGCACCAACAATGTATCAGTGCTCCAGGTTTCCCACATCCCCTCCAACATTTATCATTATCCTTTCCTGGCATCTTTGGCAGCTTTAATAGTCAGAAAGGCAGTGTGGTGCAGTGAATAGAGTATGGACCAGGAAGCCAGGGAAACCTAGTTAAAGAGAGACTGTGCCAAGTCATTGAAACTTTTAGAGCCCTAAGCAACTCCCTTGGACTATAGCCTGTACCTGACTTACCCTGGTAGGAAACTATTCAATTGTGAGCTCCTCATAGTTTTAGTTACTAACTTGAAGTATTTCCAAGTTCTTCCTTCCATTGGTTTAAAGTATACTTCCTTATGTTCCCAATTTTGCATTTTGGGGTGATGAGAATGGAAAGGGAGCCAGAACTTATTAAGAGCATATTAAATGCCAGAATGAAGCAAAACAATTTTAATCTACCTTTAAAATGAATTGCTTCTACACTCACTGGTTTCTTATTATCTAAATAATTTTTAAAGGACTGCTAAGTGGCACCAAGGTGCCCAGAGCATTTAGGCTGCAATCAGAAAGATCTGAATTCAAATCTGATTTGAGACAATTACTAGTTGTGTGACCCATGGCAAGTACTTAATCTCTGTTTGCTTCAATTTCCTCAAGAAACTACAAAATGGGGGTAATAGTAGAATATCTCTCCTAGGGTTATTGTGAGGATCAATTGAGATAAAAATTATAAAACATTATATATATATAATTTATAATTATGAATAATTATAAACCACAGCATGTGGTAGGCACTATATAAGTTCTAGTTATTATTATCAAAAAAATCTTTAAACAATCATTCAAGGGAATCCAAAATATGGTCCCAATCAGCCTTTTTTGGTGCACTGCTGTTCATGCATTAGCCTGCTGGAGGACTACCATTTTGCTAGCCATTCCCTGATTTCATCCTTTTCTCTCCTGCTTCCAAAGTTTAAGGCTGTTTCCTGATTTTTATCCTGCTTTTGCTAGGTACTAACCACTCTTACATTGTCATAATTCTTCTTTTCTCCCAAAGAATTATTAAGCTGTCTATATCCTTGGACCCAGCAAGACTACTACATACATACATGATTAGGGGAAAGGGAAAGAACCAAATGTTCTAAAATATTTAGAGCAGTTCTCTTTGTGGTGGCAAAGAACTGGAAATTTCAGGGATGCCCATGAACTAGGGAATGGCTGAACAAGTTGTGGTATAGGACTGTAATGGAATATTACTGTGTTATAAGAAAGGACAAGTTCAATGATCTTAGAAAAACATGAAAAGACTTGCATGAAATAATGAAGAGTGAAATAAGGAGAACCAAGAGAATATTGTATACAGTAACAACAATATTGTTTTGAGAATGATTTTGAGTGAATAAGTTATTTTGACTATTATAAATACCCAAATTAACCATAAAGGGCATATGAAGAAAAATGCTATCTTCATTAGAGAAAGAACTGATAGATTATGGAATAATTATATATATATATGTGTGTGTGTGTGTGTATACACATATATGTGGATGGGTAGATATACACACATATATACTTATTTGTGTCTGATAGTGGCCATCTCTAAGGCAGAAGAAGGGGGAAAGGGGGAAATTCCCCTTTCTGCATTTTTCATGACACATGATCATTTGGTAATGATATACTTCCTTCTCTGCTTATCCCCAGTTTATCCTGTATATATTTTGTTTGTATAGAGCAATTTGCATGTTGTCTTCAAAATTAGAGATTCTTGCAGGCAGAGACCATTTTTTTGTTTTTATTTTATATCCTCTTAATAGTGCTTAATGAACAGTAGGTGCTTAATAAATGTCTGGTAGCTTGACTTATACATCGTCAAAATCTCATTGGTGCTATAATTTGTGCATTTCTTTTCCTCTTACCAGATAATAAGTGTGTCAAGCACAGGGATGGCATGTGATTCTGTGAATTCTTACATTTAGAGGGCAAAAAGAAAACAAAGACATTAAAAAAAATTAAGAAGGTAGGAAAATAACCAGAATAGCCTTGTTATCAAATACTATATTGATATATATTGACACTGTATTTGAGAAGGAAAGATTTGATTGGCTTGGGAAGAAGGTAGGTGAGCTAGAAGGCATATTTTAACAGGCTTTAACAAATAAAAAAAGATAATCAAGACACTGAGTGAATAGGAAACCATGTCATATGAGGAACAGTTCAAAGAGCTGGTATATTAAACCTAGAGAAGATCAAGATATCTATCTTTAAATATTTTACTATGTGTCAGACACTGGAATAGGGAATAGATTTGCTCTCTATTGCTCCACAGGATGGAAGGAACTAAGATCAGTGAGTTGATTTTAAGGCAGATGTGGGATCAAAATAAGGAAAAATTTTCAAACAATTAGAACTAATTGAAATGAATGTTTCAGTAAATAGGTAATACAGTATAATGGGAAGAGCTCCCGACCTGGAGTCAGGACAAAGTTAGGTTCAGTCTTGAATTTTGACTTCCTCAGTAATTTTTATTTTATATTTTTGATATGAAGATCATTCTTTTCAGCAATAGAAATAGAAATAAAAAGAGTTGAATAGTTCTGATTTCTTTTCATCATCTCTAAACATCACACTGTCTTCATTTAGCAATGAGTATATCCTTTAAAAATTTTATTTGCTTATTTTTGCTCTGAACCTACCCTTAAAGGCCTCTTCTTTTTATAGCCTTTAAAATTTTCCAGGTTTAAGTATTTTTGAGCTCTACTTTTCAAAAAGTTCCCTCCCACCCAATTAATAAACAGTAAACTTTTCTCTCCCCCTGCCCTTTGGGAAAATAGAAAAAGGAAACCCTTGTATCAAATATGTGTGGTTAAGTAAAAACCAATTCCAACATTGGCCATGTCAAAAATGTAAGTCTTATTTTGCATCTTGAATCTATCACATCTTTATCAGGGGATAGATGACATTCTCTATCATTAGTCCTTTGGAATCAAGATAGGTCATTGCTTTGATCAGAGTTCTCAAATATTTCAAAGATTTTTTAAAATTGTTTTTATAGTAGAAATTATTTTCTTTATTCTGCTCATTTCACTTTCTATCATTTCATACAAAATTTCTCATGTTTCTCCGGAGCCTTTCCTTTTATCATTTTTAATGGCATATTTGTATTTCATTATATCTATATACCATAATTTGTTCAATCATTCCCAGTTGATGGGTACCTCCATAGTTTTCAATTCTTTTCTGGAGTTTAATTTGTAGATTTATGTCATTCTTTATTCATACTTAAGTATACTTTCATCTTTTCTATTTAGCTAATTAATTCAATTTATGTTGATGAACACATATTAAATACCTAATGTATTCAGAAAACCTACTAAGTGTTGAAGGAAGTACAAGGTTTAGATAAGAAATATCTTTGCTCTACTGGCCTCATTTCTAAAATATATAAAGAACTATGTCAAATTTATAAGACTACAAGTCATTCCTCCATTGATAAATTGTCAAAAGAAATGAACAGTTTTCAGATGAAGAAATTAAAACCATCTATAATATGGAAAAATGCTCTAAATCACTACTGATTAGAGAAATGCAATTAAGACAACTTGGATACTACCTCATGCCTCTCAGATTAGCTAAAATGACAAGAACAGATAAATGATAAAAAATAATGATAAATGTGGGAAAATTGGTTCACTAATGCATTGTTGGTGGAGCTGTGAAATAATTCAACCATTCTGCAGAACAATTTGAGATTTTGTACAAAGGGTTATAAAACTATGCGTACCTTATGATCCAGCAGTGCCATTATTGGGTCTGTATACCAAAGAAATAATAAAAGAAAAAAAAAGGACCCACATGTGCAAAACTGTTTGTAGCAGCTCTTTTTGTGGTGGCAAAGAATTGGAAAATGAGTACATGCCTATCAGTTGGGGAATGGCTAAATAAATTATGGTATATGAGAGTATTGTTGTTCTTTAAAAATGATGAACTAGTTGATTTTAGAAAGGTCTGGATTTATATGAACTGATGCTGAGCAAAACAAGCAGAACCAGGAGCACATTTTACACAGTAATAGCAAGATTGTGCAATAATCAACTATGATAGATTTGGTTCTTCTCAGTGGTTCAGTGATTCAAGGCAATTTCAATTAACTTTGGATAGAAAATGCCATCTATATCCAGAGAGAGAACTATGGAGACTGAATGTAAATTAACACATGCTATGTTCACTTTTTTTTTCTTATGTTTTTTTTCTCTTGTGGTTTTTCCTTTTGTTCTGATTTTTCTCTCCCAACATGATTCATAAGGAAATATGTTAAAAAAATGAATGCACATGTATAATAAAAAAAGAAATATCTTTGTTCTCACTCATTCAACAAACATTTACTAGGCATTTATTACATACAAAATCCTCAAATTGGGAAGTGAGGGAATATATAAAGTTTAGTAAATGGAATTACATTGAATTTACCTCTCTGCAACTTTTGAAACTGCTGACCATTCCTTCTTATTGAATGATTTTTCTTTCCTTGGCTTCCTAGATATCATAATCCCCTGGATCTCTTCCTTCTCTCTGATTGCTCCTCTCCTGGCTTCTCATCTTCTTTCTGGCCCCTGAAAGGAGGTCTTCCTTGGGTTCAATCCTTAGTCCTCTTCTTTTCTAGAAGGGACCTCTGGTTCAATCTCAATATAATTTCCCCAATTCTCTACATATACAATTATGGAATCTCAGATGAAAAGAGATCTTGGAAGTAATTGAAGCCAATCAACTGCATGATACATGAGTCTTCCCTATCTCCAACAAATGTTGGAGACTTCTGTCCAACTTCTGATTGAAACTTTCCAGGAATGGAGCATTGCCCACTTGATTTTCAGATAATTATAATCATAATAAAGTTCTTTTTTATATTGTCCCAAACCTGCCCCTCTTTAATGACCATTCATCCTAACAAATTGCATTATATGAATTGCTTTACCTTTAATTGATGATCTTCTACCTCTTTTTGTATCCTCAGGTCTTAGCACAATACCTAGCGCATAGTAGGGATTTAATAAATGCCATTCACTGGCATTGCAGTGCATTAGGAATGTTTGTGAAACTTTGATTTAGTCTATTTTTGAAAACATATCTATGATACAAAGCAAGGCAGATCCCTAGAAATATATACTTCCTGCACATTTCTTTATTTCTCATTTATGTAAATTACCTTGTTTTATTTCATTCATTCATTCACCTATCATTTTATAAGGCCCTCCTAAGTACAGAACCCTGGGCCAAATTCTGGAGATACTAAGATAAAAAAAGATTAGTTCCTGTCTTTAAGGTACTTATATTTTTAGCAGGAGAATGAAACATACATGGAAAAAAGATATAATACAAGTAAGAAAGAAAAAAAAGCATAAAGGAGAGGTTGAAAAAAGAGTGAGGGACTAAGGAAGCAAGAGTCTAGAGGACTAGATGGGGAGAAATCAGAGAAGGCCTTCTGGCACCAAAGTGGCACAGTGGACAGATCCCTAGGCTTACCCTCCGAAAGATCAGATTCAGACACTTACTAGTTGTGTAATCCTGGGCAAGTAACTCAATCTTTGCCTCAGTTCCCCTAACTGCAAAATTGGGATAATAATAGTATTTGCTTCTCAGCATTGTTGTGAGGATAAATGAGAATTTTTGTAAAGAGCTCAACACTATGACTAGCACATAGTAGGTGCTATATAATTATTAGCTGTACTAGCTATTTTTCTGGAGGAGAAATGTTTGAGCTGGATCTTGAAGTGAAAGATATGATAAACAGAGATATGGAAGAAAGATGGACCAGAGATGGGAATGACCTGCATGAATACAGAGAAATAGTAGAAGGTTGATTATGATCAAGCAGGAACCCATCTGACTGAATGTACAGGCCCTTAAAGGGAATAGTATGTAATATGTCTGGAAGGATTGATTGGAGTCAGAAACTAGAGAGCTGTGAATGACAAAGTAAGAAATTGTGCTTATCTTGAAGGTAATGGGGATGCACTTTGGGTTCTTCTTGTTGTTTTTAAGCAGGGGCATGACATGATCAGATTTATGCAAACAAACAAAAGCTGGAAACAGAATGATCAGTACAATCCAAAGGTTTCATGTCTCAGGAACTAGTAAACTGTTTTATTTTTTATTTTTTGAGCAGGTAGGTGATGCAATGGATAGAGCATTGAAGCTACAGTCAGGAAGAATTCGAATCTTGCCTCTTATACTTGCAATCTACAGGACCCTAAGCAAGTTATTTATAAGCCTTTATTTGCCTCCATTTTTTCATCTGTAACATGGTAATAATAATAGCATGTATCTCTCTGGAAAGTTGTCAGGATCAAATGAAACCATATTTGTAAAACACTCTGCAAACCTTAAAAATGCCATTGATTCCTAATGTATGTAATGCAGGATTCCTAAAAGTCTAAGCAAAGTTTTAATTTTAATAACTTCAGAAGTCTAAATGCTACAAATGTAAAAAAAAATGAAAAGTCAATTACTTAAAATTTTAAAATATCAACAAGTTTCTTATTAAAAATCAAAATAAACATTGTTTTGTGCTATTTCATTGCCCTAGTCGATGTTTGAATTTTGCAAAAACTTCCATCAAGGGCTACTCAATGACAGAAGGGACAGCATTTGTAATCTCAGCCTTCAGATCTTTCAAAAAATGAAGTTTAGATACATACATGACAGTTTTGACATGACCCCACAAGAAATAAATCTAATGAAGATAGATCAGGTGATTGAGGTAATCAAGCAAGAGGGGCCTCCTCTATCCATCCACTCATTCGGAGAAAGTATCATCTACTTTTCCATAGCTACCATTGCAATTCCTTGCATAATGACAAGGTGCTCTGTCTTGTTAAAATTAAAATTAAAAATTTATTATTCAGAATTCACCAAACTAAATAAGTGTAAAAGAAATTTAAATAATTAAACTCTCAAATGATATTTTTATAAGTTTGTAGCATTTATACTCCTGAAGTTATTAAAACTTAAAATGCAAGCTATTAGTCTTATACATAATAATGTGTCTTCAGAAACAAGCGTTCTTAGAATCATAAAATGTCAGAGGTGAAAAGGACTTTTGAGATCATATAGTACAACTACTTTGGTTTACAGATGAGAAATCTGAGAGGGGATAGAGGAGAAATTATAGAGGAGAAGGGACCATAGAATCAATTACAAAGCAAGCCACATGCTGGTTTTGGAGTTAGGAATTCTTGGGCTGGAAGCCTACCTTGGAGACTATGTGATGATCACAGAAAAATTGAACTTTTCTTAGACTTATTTTCTTTATCTGTAAAATGGTAATAGGGTTATAGTATCTATATTGCAAGGTTTAGGGAAGGTTTAAATGAGATTATATATATTTTATATATACATACGAAATTTTGCAAACTTTACATTATTATGTTAATAACAATTTTATTACTAGTTACAGATCTATTGCTAGAATCACATGACATCATAGATAAGGACTGGGGATGTGTCTGATATGTATATATATATATATATATATATACATTTATATAAGTATGTGTGTATACACACACATACAATTTGAGTGGATTTTTGAAGTTAGATTAATTTTTTTAATTAACCAAAATCTATTTTTTCCCTCTTGCTTACCCTCTTTGAAAAAGGAAAAAAAAAGAAAAAGGAGAAAAGGAATATATATTATATATTTATATATGCACATATTTACATATATATGCATATGTGCATATATAAATATATAATATATATTCCTTTTCTCCTTTTTCCTATATATATATATATGTGTGTGTGTGTGTGTGTGTGTGTGTGTGCATATGTATACAAATATATTTAATGCATTTTTTAAAAAAATCACTTTATACCAGGAGTGTGTACACCTATCCTGATTGGAGTTAGGTAGCTCAGTGGAAAGAATGCTAGACCTGGAGTCAGAAAGATTCCTTTCCTGAGTTCTCATCTGGCTTCAGAAACTTACTAGCTGTATGACTCTGGACCAGTCACTTAACCCTTCTTGCTTTAGTTTCCTCATCTGTAAAATAAGCTGCAGAAGGCCAACCAGTCCAGTATCTTTGTCAAGAAAACCCCAATGAGGTCATGAAGGGTCAGATTGAACAACAAAATCTATCCTGAAATATATTTTCCCTCATCAGGATCTGGTACTTGATAGGAATAAAGCTAACAAAAATTACAAAGATTTCTTTTGATTAAGAATTTATCTATTTAGTTGTAACCCTTTGGGTCCAAATGGTTGTCACGATATTTTCCTGAGTCTTAGGTGAGTTCTGCACAGATGAATGCAGTTGCTTGGTTGGGATAGAAACTGCATCTGCTTACAAAGTCTGTGAAACAGGTAGCAACTAGTATTTCATAGCTGGCAGAGATGACCAAGGAGTAGAGAAATCTTAGGCACCTGAAGCTACAGGGGGATTTCTCCCCTGGGTAGAATTTGACCCCTTCTTGGGACAAGCTTTTTGAAGACTGCCAGTAAATCCTTATCCCACTCCATGTGCCACAGAACATGTCACACTCATGTGTCATACATAGTCCAGGCACTCTAGATTGGAGGACTTCTCTGCATTATTTTCAGTATAAGTTTTTACTCATATTCTCACTTGCCCCAAGATCTGTTATATTGGAAAGAGAATGGTCTTGTAGTAAGATGTTTTGCATTTGAACTGTAGCTCTGATGCTTATTACCTTTATGACTTTTAAAAATTAATTAATTTTTACCACTCTAGTCCTCAGTTTCCCCATCTGTAAAATGAGAGGGGTTGTACTAGGTAATCCTAAAGGTCTCTTGCCCTTCTCAGTCTGTGATTCAATTTTTAAAAATCTAATCTATTATATACTAACAATAAAGCAAGTTTTAACAGCCGAGAGCAACTTGGGATCATTGATAACATTTTATTATATTCCAAATGGAGTCCTGCTTCTTCTCCTTCTCCTATTTTTCAACCCAGACTATTTTTTGCCCATCTGCAGTATCTACCTAAGGTAGGGTGCATCATAGACCATTGCAGTCTCAGAAGAATGAAAACTTCAGGTGACCCAAAAGGCAAAGCAAAGAGACATAGTGGGCATGAGAAGATTGCAAAACATAGCTCTGTATAGTGGGCACAAAAAAGTAGCATACAGGAAATAATAAAGGATGTATGAGAGACTTGGACTCAGTGATCTTGAAGGTTCACAAAAGTTCTAAAGCCCAAGGTTTTGCACATAACTTGAAAAATGGGGTTAAAAATTCATTCAATGAAATCAAGGGGTAGCAAATGGAAGGTCTGTTGAATCATTATGCATGTTTTTTTTTCCTTTTGATATTTTATTCCTCTCCCCAATTGCATGTCAAGACAATTTGTAGCATTCATTTTTACAAGATTTTGAGTTCTAAGTTTTTCTCCCTCCCCTCCTCCTAAGATGGTAGGCAATTTGATATAGGTTATATATGTGCTACCATATATTATATATATTATATTATATATCTCTATATTAATCACAGTTGTGAAAGAAGAAACAGATCAAAAGAAAAAAAAAACACAAAAAAAGAATATAGTGCAAAAAGTATGCTCTGATCTGCATTCAAAGTCCATCAGTGATTCAACTGGATGTGGACAGCATTTTCCCTCGTGAATCCTTTGTACTTGTCTTGGATCATTGAGTTGCTGAGAACAGCTGTCATTCACACTTAATTATTGTTCAATGTTGCTGATATTTTTCACTTTGCATCAGTTTGTATAGGTCTTTCCAAGTTTTTTTATTTGTTCACCATTTCTTATTACATAATAGTATCCATTACATTCATATGTCATAGCTTGTTCAATTATTCCCCAAATGATGGGCATCCCCCCAGTTTCCAATATTTTATCACCACGAAAAGGGCTGCTATAAATATTTTCGTACATGCAGATCCTTTTCTCTTCTTTAAATCTCTTAGATGTGATACTGCTGAATCAAAGGATATGCACAGTTTTGTTACCCTTTGGGTATAGCTCCAAATTATTCTTTAAATTGGGTTGGATCAGTTCACAACCCCGCCAATAGGACATTAGCATCCCAATATTCTCATATTGTCTCCAACATTTGTCATTTTCCATTTTTTGTCAAATTAGCCAATATGATAGTATGAAGTGGTACCTAAGGATTGTTTTAATTTGTATTGTTCTAATCAAAAGGAATTTAGAATACTTTGCTTTCTTCATCTGAAAACAGCCTGTTCATATCCTCTGATTATTTGTCAATTGGGGAATGACTTATATTATAAATTTCACTGAGTTTTCTATATACTTGAAAAATGAGGCTTTTATCAGTTATACTTGCTTAAAGATTGTTCCATTTATTCTTGGAAACATCAGTTTTGTTTGTGCAAAAGCTTTTTAATTTAGTGTAATCCAAATTATCCATTTTATATTTTGTAATGTTCTTTATCTCTTGTTTGGTCATAAACGTGTAACTCACTTAACTTCTCCTTTAAGAATTTGGATGCTATGCCACTTAGTACAAATATGGTTAGTGTTGACATTACTTTGGTATCTTTTAGCAAAATGTAGTTTCCTTTCTTATCTCTATTAATTAGGTAAATGTTTGCTTTTACTTTGTCTGAGATCATTATTACTACCCCTGGTTTTCTGTTTGTTTGTTTTTTGTTTTTTACTTTAGCTGAAGCATACTAGATTTTTTTTTCAGGTCCTTACTTTTACTCTGTGTGTGTCTCTCTCTTCAAGTAC
Source organism: Myrmecobius fasciatus (assembly GCA_023553655.1). Taxonomy (NCBI): domain Eukaryota; kingdom Metazoa; phylum Chordata; class Mammalia; order Dasyuromorphia; family Myrmecobiidae; genus Myrmecobius; species Myrmecobius fasciatus. The sequence goes on from JAJPUD010003197.1 coordinate 123,419, forward strand.
GTTTCTTGTAAGCAGCAAAATTGTAGGATTCTGTTTTTGGATCTACTCTATTTCCATTTCTTTGGAAAGTTCATCTCATTCACTAAATATTTTTTAAAGAAGGTCTTATAGAGAAAGTTATTCAGTATGTTGGGGAGATGAGCTACGAAACATTTGTGGAAAGACCTGAGAAAAAATTGCATGATAAGAAGGCACAATTATCTTGTTGGTGGGTGTCTTCCATCAAAAGGCATGGGTCTACACTGGCGGAAGACATCTTCATGTTAAAGAGATTTTGTACTTAATGGAAAAAGGATGAAAGTATTTGATTATAAATTCCATGAAAACATGATGCCAGAATCTTTCAATCTGTATTCCACTGTTGAACACAATGCCTTGTAAAAAGTAGGTGCTTGGCTAACATTTAAATGAACTAAACTCAAAAATTAAACCCAGTTTTGTCAGATCTTTGGCCTTTTGAACCCATGTTAATCTGCTGAACAATCTTTACCACCAAAGAAATCCTCTTCTAGCTTAAATTGAAAAAGTAAATACTCTTTCCTATTCTGCCCCAATCAGTGGTATATTGTTGCAGTATTTGATGGCTATTTTCCAGCCGCTCTCTTGTACTGGACTTGGAGGTTTTTCCAGTGATTGAGCATGACTGTTGAAGAATGTATAATTTATGTAAAAGTCAGGAAGGAATTGTGTGGTATCCTCCAGGATCCAGGGAGCTGCATAGCCTATTTATTACTCTTTTGAACCAAAACAGGCTGTTCTAGTTTCTTTCAGTTTAACTGAAAATACTAAATCTTGACATAATATTGAATTAGCTTAGATGTTTTCTGGAGGCTTGGGTTCCCTAGAGGATAAACCTTGGTATTTTGTACTGGACTAGAATCAGGGGTATGCAAGAGACCAGCTAGTACAGGCTCTGGAGAGAAGATTGTTAAGTCTTCACTGGAGTATTTATACCTCACATCCAGCAAATGCTATAGATCAGGCTTGAGTTGTTATTTTGTTAACTGTCTATGCTTAAGAAAGTGATGTCATTTAACCCTGATTGCCTCTCCCCAAAAGGGAAAGAAAAGCAAGAAACAAGAAGGCGTTCAAATGAGCCAGAGAAAAGGGTCTGGCTCTTTGGTATGACTGCCTTGTCAGGCTCTATTTTTCCCCCCTTCGTTTCTCTATTTCTGGGTCTCACATACTATTAGAGGAAGGAAAAAAGTTTTGGGCATATTGTTTAGCATTATTTCCAAAGTTAGCTTGCCTCTATTTCTTATTGCCCCTATTAGCTTATGGGCTAAAGAATTGAATCTTTGAGCATGCACTTTGATGGACTTGTAATTCCATAGGCTTAAGTCTTCCCTCCACTGTAACAAATTGCCACTCTTCTTATTCTCATGTCATAAAGTTCTTGCCCACTTTCCCCCCACTACTGCCCAACACACAGGAGATCTTGGGTTCTTCTATCTTTATGCCTTTGAGCTGTCCATTTCTCAGGGAAATGGCTCAAACATAAAACAACCATAATTGGTTGTGTACATATTTATGTGTTACTATTAACAACAAAATATTCAATTTAATTTAGCACCTCTTCTGGATAAGGTACTATGCCAGACATTGAAGATTTGTTGTTGTTCGGTCATTTTTCAGTTATGTCTAGCTCTTTTGATCCCATTTGGGGTTTTCTTAGCAGAGACACCAGAGTGGTTTGACATTTCCTTCTCCAGATCATTTGACAGATAAGGAAACTGAGGCAAATGGGATTAAGTGACTTTCCCAGGTTCACATAGCTAGTGTCTTTGACTCCATTTAAATTTAGAAAGATGAGGTTTTCTGACTCCGGATGCAGTGCTCAGTGCATTTTGGCATCACCCAGCTGCCCTAGGTATTAAGGATACAAAGATAATAAAAGGATTTGGTACCTCTTCTCAAGTCTAATGGAAAGGACACAACATGTACACAAATAAAACTAATATATTATAGAGCGAGAAAGGTAGAGACATGAGAACCTGGGCAGGGAGAAACTACTTTCAAATGGGAGTGGTGTGGGGCAGCAATCAAAGAAGGCCTTTATAGAGGAAGAAGCATCTAGGCTGGTCTTGAAAGAAGGAAAGAATTTCTACACACAGAGAGATTGGTGGATTTATTCCTCAGACTGGGGCGGGGTATGGCTTGGGCTAATCACAGAGTCAGGATAGAGTGAGACAAGACCAGAATTTGGCTAATAATCCAACTTAGCCATGATACATGCTATGGGAAGGAAAGTAATGGGAAATAAAACCAGAGTGGGAGGTTAAAGCCAAACTATGAAGGTCTTTTAATGACAGCATATAAGGAGTATATATTTTGTCTTGAGGAAAATGGGAAGGCAGTCCAATTCAATTCAATTCAATGCAAATGTTGTTCAGTGTCTGCTATGTGCAGAACATATTTCCAGGCACTGAAGGAGAAAAAAACTTAGTCAAAGTCCTTGACATGGTAGAGCTTCCAGTGTAGGGGAGGGATATGCCACATTTATCAATGCAGAATAAAATATGACTACTTTAGAGGTGCCACACAAAGGGCTATATTAGATTCAAGATGAGAGAGAGAATGACAGACAGAAAGTCAGAGAGACACATACAGAGGCAGAAAAAGACAGAGAGGCAGAGAGAAGAGATAGAAACAGAGACAGAGAGAGAGGAAATAGAGGAGAGAGAGAGAGAGAGAAGAAAGAAAAAGGGAGAGACAAAGAAACAGAGAGAGAAGGGGGAGAAAGAAAGAAAGAGAAAGAGAAGAGAGGAGGGAGAGAGGAGAGAGAGATAGAGAGACAAAGAAAGAGAGAAAAAGAGGGGAGAAAGAGATGGGGGAAGAGAGGGAAAGGGAAAGGGAGAGAGAGAGAAGAAAGGGAGAGGCAGACAAAGAAACAGAAAGAGAACAGGGAGAGAGAAAGAAAGACAGACAGAAACAGAGAAAGGAGGGAGAGAGAGAGAAAGAGGGAGAATGAGAGAGAAGAGAGAGAAAGAGAAGACAGAAGAAAGGGAGAGAGGAGAGAGAGACAAAGAGAGACAGAGACAAAGAAGGAGAGAAACAGAGAGAGAAAGGAGGAGAGAGGGGGAGAGAGAGAGAGAAAGGGAAAGAGGGAGTGCTTATAGACTATGGGGGACCAGGGAAAGATTCATGGAGGAAATAAAACTTAAGGCTTAGAATGGAAAAAAAAAATGTTCCTACTGTTTCATGTGCAACTTTTTTTTTTCTACTCTACTATGGAATTAAATTCTTGGGGTTTTTTTAAGCTTAGAATTATATGTATATATATATATAATATATATATATATAAAGACTGGAATGACTGTGTGTGTGTGTGTGTGTGTGTGTGTGTGTGTGTGTGTGTGTATCAAGGCAACCCATGAATCTGTGGATTTATTAACTAAACGACAGGACCTTGCAGAAGATTTTCTCTTCTTGGTGGCCCAAGGCAACGTCTTGACAACAGCAATTTCTAGACAGTCCTCATCTGAGAGTGGAAACCTCCTCTCCGTCTCCATCTAAAAGGCCAGGATGCATTTAGTTTGTCAGGATTAATTCCCAGCTCTCTCCTCTAGCATTCAAAAGCACTGGTCCGGCTACATTCCAAAGAGTTTTCTATCTTTTAAGAAAAGGAGTCAGTAGCAGGCACAGAACAGCCCTCATGTCTCCCTCTGATGTCAAGCACTGCAAGGTCAGATCCCAATGTCAGCTCCCATAGTTCACTCGTTTCTGACCTGGATAGAACAGAGCAAAGTCTGTCATCTCTGGAGTTCTCAGCCACGCCCTCTGGGACAGTTACTCACTTTATGAACAGATTGGTTGTTCAGAGGAAAGAGAAATATGAGAAAGGGGGGAGGAGGGGGATGTGCAGCCATTGCACTAAGCATTGTAGATATCTCCTTTGGTCTTCACAACAATCCTGCGAGGTAAGCACTATTATGATTATGATCCCCATTTACAATTGAGGAAACTGAAGCAAATAAATTAAGGGACAAGGTCACACAGTTAGCAAGTGTCTCAGGTTAGATGAGAACTCAGTCTTCTGGCTATTAAACCCATTGCCTTAATCCCAGAGCTATCTAGTTGCTCTGGAAAACCAATAGAATCCACCCTTTCCTTCAAGACTCAGCCCAAGCACTATATTCTACCCAAAACTTTTTTGGAGCCTTCTAAATCCTAATGCAAAACCTTCCTATCCACTTTATACTTATTTGTATTTATATAGAGATAGATAAATGTAGATATGGATATCTATATTTATATCCATACACATATATATCTATATTTACATGTATGAATATGTATATATTATATATGTATATATTATATTCATACATATAAATATAGATATACAACAATTAAAGCTTAAACTTCTCTAAGCCTTTTGGGACACTTTGTATATGTACATGCTATTATACCCTGACAGAACATAAGCTCCCAGGTGATAGAAACTGTTTTATCTTTTTGATCTGTGTCTCCTCCAACAGCTAGCATAGTGTCTGGCATGCAGTATGCATTGAATAAATGCTTATTGATTGGTTGATTGATTTGGTGAGTTGGCACTCTTCTGCCTGTTCATAGATCAACCCAGGGATGACGAAGCCTGGGGAACTATGGTCTCAGGTTATGGATTTACAGCCAGAAAGGACCTTTTAGATAGTCGAGCTTGATGCCTTCATTCTATAACTGGTAATTGATCCATTTACATGTATAAAATCAAAGTTTTGTGATCTCTGCTTTCTATACCACAAGGGCAGGGCTTGTCTTAGCTAAACTTAGATTGTGCTCAGAACCAGGAAACAGTAGACCCAGAATAGCAAGCAGCAAACTCAGAAACAGCAAACATTAATAAATATTGGATGAGTGGATGCAGTTGAAGTTGAATCCCTTGAGTCTCTAGAACCCAGTTACCCAGAGCTCTGATTTCATCAGGATTGAGCTGCCCCACACTTGTAAGAAAAAAAAAAATGGAAATCCTCATCAGCCAGGTTGAAATCTGTGATTGGATGAAAACAAAACAAAACAAAACAAAAAAACCAAACAAAAATCTCCCAAGGCATGTTTCTGGGTTGGGCCAGATCCAGTGAAATTCCTCATACCTTTGACACTATAGACTTGAATAATAGCCCCAATGTTGCATGTTTTGTGGCTGGTCTGATAGAAGACACCTCATACAGTAAATGAAACTACTCTGGCTGCTTCTGCATGTGTGGCTCAGGGGCAAAAAACCTGCATCTCCAGCTAATGAAACACTCCCCTTATTGGCCATTGAATAGGAAAAGCTTAAAAAGAAGAGATTTTTCCTTTATTTCAAATGTGTGAGAACTTTTCTAGTCACACCCTGGGATGTTGGGAAGAAAGACAGCTATCTCCTTCTCTCTATGTTCCTCCCTCTTCCTTCTCTTTATATTCCTCTCTCTTTCTAATTGCTTACATGCTCTAGCCAAGGTAAGCTTGAGAACTGGATCTCAAAACTCAGTTGCTGCTTCTGCTTTGTATTTCTTTTTTGAACAGAGATTTTTGGAAGGCCAGACTAAGATGACAATTGCAAATTTGGCAGCAACTATGAGAGGCTGAGAAGTTGGGAGCTACAGAGTTTTCAGCTGGAGCTGGTTCTACTTTGAGATGGGCCTCTACTAATTCTTATAGCCCTTCTCAGAGAAGGTGACCATTGATAGCAGACTGAACCCAACCTCTGATGCAGCTTGTCAGAAAGCAGGGAACTGAAGGGAATTGTTTGGACAGGCAGAGCTGAGTTGAAAGTAAAATGCCAATTCAGATTTATGTTTGATATTTTCAGAATCCACAACCTGGGAGAGTATAGCAGCAGTTATAAGTTGTTCCTTCTTTATCATTTATTTTTGGCAATGCATGATTGTGAATCTTTTGTACTTAGCATTTCTTTTGTATGGATGAAATAAATAGCTGTCCTATTATGGTTTACATTTTTTACATAGGACTACCTTTCAAATTTCCCAGTCTCAGGATATTGTAGAGAAAAAAACAAACAAGATTTAAGTTATTCTCCTCAAGGCTCCAGGGTATAGATTCAAAAAGCCAGACATAGATTTTTTTTTTCCTTAAAAGTCAGAGACTGGGAAAAAGACCCTGACCTCTCTCTTTCCACCCCAAGTTCTCCCAGGACTAAGTCTTGTGGGTGAATTCAGAGATGAAAAGGCACTGAGTGGGGATGGACAGGATGAATTCCCCAACTCCACTGGGCCAAAGACCATTTCTTACTGTTGCACCTGAACATCGAAGAAAGGTCCAGTAAAGTTTAATTACACCTGATGTACTAGGGCAAAGAAGTGGACTAATATATATTTTAGATTTTTTTTTAAAAAAAAAGCTAAGGTAAATGTAGGTTCCTGGTTAAGACCCATTTAAACAGGAAATTCAATTTATCAGAATGCTCCCACATGGCAATTCTTCAGACTAATCAATGTTTTACTCTTTACCTTTTCTTGGAAAGAAGCTGGGCTGGTCACACTAAGTGCTTTCAAAAATGCTAAGAAGATGCTGATGTTAACAATTGTGGCTAAGTGGTCAGGAACAGCAGAACATTTTAATTGAAAGTGATTGAAAGAATTAATTGCCAGCAAATTAAAAGTCTTCAGCTTTTCTTGCACACACTGCATTTTTTTTTTCTTTTCTCTTTGTGACCAAAGGCAGCAATGAGCAAGATAGGCTGAGTTTTCTCTTCCATAGCCTATGCCCTGTGTTTCAGCTTATGAAATAACATCATCATGAGGCATGAAGAGAACACTGCATTTATGGTCACAAGAATGGAGTTCAGATCCTGACTTTGCCACTTACAAACAGATCATATCTATGTGACCCAAGGTAATCACTTCGGCTCTGAGCCAAAGTTTCCTCACCTGAAAAATCAAAACACTGAACTTGGTGATCTCTAGGGTCCCTTTCAGTCTGATATTCTTAGGCCTTCATTATGTGCTGAACCTCCATCTGGAAAAATGGGGTGACAATAAAAGTTTGTTCTTGTCTCTCACTCCTGAAGAGTGGTGGATAGAGCACTGAAATTAGCAAGACCAGGCCTCAAAACTGGCCTAATCACTCAATTGCTACTTTCCTCAGTTTCTTCAAAACTTAAAATAGGGATGATAACAATACATACCTTGCAGGATTATTTTTTTCTCTTTCTTCCTAGAATATTACAAGGATCAAATGAGATCATATTTGAAAGATGCTCAGCATGGTGCTGGCACATAAACTCCATATAATTGCATATTCCCTTGCCTTTAAGTAGTAGTTGGGGATCCAAGTATTTCTTCCCCAGCTATTCTTGCTTGTTGGACACAGGGTCTCTCTCTCTTTTTTTTTTTTTGCTGAGGCAATTGGGGTTAAGTGACTTGCCTAGGGTCACATAGCTAGGAAGTGTTAAGTGTCTGAGTCTAGATTTGAACTCAGGTCCTCCTGACTTCAGGGCTAGTGCTCTATCCACTGCACCACCTAGCTGCTCCTGGGATCTCTGTTTTCTATGAGAATATGGCAAAGTGTGCCTGGATGGGCCACTTTTGAGGGTACCACCATGTTCCTCTCAATCTTTCAGACTCACCACTTGGGGATCATTATTGAATCCTTGCTCTCTCTTATTCTCTATATACAATCAGCTGTTAAGTTCTATCATTTTTACCTTTGTAACATCTCTAGAATATATGATCTTTTCTTCTCTGACTCTGCCATGTATCATCCTGGTAAAGTCCCTCATCACTATTCTAATAATTTGTCAATTGATTTCCTGCCTCAGGGCTCTCCCTACTTTGTTGATGAATTGAAACTCCTAAAGAGCAGGTCTGACATATCACTTCTCCCCCCCCCCTCACTCTATCATCATTTAATATATTCCAGGGGATACCTATTTCCTCCAGGATCAAATACAAAATCTTCCATTTGACCTTTAATGCTTTTCATACCTGGCGCCTTCTGACCTTTCCAGGTTTCTCCCATCTTACTCATCCTTACATACTCTGAGATCCTTGCTGTTCCCCAAACAAGATACTCCCATCTCCGAACTGCACATTTTCACTGCTCTCCCATGTCTGGAATAAGCTTTTTCCTCATCTTGACTTTGTGGCTTTCTTCAAGGTCCTGCTGAAATCTTACCTTTGAAAGGAAGCTTTTCCTGATTCCCCCCATGACATCCAGTGGGGGATCATTCCTACAAGTGCTTCTGCATGTAGAGGGAAGGAGTAGGTCACAAGATTTTAAAAGAATTGAGGAATTGGGGGTAGCCAGTTGGTGTAGTGGATCGAGTATCAGCCCTGAAATCAGGAGGACCTGAGTTCAAATCTGATCTTAGACACTTAACACTTCCTGGCTGTGTGACCCTAGGCAAGACACTTGACCCCAATTGCCTCAGCAAAAAGAAAGAAAGAAAGGAAGAAAGAAAGAAAGAAAGAAAGAAAGAAAGAAAGAAAGAAAGAAAGGAAGAAAGGAAGAAAGGAAGAAAGGAAGAAAGGAAGGAAGGAAGGAAGAAAGAAAGGAAGAAAGAAAGGAAGAAAGAGAGAGAGAGAGAGAAAGAAAGAAAGAAAAAGAAAAAAGAAAAAGAAAAGAAAAAAAAAGAATTGAGGAATTGGGAGGGCAGAGTCCAAGAGCCCCAGTGATAGCAATGTACCCCTAGACCACTAAACCTACCAGATAGAGAAGGTGCCTGCCATCTGTACTGTCTCTGACATCAACTGCTACCCAACTGCTACCAACAAGGTGGAAATGCTATCCCAGTTAAAGCATTTCATCATAGGAAAGCAAGATAGAAAGTGGCATGTGCTAAACTGTTTAAACCACCTTGCTCCACCTCTCTTCAGTCTTGGGACACCCTAGGATCCTGAGATCAAGAACCCTAGGAATAAGTGTCCCAAATACCCGTTGGCCCCCAATTCCAGCTTTATTTTTTTTTACAACCAAAATGAAGGAAAGCAATCTTTCCCCACTACCACAGCTACTATCACAGCTTCTATTGATGAACTGCTAAGTCAAGAACCATAGGAACTCTTCAGCCCAATGGCTGTGCTTCAGAAGGAGCTAGGTGAAACAGAAGATAGAATGCTCTACCTGAAGTGAGGAAGATCTGAGTTCAAATTCAGACTTAGTCACTTACTATTTATGTCATAAACTCTCTCTATATATATATAAAGAGGATAAGAATAATATCTATTTCCAGGATTGTTGTGAGGATAAAAAGAGTACTATAAAGTGTTTTGCAAGTCTCAAAATGATATATTAGCTATTCTTCTTCTAGCTTGATCTCTACAGTCAAAGTCCAGAAAAACAACCCTTGTTGAGATTTGACCTGGTAACTTCCTCTACATGTGCTATAGCCCAGGTTTCTGAGGACAAGGAAAGTTCTGCTCACAAAGAATTTATCACTATCAAATGGCTGAGTATTTTTTTAAAAACTGATTTAGTTTTTGGAATAAAAATGATATTGAAGGGGCAGCTAGGTGGTGCAGTGGATAGAGCACCAGCCCTGAAGTCAGGAGGACCCGAGTTCAAATCTGGTCTCAGACACTTAGCATTTCCTAGCTGTGTGACCCTGGGCAAGTCACTTAACCCCAATTGCCTCAGCAAAAAGCAAAAGGGCCACTGGATCTTTGCATCTGAAATGCATCTGAAACCTCTTCTATATGTTGGTGTTCCCTGTTAGAAGGTGAGCTTCTTAGAAATAGGTATCATCTTCCTTTTATATTCATATCCCCAGAGTTGACATAGAAAGCACTTCATAAATGATTATCCATCCACCCAACCATCCATCCATTCATCCATTCCTCCATCCATTCAAGGGAGCATCAGCATAGAGCCTGTGGTAATCAGGATTCTGTCCTGTGCTCCCTTCCCATCTACCTCTTTACTATTTAGTAAATACTACTTAGTAATTACTATTTAATAATCTCAGCAACTCCTATGGATTTAACTATCATCTCTATGCTGATCACTCTCAAATCTTCCCTTCCTGTCCTAATTTTGCATCTTCAACTGCCTTTTAGACATCTTTAATTGGATGTCCAGTAGATATCTAAAACTCAGTATGTCTAAAACTGAATTCATTATCTCTCCCCCAAACCTTGCCTCTTCCTTTTTTTCCCTATTAAAGGGCAATGCCATCCTCCCAATTTCTCCTGCTTACCACATAGGAGTCATCTGGGATTTCTCACTATTTCTCCTGTCATATCCAAATTATTGCTAAGACCATCAATTTTACCTAGTGACAATGACTTCCTGACTGTTCCATGAAAAAGATTTCCATCCCTCAGGTTTGAACATTTTCTCTGGTTGTCCTCCATGCCTAGAACACTCTCCATCCTCTGCTCCAACTCCTGATCTCCCTGGCTTCAAATCCCAACAAATTTTCCTAATGTTTCTTAATCTTAATGCCTTTCTTCTGTCAATTATTTCCTATTTATCCTGTGTTGTATATATTTGTTTTTTGAGGATTAGAACTTTCTTGTGCTTTTTTTTTTTTTTTTTTTTGCTTTTTGCTGAGGCAGTTGAGGTTAAGTGACTTGCCCAGGGTCACACAGCTAGGAAGTGTTAAATGTCTGAGATGAAATTTGAACTCAGGTCCTCCTGATTTCAGGGCTGGTGCTCTATCTACTGCACCACCTAGCTGCCCCTCTTGTGCTTCTTTTTTGTATCCCCAGCACTTAGCACAATTCCTGTCACATAGTAACTGCTTAATAAATTTGTGATTAATATGTGCATTAGCAGTTTGGAGGTTTGTGCCATCATTGCTGTGTATATATGTATATGCATGCAATAATACTGAATATTTGGACAAGTGAGAGGCAAAGAGTGGATGTATTCCTTATATGGGGGACCCTTGGTACAAAGACATGGAGGTGGGAGATTTATATAGGAGAAATGGCTAACAGGCTAATTTGACTGGAAGAGAGACTGTATCAAAGGAAGAAGGGGGGTAATCATCCCAGAGATGGGTGTCTTGTTCATGGAACACCCAGGAGGTCAGTATCACTAGACTGAAGAATATCTATTGGGGAGTAAGATGTAAAAGATAAGAAGTAACGAATTTACATTTCCGGTTATTCCACCTCCTCCCAGATATTAACACTCTCTCATTCTTTAAAGTTATTTTTAAATATATAAAGTTAAAGTATATACTTTGTATATACTATGTATTTGCTTTATCTGTGTATATGTTGTCCTTTCTCCCACCCTGACTAGAATTTCAGTTGTTTCTATCTCTAATTACTTTGAATATAGTAAGAACTTGAAACATTTGTTGAATTGAAATGGTTGATCATTTGTTGATCACACTTTACTTTTTCACTTACTTTTTCATGTGTGTAAAATGGGGGGGCATAGGACTGCCCCCCAATCCATCAGCCTTTGTGGAGATGTGGCAGAAGCTGCAGCCCCGACTTGGGGAGGGTACAGCTAATGAAGACCCGGAAAAGACAATTCTCCCCACCCAAGTCCTTGGGACTATCAAATGGCTTAAATCAGAAATAGATGCACTCTTATGAGTAGAAGTAACATTTGAAAAGCTGCATTACCACCCGCTGTGCTGCTGCCCTCTAAGGACCATGAGACTTTTCCATCTGACTTGCCCCTAAAACTTCCTCCATGTGTTATTTGACTGTGAACCCCTTGAGAACAGAGACTGCTTTGCTTTTCCATGTGTTTCTCTTGATACAATCACCACAGTGTTTTGCACATAGTAAGTGCTTAATAGGTATGATTCATTTATTCAGTCATTTCCTCAATGAATAGTTACTTATTGATTCTACAAGGATATAACATCCCCTGGACATGGCTCTCTTCAACAATGAAATGTTTCAAACCACTTCAATTGTTCAGTGAAGAAAGCCATATACACCCAGAGAGAGGGATATGAAATGTGGACCACAACATAACATGTTCATGCTCTCTATGGATGTTTGCTTGCATTGTGTTTCCTTTCTCTGATTTTTCTTTCTTGTAGATATTATTTTTCTTGTACAACAATGATAAGTGTGGAAATACGTATACATATATTCGATTTCTCAAGTATTTTAACATAATTAATATGTAGTGGATTTCCTGCCATCTAGGGGAGGGATGGGGCCTGGGGAAGAGGAATTTGTAACAGAAAGCTTTGTAAGGGTCAATGTTGAAGAATTACCCATACATATGTTTTGCAAATAAAAAGTTTAATAAAGAAAAAAATATATAATATTCCCAATGTTCCCGGTAATATGGAACAAATATTTTATGCTGTATGGTTCAGATTCTATCTCCTTGTAGGTCGAGGGCTTCAGGGTGGGGGTGAGCTCAACTAAGTAGGGGCTAGATTGTACCAGGGATGCAACATGGCAGCCCCCTGGAATTCTGAGGCAAGGGCCTTTCCCTGTTAGCTGGAAGCCTTCCAGAGCTAGGGCAGGCTCAAGCCCCTGTGAAGGAGGAATACCTGATGGAGAACATTTTCCTGGAATGATGTCAGAAAGGCTTTTTAGAAAATGGCTTGGAGGCCCTCAAGAGGGCACACCCAGTCAGTCCCCTCAGGTAAGGGGCAGGAGATAAATAAATCCTCAGTCCCTGAGTGGGGAGTCAGTCCAGATCTGGGTGGGAATATAGAGCATCTGGATCTGGATATAATGGCCCCTGCACCTCCCAGGAGGAGGAATTTAAACCAGAGGTAATTATCTTTCTTATCTCTGAGCATCAGGAAAGAGGATATTCATGGGCTCTGTTCCTTCTCAGAAAGATCTTAGCTGCTCTTCCAGACTCCAGGAGAGAACTAGGAAAGACTTCTAGGATCAGACCATTTTCCACCTTGCTGGAGGCAAGACTAATATCAGCACAGACATCTCTGGTTGGGTCACATGTTTTTTTCTTCCTTGAAGGCCCTCAGAGCTTCTTAGGACACTCACTAATTAAGAGACCATTTAGAGACTTGGTTCTGTCTTCTTTCAGTGAAACTTCACTCTTCAGTCTTCAAATCCTGTCTCCTCCCCATCCATTTTTCCCCTCCTTCAGCTGCTTAACTGCTGACTCTCTTATTTTCTTTATCTGCTGTTCTTGGATTCTATTTCTCATCCACTAAAGAAGAAACCCTTTCTCTCCACCTACTCTTTTGAATGAGGCCTCTGGGTGTTTCTCCTTATCCTGTGTATACATATGTGAATGCATAATAATCTTTTTATTTCCAGTATCTGGTTCATAGTAGGCACTTTAATAAAATCATGTTAATGGTTAATTGGTTGGGCCCATTTGTTCATTTGAAAAGTGTAAACCAAAGCATTGAAGGAACCATATTCATCTGCTAAACTCAGACCAAGCATTAAGGCTTACTAAACAAAAGACTTTTTTTTTTTTTTTTCCAAAATGGTTTGGTTCAGCTCAGGAAAATTTGAAAGCAGGACTTTTATACATTTTTTGGTAAATGATGGGGATAGTACCAAAGTAAGCATCTTGTAAAGGCCAGAGAGATAGTAAACAATAGAGGCAAGAGGACTGAATCTTCCTGACCTAGGCATGAATCCTGGCTGAGGCAATAGCTAGGTGACTCTGGAAAGTCACTCAGTTTCCTCTTCTTGTAAAACTAAGGGGAATTGTTGATCTCTAGGGTCCATTCCCTTGATTCAGGGTCCTGTGCTGTCTGACTGAATTCTAAAGGGAGAAAATGGTTGCAGTTTTGGTAATGGTTTAAATCAGCTCCCACATGTCTTTCCCTCAGAGTATTTTGTAGGTTTGTCTCCTTTTTTTTTTCCCTTCTATTTCTGTTGTTCTTTGTAACATTCAAATTCAAATTCAACACAGATTTGTTAAAAGGGCTTCCATATGCCAGCTACTGCTAGGCAGTGGAGATACAAATGTGAAATAGAACAGGTTCTTCTAAGAACTTACTAAGAACTGCCTTCTAAGAACTTACAAATAAACTTAATATAAGATAGAATGATAAAGGTATATAAAAGAGTTTAAACAGAAAGGCAGGAGAAATTGGGCAATAAATGAAAATGTTGTTCATCCTTCAGTTTTCAAAGAGGACCAATGACCAACGACATTACCAATGGGATAATGTCATGACTTTCAAGTGAATTGGCTTTCATAAGGTAGAACTGTACACGAACATCACTTTCTTTTCTAGAGTCATTAAAGTTTAATGGCAGAACAAAAATCAAGATGATTGGCTCAAGGATGCAACGGATGACCTTGGCAGACAATGTCTGGCCAAACTCTAGTGCTTCCTCAGTACCTGCTTCAGCTGCCTTCATGATAAGTGAATGAACATATAAATGCATGTATGAATGGATAGATAGATGATGGAAGAATCAACAAAAAAAGCATTTATTAAGCACTTACTATGTACAAAACACTAGGTGCTAAGAATACAAATAAAAAAAGTTGCTCTGAAAAAACTCACAGTCTAAGAGGGGAGGGAACTTATATGGAAAGTTTCAGCTACAAGTCAAATGGTAGAAGATCCCATGGTCTTTAGATGTAGCAACAAAGTAGATGGTAATGGTTCTTTAAGGTCATTTCCCTTAATAAAATCATATCATTTTCTAATTTTAAATCTTTTGACAATGCTAAAGAGTTTGGCAACTGAAACTTTCTTTTCTGGGTCATCAATAGCCATGGCTGTAATATCTCTAGGACCAATCAATGGGCTGCACCTCCACAGGAATTACTTCTCAGGATGAGTGCTGTGGGACCTGCAGGGGAAGTCTTGCTATTCCCAAATTATGCAATTTCTCTAACTGTGGGCAATCGAGAAAGGACTTATGGAAAAGCTGGAGTTTGAAGGATACAATTACATTATTAAGCACTAATCTTGAGACAAGTAGTATTCTCTGAGATGGAAGTACAAAGAGCAAAGTGAAAACATCCCTACCCTTGAGAAGTTTGTGTTCTACAGGACAGTGAACAAGAGACATGCATACAGATAATATAGCAAGTGAAGATGGATGTTCACAGATGGGTGATGGCTCATCCAAATGTAGGAAAGGCAAAAAAGAGTTAGGAGAATGGTAAATTGTCTGGTTTAGCTGGAATGGAGAATGTTTGAACTGGTGTAATATGAAGTAAGTCTGCAGACAGTTAGGTGGCCCAATAGATAGAATTCTGGAGATAAGAAGCCTCATCTTCCTGAGTTCAAATCCAGCCTCAGACATTTACTAGCTGTGTGATCCTGGGCAAGTCACTTAATTTTGTTCACCTTAGTTTCCTTGTCTGCCAAATGAGCTGGAGAAAGAAATGGCAAAGCACTTCAATATTTTTGCCAAAATATTTCTTTTGCCAAGAAAATCCCAAATGGAGTCATGAAGAGTCAGACATGATTAAAAATGACTAAACAATAACAACAAAAAGTAAGTCTGGAAAGGAAGTTTCAAGTCAAAGCAGAGAGGGTTTTTAATTCTAGATTAAGGAATTTGTGTCTTATAGATAATGCATTCTCCATTGTCTACTTTTCTTTCTATTTGTGCTGTTGTAGGCTTGCACAGACTTTTCTACATTGCTCTTCTGTCCCCTGATTTCCCAACCAGCATGGCAGGATGTTTTATGTATGAGGGAATCTGAATCCCACATAGGTTATGTCACTTGCCCAAGTCCTAGAGTTGAAAGTTGCAAAGCTGAGGTTCTAACCTTGACCTTTCGACTCTAAATCCAGTGTTCTTTGCATTATATACCATGCAACAATTCAAATATTATATATTCTGACAACATTTACACATTTATGTAGCTTTTGTCTCAATATCCCAGATTTTGGGTTTACAGGCACCAGGTTCTCTCTTGGAGATGACCCCAAATTATATCTCTTTTGATTCATTTTGATCCCATATGAAATTGACTCTGGGAAATCCCAAAAGATAGTGTGACTCTAGGTCTCAACCAATGTGTGTTAAATAGCCCCAATTCCAAAATATCTAATATCCTAAATGCAAGCACTCAGGGTAACAATATATATTCATGGAATAAACTCTGTTTAACTTCCACTGAAAAAGACAAAAATATTATGGAATCACAGTAGTATATCAACACTGGGTACAATTTTTTTTTTTTTCCTTCTGATGATACTCACCTTGGTTTTAGGCATCTACATAATTCTCTTGGGTCATAGTTCCACTCTGAGTTTTAGACAGCCCTCAGTTGGCTAAAGAAGGAATTCTTCCCCTCTTTTCCTTTTTCCTCCCTTGTCCTCCCAGTATTCTAGTGAATCTCTTCTTTACCTCAGGGACCCAGTTTGGCTTCCAACTTTATGATACTATGCTGAGGACTCAGAATCTCCCTGGGAAAAAATGAAATTGGAGGTACCTGAAAGAGAAACCCATTCCCATCAGACCAATCCATATAGAAAACTCATAGTAGAGCCAGAAAAAAATTACAAAGTTTTGTTCTTGTTGTTTTTCTCCACCTTCATATTACGGCTCATTTCCTTGCTATTTATCAGTTCTGGGGTCATTTGCATCCTTCTCTGCTTTCTCAGAGGCTACCACTATCTAGGAGCTCTCCCACTCCATTGTAGTCTAGAAGTCACTCGTGGTTCTCAAAAGTTGTTCCAGGAGACCATAAGCTTGGTGGGGCCTATGAAATGCGAAAGATTTTAATTACAGGACCAGCTCCAGTAGTGAAGTCTCAATCCCTAGTATAGTACTTTATACATAATCAATCAGTGTTCAATAGACACTTAAAGAAATGCAATCACAATCAAGAGACCTATGTTCAAGTTTTAATCTTCAAATTTAATAGCTATTGATCTTGGACTAGTCATTTAACTTCTTTTAATCTTAGGTCATGTACAAAAGAAGGGAACTGTTTGTTTTATAGTGTAATTGGGAAGAGAAGAGATTTACAAATTGGAAAGTTCTATAGAAATAGGAGATATGTTATTATTAACCACAAAGCATTAGTTGAAAACAACAACAATTCTTATTTTTAGAGAAACAAATTGTCAAAATAACACCTGAATCAAACTGTAAATGAAATGATATTTATTTGATTCTAATCTCTGGTGTGTTTGTGTGTGTGTGTGTGTGTGTGTGGTGTGTATAGAAGGCATGCTTCTTAAATAAGCAGATGGCAAAAAGCTGGGTGGGATAGTGAACACATTGGATGACATAATCAGAATCCAAAAATATCTTGACTGTTTTTGATTTTTCTTTTTAACCTTAGTGCTCAGCATAATACCTGGCACGTAGAAAGTATTTTTAAAATCCTTTTTGTTTGAATGATAGGACCTTAGACTGACTCTAATAAGATGAAATTTAAAAGTGATAAATAAAAAGGCTTATACCTGGATTTAAAAAATCAACTTAAATACAGTACGAGGAAGCCAAATAACCATCACTTTCTATTCCTCCCCTCAGGAAAAAAAAAAAAAAAAAAAAAAAAGGTGAGGGCTTTTATTCATTTCATATAATTCTCTCCAGGCTGCACTCTGGATTCTCCTGTAAACTTTCTCTACCCCTATAAAATGTTCTTCATCCTGAACATTCAGTCCACCCTCCAGATTTTACACAACGGATGTACCATTCTTTCTTGTAACCTCTCTCATTTATTGGCTGGTTCTCCCTAGAATCTCTGTTTTAAAGAGGAAGTCCAATCATTTCTGTCTAGGCTATATTTCTAATTCCCCTAACTTTTTTTTTTTTTAACCATGACCCCATAGAGATACACCTCAATCTCCCTTCCCCTTTTACTCTTTCAGCTTCCTTTTATATGAGCCTGTCTAGTAGGAACTGTAATAAATGCGTGTCGACTTGACTTTATTTGCTGTCTCCATGAACTCAATTTAATTCAACTGTCCTGATATTTTCCTTGTAACAAAGAATTCAAATCTTTACACCGCCCTACATGGCCCTTTGGCATAAAAGGAGTCAAATAGCTTGATTACTGAAGAAGAGACGGTGACAATTGATACCTGTACCTATCAATTTAATAAAGGTTTATTAAATGTCAACTCTGTACAGAACATACACACATCTCTGAGAATATTAACAAAGGAAAGATAGTCAGGATCACAGTTGGTGAAATAATAAAAGATCTGCAAAAATAATTTGGCATTTCCCTCTTGCTGTAGACCATAAGATATAAAAGGCAATGTGACATATCAGAGATATTTAGAATCAAATGAGTGGAGTTCATAGCCTGAATCTGCTGCTTACTAGCTTGATCATTTTGGCTATCCCATTTACCTTCTGGGGCCTCAATTTGTCCAGCTGTAAAATGAATGAGTTAAATTAGATGGCCACTTAAGTCCCTTTTGCTTTCAGTCTATAGTTCTATGATCCTAAGGAACTTCTACTGGAGGTGGAAGGTTGGAACAGGTCTGGAGGTTACACAGGTTACACAGGGACAGGTTATATAGACAAATAAATACAAGATAATTTGGAGAGGAAGAGAATACTAAAACTTGTGGGACTTAGGAAAGGCTTCATGGAGGCTTCATGTACCTGATTTGAATCACGAAGGATGATACAAGTTCTGAAATGTCAATGTAACCAAGTATTTAGACATGCTCAGACTGATTTCACTGTGGATGGAGAAAAATGATCTCAATCCCCTCAGCAAAAGAGTATCTTTTCTACCCTGGAATAGAGATCCTCATGAGATTTGAGTCCTGTAACTATGGAGGAAGAGGGCAATGACCTGGCCTAGCTAAGGGTTTGGGTTTTTGTTTTTGAATAGAAAATGGTGGAGAACCCTTATAGAGTTAGGAATATGGATGGATAGAGCAAGAAGGAAAGAGGAAAAGGGACTATGTGGCAGGTGCTTCTCAAAGTAAATATAACATTTGATTCTCATAACTACTCCGTGAGGTAGATGCTATTACTATCCTCATTTTACACATGAAGAAACTGAGGTAAATGGAAGTTAAGGGACTTGCTCAGGATAATATCTCGTAACTATCTGAAGCTGGATTTGAACTCAGATCTTCCTGACTCCATGCTCAGCACTCTATCCACTGTGTCACCTAGCTGCTTCCTTGTTAAAGGTATCTTTCTCCTCAAAATGTATAAGAATGTGAATACAGGTATGGGTAATGGATCACATTAAGGTCTCTGATCCTGTTCTCATGGAACTGTACCTAATGATACTTAATCTTGGGGGGGTTTTTTGGGGGGGGAGAAGGGAGCCTGGATTTTTTTTTTTATGAGGAATACCTCTTCCTACTCATTCCCTTTCCTCTATTTACATATACACACATTGAATTCTAACAGAATATATGCTCTTTGAGGGTGGGAACAAATTCATTTTTATCTTTGTATCACCAACATATAGCACAGTGCCTTGTAAGTCCATTAAATTTGGCAAGCATTGAGCACTGGGCCTGGAGTCCCAAACACTTATTTCCTGTGTGACCCTTAAACTTTATTTGCCTCAGTTTCCTTGAATATAAAAATGAATTATTATTATTATAGCACCTGCCTCCCAGGATTGTTGTGAGAGGATCAAATGAGGTAACATTTGTAAAGCACTTAATACACCGGTATATAGTAGGAGATATATAAATGCTTATTCTCTCCTCCTCTCCCCACTCTCCAAGATATAAAAGGCACTGGACTAGGCATTCAGAGCCTTTAGACAAAATATAAACAAGGTGGTCAGACTAAGGAGCCTGGTTTCTATTGCACATTGTAAATGCTAATTAAACATTTGTTAAATTTTATTCTTTTGCCTAAGCCAGTTTGTAGGAATAGATATGAGAAATATTAAGAAGTAACAATGCCTTCCTCATGCCTTATTGAATGTATAGGGCAAAGAACAGAGGGAGAATCAATTCATTTCAAACAAATGCTTACTAAGAGCCTACTTTGTGTTAAGCCCAGAGGACTGAGAGAATTTTGTTACTAATAAAAGAAATAAGAAATCAAGTACTCTTTTGATTTATAGTGGTGCTGTGACCCCATTCTGTGCAAGTTACTTAACTTTTCAGTTCCCCAGGCAAAAATCTAAACTATAAATTTCCAAGAATTTAAATATAATGAATATAGAGATAATAGGCATTATATACATGTTAGTTATTATTATCATCATCATCATGAGGGGAGGGACTTACTTCACCATAAATTCTCTATATCAATGAAAACATTGTTCAGTCATTCAATTGTGTCTTATTATTTGTGACCCCATGGATTATAACATATTAATACTGTCCCTGGGGTTTTCTTGGCTTTCTTCAGCAGTGAAAATACAGATTTGAACAATTAAAAACAAAAAGAAGTAGAGTGGTCATGAGGAGGAGTAGATTTGGGGAAAATTATAATGAATTTAGATTTGAACATGGTGAGTTTGAGGTACTGATGGAACAACCTTTTAGAGTTGAGTGTAGATCTGAAGCATGGACAGGGCAAGAGATAAAGAAATGGAGTTGTTTCCAAGTGAGATGGTAGGTGAAATTGCAGGCACAGAAAACATTACCAAGGGAAAGAAAAGATAGAAATAGAGAAGATAATCCTTGTCTGAAACTTGAAGGAGGAAAAGAAAGGCCCACTGATAGAAACAGAAAAGAATTGGTGATAAGAATGAGTAATGGAAACCGAAGTCAATGAAAATGACAAAAAAGGCTGGTGGTAGAGGTGACCAACAGTATTAAAAATAAGAATTCAGTGATCTTGAATAATAGATTCAGAGTTTATTGATATGTGATCCTCTTTAAAAAAAACCTTGGGAAGTCATAGATAAGGACTTTTTTGGCCTTGTCATAATAAAAATACTTAATCATCTGAATTTCTTGTATTTCAATAAAGGTGCACATTTTATAATCATGAAATTATATATTATAATTCTAGAAAGATGACTTAAAGGTCCCTTAGTCCATCTTTCTGGCTCAGAGCAAAATTGCATTCTGCCATACAGGCCAAAGACCATGAAATTCTTAAAGATGTTCAATTAAAGAATTAATACAGTATCTCTTGGTAGTCAGTTCTAATTTGAAAATCCTTGCAGGTAGAAAGGTCTTTTTCATATCTAACCTAGAAAGTTTTCCCCAGCCTATCAGAATATATTCTAACTCTGTTGGGATATTCATTGTATGACCTGAGGCAAATCACCTGTACCTCAGTTTCATTACCTGCCAAAGGAGATGAGTTAATGAGGTACAGTGCAAAAAGGGTGCTGAGATCCTTGGAGATCTGGCAACCAATAAATCTTAAGTTATACTGCAATCTTTAAGAGACTCTGATTATCTTATATGATTGATCTTATTAACGCTCAATTTACTGGAAGGGAGGGCAAGGAAGTTATGGGCATTATTAGCTCCATTCTCCTTATGGTTAAATGAATCAACAGCAGGGCTAAGCATTTTAGCAAGCAGTATCACACCCTGAGTTAGCCGCAGAAATACAGTCCTGTATCTTCCTGGGCCATTACTAACATATAAATCATTCTGCTTTCTGGCTTCCCCTTCTATATAATTATAAAGTAACTCAGTCTCTTTGTGCCAGTTGCTAAAGAAACCACGAGCATAGATTTCATTCCGATAGGAGCTAATTAGTCATTCTTGGGGAGAAATTATTCTCTATGGATGTACCCTTTCCCCTTCTGACTCTCACGCTGTCCTTGCACCTTGCAAAGATGAAAGAAATGGCACCATTTTTAATATCATTAATTAAGTGCATACAAGAATAGTCCCTGCTCCCAAAGACCTTAACTTTCTGCTATGGTGAGGGGAAAGTGATGAAGGAGTTGAAATGAAGGAATACAACACATATAGACAAATTAAAACAAAATGGATAAAGCATTGGGCCTATGAGGATGTGAGTTCAAATCTAGTCTGAGATACTTATTAGTTGTGTGTTCCCAAGCTAATCACTAATTTCCTCATTTCTTCATATATAAAATAAAGACTTACTGGAGAAGGAAATATAGAAAATGTCCATGAAAACACGATTGAAAAACAACAACAATAAGAAGACTTTTAAGGATTTTTCTAAGGCAATTAGGTGGTACAGTAGATAGAATGCTGGATTTGGAGTCAGGAAGAACCAAGTTCAAATTCAACCTCAGAGATGTCCCAACTGTGAAACCTTGGAGCAAGTCTGTTTGTCATTGAAGAAGAAAATGGCAAACCATGCTAGAATTTTTTTTTTCAAGAAAACCACATGGACAGAGGTCCCATGGGGTTATGAAGAATCAGACATGACTGAAACAACTGCATGATAACAAATTTTTAGAAGTAAAAGAAAACAAAATTTTGGAATTAACCCTGACTAGTGGGGGGAAGAAATCAGGAAACGATTCTCTCAATGGACTGAGCTGAGCCTTTAAGGAAGGGAAGCATTCTCAGAGGCAGAGGTGAGAAAATGCCACATGGGAAATCAGAGGCAGGAGATAGAGTTTGGAGCTTGAGAACAGCTGATCGTCCACTATGACAAGGCCAGATTGTGTGAAAGAGAATAATTGGAAATAAGGCTGGAAAGGAAGGTGGAAGCAGATGGTGAAAGGCTTTAAATAATAGATGAGAGTTGGCATTTTGTCCCAGACTTGTGCCTTAGGAAGATGCTTTCAGCAGCTGTGTATTGGATAAATTGGAGAAGGAAAAAAGAATGTTATCCTTGAAGTGAAGAAAACCTAAGTTCAACTCCCCTTCAGACACTTACCAGCTGTGTGGTCCTATTCTTTTGCTCCTCTGTGCCTCAGTTTCCTCATGTCAAATGGGGATAATAATAATGTATGAGGATTGTGTGAAAATAAGATGATAATCCATTTTAAAGTGCTTTGTAAACCTTAAAGCATGATATAAATGCTGGTTATTATTATTATAACAGTCTGGGTGAGAGAGATTTTTTTTTGTTTTTGTTTTTCCTTTTCTTTTGGTGAGGCAATCAGGTTTAAGTGACTTGCCCCACACAGCTAGTAAGCAACAAGGAGTGTATTTGAACTCAGGTGTTCCTGACTCGGGGCTGCTGCTCTATTATTGAGCTGTCTAACTGCCATGAGAGGGTATAAATTGTTGAAGAGGGTAGTGAAGAAGAACCATAAAAAAATGAGATATGTAGGTAGAATTGATAATACTTGGCAACTGATTTTGAGGGGTGAAAGTAGAAAAGAGAATCAAGGTTGAGTTATGGCTGTATAACTGGATGAATAGAAAGACTGCAATTATCTTGGTAGAAATAGGGAAGTTGAGGGAAGGGGCATCTTTGATGGGGGAGATAAGGAGTTCCATTTGGGGACATTAAGATTGAGATTCTATAAAGAGAACAGAGTAGAAAGGAATGTGGTCATGTGGATAAAGCTTTGATCTTGCCCTCAGAGAATCTGAGATAGTCCCAGACCCACCACTTTGTGGGTGACAGTATCTCACACATCAAAGGGATGTTTCCAAATGATGGAGCTTTGAAAGAAAACATGCACAGTGGGTCAAATACCAGAAGAGAAAGTAAAATGGCAACTTAAGAGTCTACACTCTCAAGATACGTTATGTAGGAAGATTCAATGACTCAGTTATTCTTAGAACTCAACCATAAAATTTGTGTAATGGAGGTCTTGTGAGGGGGGCAGAGATGGAGGGGGGGAAGGAGAAACAGATATATACACACACACACACACACACACGAGCACATATATATGATATAGATATAGAGAGAGACAGAAAATGAGAGAGAGACAAATAGAGACAGACAGACAGACAAAGACAGAGTGGGACACCATCTCTAGGGATGGAGAGGCCAAGAATTTATGTTTATGGGAGGATTATGATGTGATGAAAGGAAAGTGGTTGGAGAGACCAATGGTAGACATTCTGTAACTTATGATTGGCTAACTATGTATTAAAGAGAAGACTCTTTGGCTGTGAAGGATTCAAAAAGGTCTGTCAGGTCTCTCTCCATCCCCCGCCACACACACATACACAAGATTTCCATTACACAAATTTTATGGTTGCATTCAAAGAATAACTGAGTCATTGAATCCTCCTATATAATTTATCCTGAGAGTATAGACTCTTCACTTGCCATTTTACTTTCTCTTTTGGTATTTGTTTTTTTTTTTTTAATCTGATTTATTCTTGGGGATCTAGATGATTCTTTCAATTATGGGATTGGATACAAAACCACACTATTAAGGCTCTGGGGCCTTTTCCCCCTGAGGCCATGTGGCTTGCTGAAAGGCTTCTTGGTTGACTGTTGTCCTTTGTTCTTGAAGAGAACCAAAATGGCGTCACTATGTTAGAATTGAGTTATAGTGTGTCCAATTATGGCTGATCAGACCAAGAAGAGCTTGGAGTGTTCTGCCACAGGCCAGACTCAGATAATTCCTATGAATATTTGGGGTGGACTCTCAAACTTCACTCATCTCATGTTTCTTCTGCACTCACTCCCAGTGCATACTTGCTATATTTCTATCATGTTTGATACACTCCTTGTTTTTCTTTGAGAATTACTTGTATTTGGGGCAGCTAGGTGGTGCAGTGGATAGAGCACCAGCCCTGAATTCAGGAGGATCTGAGTTCAAATGTGACTTCAGACACTTAATACTTTCAGAAGTATACACACAGTATTTGCTGTGTGACCCTGGGCAAGTCACTTAACCCCAATTGCCTCAGGGAAAGAAAATAACTTGTATTTTGCAAGCATTTTGTAAACCGTCATTGAGCATGATGGGCTCTGAGTTAACAATTTTGCCTTTGTGGTAATGCATTAGGCACTTCCAATCCCCAATCCCTCAATCCCCTTTCTACAATCACCAGGCTCAGGTGCCTAGAACAGAGTGCCTAATTGGCACCTGGCAAGTCCCACTCTCGGGTTCATACAGGCCAAAAAGAGTTTATGAAGTGTTTATAAGTTTATAAAGTGTTTATAAAGTGTTCCTCATAACCCTGCAAGTAATAGAGAGAGGAGAGAAAAAGGCCTAGGAGAGACCCCCTGAAAGGTAGCAATGCAAAGGGGGCAGGACACAAATGACCTAGCAAAAGAAACTAAAAGAAAAGGTCAGATATACATTGAGACTCCACATACTCTCACTTGATCTTCACCATGACCATGACAGGTAACTACTATTGGTAGTATGATCCCCATTTTACAGATGGAACTGATTGAGACTTAGAAGAAATGAGAACTATTTCCACTTTAGCATGTTGTTGCCTCTAATTCACATCATTTCCCAATAACATCATTAATGTTATGAGATAAGTAGGTGGTTCAGTGGATAGAGTATGGACTTGGAGTCAGGAAGAACTGACTTCAAATCTAGTCACAGACACAGCCTGGTTGTGTGACTCTAGACAAATCACTTAACTACCTTCTCCCTCAGTTTCTTCAACTGTAAAATAGGTCCTTATAACTAGCTTTTATATAAGCACCCTCCCTCTAGTTTTACTTATTATGAGACTAAAAGGAGAGTGCTGATACAAAAGCTAGCTCTAAGGAAATCCCTGAATAGAGTTACATTATAGCATCATTTGGCTGATTGCTTATTTGTTATATCTTTCTGGGAAGGTTGTTTCTTCTAAAATTGTGTTTTCATGGGAAAAGAGAATGACATTTGTAGGTTGATGATTGTAATGAGAATGGGGCATTTCATCATCTGAGAATTGTTTTTTAAAGGGAAAACAGTGGCAGGAAGCTTTAGTGAGAAGTGTTTATTATGAGCACTTACCACAAAGAATACTAAGTATATTTACATGGCGCTTTACAGTTTCCAGAGCACTTTTACATGCCTTATCTCAAAGGAGTCCCACTTTGTGGCTGAAAAGATTTGGATGGTTCAGTGACAGCAGACATGCAGTGGAGAAACTAACCGATTTATGTCTGGAGAATTTGGAGAAACTCTCTCTCCCAAGCCAAGAGGCAGTGGATGACTGAAGATCTGAGCTATACTTGACCTTTCTCCTGATAAATCATCTATCATTCAAGAGAAAGGGAAGGTTTAGACAGAGGTTTCTCTGGTCAAGGTTTAGACAGAGGCTTCTCCAAGCCAGGAACATAAATATGGTAGAATTGAAATGAGCACTTGACAAGTATTTTGGCATCAGTACACTGTCTGATTTTGGGCAAGTGACAACTTTTCTGACCTCAGTCTCCTTATCTTTAAATTGAGAAGATAAATCTAACTTGCCTAACTCTTGTGGTTGTTAAGATAATCAAATCAGATAATGAATATAAAAGAGATTTGTAAGTTATAATATTGTTCTTTAGTCACTCATTTCAATCAAGTCCGACTTTTTGTGGCCCCATTTGAGATTTTCTTGGTGCATTTCTCCATTTCCTTCTCTGGCTTATTTTTACAGATGAGGAAACTGAGGGAAACAGGATTAAGTGACTCATACAATTAACAAGTTCCTGAGGCTGGATTTGAGCTCAAAATGGGTCTTCCTGACTCTAGAACTGGAACTTTATTGTAAATCATAAAACGCTGTATAAAATCATTAATTATCATTATTAGTAGGAATAATTAATAGTCAAAATTTATGCAGCACTTTAAATCATACAAAGCATTTTACATATATTATCTCATTTGATTTTCACAACAATCATGTGAGAGAGGTTTATCATAGCTCCATTTTAAAGACAAGGAAACTGAAGCTAAAAGATATTAAATGACTTGACAAGAAATACACAGTTATTGAGTGTCTAAAGTAAGATTCATCTTTCTAATTCTAAGACCAGGACTTTATTTAATAAAGCAACATGGTTGTTTTTTGTTTCAAAATATAATTTCATTGGTATATGAAACTCCTCTTTATTTTTATTTAATTTTTAGGTTTTTAGATTCTATCTACAAATTTTCACAAAGATACCATGCAAGCTAAGAAATATGCATACATATGTATTATATATATACATATATAGATATGTGTGAATATATATTACACACATACACACACACACACCCCTTTCTATTCCTATTCAATGATCAACAGAGGTCCATCATTTCTACCTTTTAAAAAATTCTCTTAAACTCCTTAACTTTTTTTATGTTCATTTTTTCCATTAGATTTGTTTAGGTCTATAGTGTTTATTTCTCCCAGTAATTT
Source organism: Myrmecobius fasciatus (assembly GCA_023553655.1). Taxonomy (NCBI): domain Eukaryota; kingdom Metazoa; phylum Chordata; class Mammalia; order Dasyuromorphia; family Myrmecobiidae; genus Myrmecobius; species Myrmecobius fasciatus. The sequence continues at coordinate 150,348 of JAJPUD010003197.1, forward strand.
GTTTACCATCTTTTAAATATTTAGAAACTATGCTATTCAGTGCATGTTTTAAATATTATATTAATTTATTATTTATAGTATCTTTCAGGATACTGTATTTTCCCTGTTTATCTCCTTAAAGCAAGGCTGTTTTTGCTGTCACCTTATCTGAGATCATAATCGATGCTGCTGCCTTTTTTGCTTTGCTTGAAAAATAGATTTTCTCCAGTCTTTCATTTTAACATTGTATGATTCTGTTTCAAAAGTATTCCTTGTAAACAACATACTGTTGTATTTGATTTTCTAATCCATTTTGCTATTCTCTTCCATTTTATATGTGAGTCCATCCTATTAACATTCAGAGTTATGATCACTAATTGTGCATTTCTTATCCTAATGACACATATTTTTTCCCTTTCTGTTTCCTGTTCCCTCTTTACAATGAAAAGGGTTGGTAAGAGAGCAATGTACTTAGCACCAAGCACTCTGTGCTCTATACTTGATACAATCTGTTTTTTGCTCTCCTTATTCCTCTTCTCTTTCTCTCACTGGAGCTCAATCATAACTTCTTGACATGTTTTGTTTTGTTTTGTTTTTTGTATTCTACCCTCCTTTGAGCACCTTAAATAAAAAGGAGGTTCAAGTAAGTGTCACCTGTTTTCTATACCCCCTACTTTTTTGTATAGTCTTCTCATTGTATACCCCAAATATATGAGATTAAGTCTTCTACCTTTCTTCTCTCTTCTCCCTTTTTCTTTTTTCTTTTAATATGATCAAAACATAAAACCATTCTGAATCTCTCTGGATTATTTAACTCCCTCTGTGACCCTGATACTATTAGGATTCTGAGAGGACACTTGTAACATCTCATCCTGGTGTTAGAATATAAATGCTCCATCCTTTTGTAGTCCTTTTTTAATAGGCCACTCATATTTACTTTATTATGTTTCCCTTTGTATATCTAAATTTCTATTATAGTTCCTATCATTTCATTGGGAATAGTTAGAAGTCTACCATTTCATTATAGGTCATTTTCCCTCTAAAGAATTATACTCAGTTTTACTGGGTGAGCTATTCTTGGTTGTAAGCCCTTATTTATTTCCTTTTGGAATGTCAGCTTCCAAACTTTCCACTCCGTGATAGTGGTGGTTGCTAAAGCTTTTTGATTCTGATGGTGGTTCTTGGTATTTGAATACTTTCTTTCTAGCTGCTTTGCAGAATTTTTCTTTAACCTAAAAACTTTAAATTTTGGCTGTGATATTCTTGGAAATTTTCACTTTGGTATGTCTTTTAAGAGGTAACTAGTGAATTTTTTTTTCCTGAGGCAATTGGGGTTAAGTGACTTCCCCAGGGGTTAATTAAAGTTAAGTGACTTGACCAGGGTCACACAGCTAGGAAGTGTTAAGTGTCTGAGGTCACATTTGAACTCAGGTCCTCCTGACTTCAGGGCTGGTGCTTTATCCACTTCCCCACCTTGCTGAGTGAATTCTTTATACTTTTACTTTGCCCACTGGTTCTAAGGGTTTCTAATTATTATTCCTTGAAATGTGATATCCAGACTCTTTCTTTGGTTATGGTTTTCAGGTAGTCCAATAATTCTGATCTGTTTTCTAAATCAGTTGGTTTTTTATGTGAGATACCAGACATTTTCTTTTATTAGTTTCAGTTTTTTTTTTTTTTTTACTTTGATTTAATATTTCTTATTGTCTAAAGCAAGGTTGGAGAACATCTGGTCTATGTGCTGTAGAAGACCCAAGAAATTGCTTGCTCTGGCAACCACAGGTGATGTTGACTTGAAAACTAGTTGACAATTTTGTATGGCCTGTGAATGATGTTTATAAATATCCAAATAGCCTTTGGCAAAAAGAAAAAATAAATAAATAAAGGCTCCTTACCCCTGGTCTAAAGGAATCTTTAGTTTCTGTTTGATCCACACTAATTTTTAAGGAGTCTATAATCAAAACCTCAGCTAAAGTTTTGAACTATTATAAATTATTTAATAAGCTAATTCTTATTCTTCTTCCCAAAACTCTCATTTATTTTCCCATCCTTTTCTCTAATGTGCTCATTTAATTTGTAAACTAATTTTAAAACTCCTACTTCAGTTCTTCTAGGATTCTAATTCAATCTGCATCCAGGTTGTGTTTTGCTTTGAGGCTTTGCTTACAGATGTTTTGGAGTCATTCTCTTCTTTTGTATTTAAAACTTGGGCATTTCTGTCATCAGAACAACTCTTTACGGTGAGAGTCTTTTGTTTTTTAACTTATTCTTCTAGCCTTTCTTCCAGAATTGGGACTTTTATGTGTAATTCCTGATAAGAAAACTCCCTGAATTGATACCTATCCTGCAACTTAGAGTTTTAATGTCTCAGATATTAAGAATTAAATGACTTGTTCAAAGTAATGTGGCTTATATGTGTTAGAGGTAGAAGAACCCAGCCAAGTCTTCTTGATTCCCACAACAGTCCTCTATTTATTATACCAGGCAGCTTATGTATTAAGTACTAAAAATATGCAAAACAAAAGTGTTTCTTTGTGCATATCATGCATTATCATAAATGATCACGCAACACTGCTTAAAAACCTCCTCATCTGTTTCCCATCTTCCCTGTTTTCCTTCAAGTCTCGCTTAAATTCCATCTTTTACAGGAATTTTTCCAATGCCCATTATTTCCAGAGTCTTTCCTCTGAGACACCTCCCAATTTCTTGTTTGGACATAATTGTTTGTGTGTTTTTCCTATTAGACTATGTACTTCTGGAGAGCAAGGGCTGATTTTTTCTTTTCTTTGTATTCTGAATGCTTACTGTGATGTCTGGTACATAGTAGGTGCTTAATTAATGCTTGCTGATTGTCATCTCATTTTTAAGTACCTCTAATTGCTAAGAAAAATTCCTTTATTATGTCCTGAAATCTGTTTCTCTTTAACTTGCACTGTTGCTCCTAATTCTGCCTCCTGAGACAAAACTCAATGACCTCTTTTGATTCAACTGATCCTCCCCATGGCATGGGGTTTACTTCCCTGACCTTCCTGGCCAGCCTTCTTTGGACATGCTCCAGTTTGCCAAAATCCCTTCGAAAGAAACTAGTGGTGAGAGAAAAGGAACATCTTGGAGTTTCAGTACTCAGAGGAGTTTCTTCTTCAAGAAAAAAAAGACTTGGTCCTAAAATGATTCCTCTGGAAAGACTTCCTATGGGAACCAGGTTCCAAATCCTGGCCATGTAGTAATCTTTGCTTTGTTAACTTTAATTGCCTCCTGTCACACCTGGGCTGGCCTTATTTATTTAGGCAGAGGTAAGCCTGGGTGTGGGAGTTTATTCTGATCACTCTCTAGCTCTTTTACAATAAACTGAATGTAGAAGGCTGTGCCCAGCCAGGTGACCTGAGCCACTCTCAAGAAGGGAGTGTAGAGAAATGACATTATAATCATATTCTTGGAGACTGCACTGTACAATAGTACAGATGATAAGATCTTATAATCCCATCCTATTGGAAAGGCCAACTTTTGTTTTATATTGAATAATGCTATAAAACCCAAGGTCTATCATATTATTGAGTAATAAAATGTTATGAGCTGGAAGAGACCTTAGAGAACATTGAGACCATCCCTTTGTTTTACAGTTAGGCAGTGAGGTGGTACAATGGCTTGAATGCCTCTAGCTTGAGTCAGATCAGGAAAACTTGAGTTCAAATCCTGCCTCAAACATTTATTTACTCTGTGACTATGAGCAAATCACTTAACCCCTCTCATTCTCAGTTTTTCTATATATAAAACTGGGGTGATGATAGCACCTGCCTCACAAGGTTATCATAGGGATCTTAAGATAATGTAAAAGGTACTTGGCAAACCTGAAAGTGCTATGTAAATGCTAGCTGTGACAGTCAAGGTCTAACTGGGGGGTAGGGAATGACTGGGGTGGATTTATAAGGCAGGAAGTAGATTTGAACCCAGATCCTCTGAACCCATGTCTAACTATGTTCTCATGAAATCACACTTTTCCATTATCTAGTCCTCTCCTGTTCCCCCACTGTATAGATGAGGAAACTGAGGTAGACGGTTATATCTTTTCCTATCCTGTGGTTCATAGAAGGGCAGGGATTAGAACCAAAATCTCCTTATTCTCTCAAAGTAGTCTTTCTAATACCACAATTCAGTTATCAGGAAAGCAAAGTGATTAATATCTCCATCTCCATTACCTGTGTGACCTTGGATATATATTTCATCTGTAAAATGAGACATTGGGATAATCTGTGAGGTCCCTGCCCTAGAAATATTCTAGCACTATAGTCCTATTAGACATTTTTTTTAAAAAAAGAGAGTCATTTTCATGAATGGACCTGATGGAACTAGGCAGTCAGGCCGATTCTAGGCTGTCAGAGCTGTGTCCAAATGATGTAATGGATCCTGAATTTCTAGCCTGCTACATTAATGACTGAAAATTCATATAGTGTCTCCTCAGTGGCGGTCGTTTCTGCCCATAGACTACTGACTTCTTTCAATTCTTTTCAATCTTGCAGTTACAAGGTTTTTAACTGAGCTCCTTTAAGTATATCCTCTCTTATGGAGCAGAGACCACACTGCTGAGTTAGTGAAAAAAGATTTCCTAACAAAATGAAGACAGAGAGGATGTAGGTCTATCGGTGGACAAAGTAAGTAACATGAAAGGACCACACCTGGGGCTGATTTAATATTGAAAGAGGATACAAAATCTATCAACAATCATCAATCAATAGGAACTGGTGATCTGTAATGTGCTAAGCATTGTGGAAGTCAAAAATAGGTGTAAGACAGAACATCTAAATCTAAAAAGTTGCCTAGGGACAGCTAGGTGGTGCAGTGGATAGAACACCAGCCCTGAAGTCAGGAAGACTTGAGTTCAAATCTAGTTTCAGACACTTAACACTTCCTAGCTGTGTGACCTTGGGCAAGTCACTTAACTCCAACTGCCTCAGCAAAAAAAAGTTGCTTAATGATGTCAAGAAGAAAACAGGGGCTAAATGTACCATTCATACCATAAGAGGGAGGCTTATTGTAGGCTGGGCTCATCAGGGAAGATTATAAGGGGGACAGGAGTCTTGAGCTGGGTGGGTCATATAAGTAGAATAAAAGGCAAAGACATGTTAGGTAAGACTAGAATGTGCAAAGGTGGGCATGTGTAATGTGCTCAAGGAAGGCGAATATGGTGGTCTGGGTAGATGCAGATGCATTTTTTCTTAGTGTCTGTTTTTTAAATATTTTAATAATTGGGGCAGCTAGGTGGCGCAGTGAATAGAGCACCAGCCCTGAAGTCAGGAGGACCTGAGTTCAAATCTGGTCTCAGACACTTCCTAGCTGTGTGACCCTGAGCAAGTCACTTAACCCCAATTGCCTCAGCAAAAAAAAAAAAAAAAAGCAAAAAAATATTTTAATAATTTTATTTAAATATAATTAGCTTTTATATAATTCTATGTATTTTAATTTATGCATTTAAAAACATTATCAGACTGTCAGAAAGTCAATGTTCAAATGGACTTGAACTAGATTGGTGGCTAAGGAAATATTGTAGAAATGGGGGACAAATATAAGAAACATTATGCAGCCAGAAATCATAGAACTTAGCAACTGTTAGATATGGGTTTGGGGGAAAAGGAAAAATTAATTAAAATTTTAAAATGAGGTATTGAGGGTAATCATGCAAATAAAAGTATCATTAACAGGAAAAGGAAAATCAGAAGAAGGAGCCCATTTTGAGAAGATAATGACCTCTACAACTCTAGGAGTTACTTAGAAAATAGTGTGGTACAGTGGAAGAAGCCCCGGCTTTCAAGTCAGCATCCTGTATCTGCCGCTTACTGCCTGTGTGATCTTGGAGGGGTCACTTAAATTCCGAGGGCATTAGTTTTCCCAACTATAAGATGAGTAGATTCGACTAAATGGTCTCTGAGGACCCTGATGGCTTTAGGTCTATGATTCTGTCATTACAGAATCCCAGAACTGGAAAGATCCTTTTGCCCAACCAGTAATGGGTTTATTTTTAGACATGTTGAATTTGATGTGATAGAGAATATCATTCACAAGATTTAGGGTGTAAGCTCAAGGCAGAAGTGAAGACCAGGGGCACAGATTTGAAAATTCCCTTTATAAGAGAAATACTCATAAATATACTTCGCATTTGCGTAAAACTTTAAGGTTTCCAAAGTGCTTTCTATACATTTTCTCCTTTGGTCCTCACAACAACCATATGAAGTAGATGTTATTATTATGCCCATTTTACTGATGAGAAACTTGAGGCTGAAAGCTAGTCAATGTCTAAAGCAGAATTTGAACTGAGATCTTTCCTGTCTGGTCTCCAGTCCTCTATCTACTGTGTCACCTCATGCTCAGACCACAAGAGTGAATACAGAAGAGAGTTTCTGAATGTCAGTTTAGATTTCTGCTTTATCCTTGAAATGCTCCTCTCCCATTAATCTTTTCCTATATATTGTAAAGGTGAAACTACCTTTAATTTCACCATTATAATTATTCTCTGGGTCTCAGTTTTTCATTCTGCAAAAAAGGAGGCTGAACTAGATGCAAATTCTAATATCCTTTATAATTCTGATATTCAATAACTGAGAAAATCCAAAATATTTCCTTTTTTTCTTAGCTATCTCTCTGGCAGGGCACATTTCTCTTTCTGAGCCTCTCTTTCCCCTGTTTTCTTCCCCAAAACCATTCTCTAAGGTGCTACTGAATGCTTCTAGAGTCCCTGTGATGGAGTTGTGTCCAATGAGCTACTTGCTTCCATGGATGGGGACTGCATGCTGACATTTGGGAAGAGGAGCAGGCAGAGGGCACAGAATGGGGAGATTATTTTTCTCCAAGGAAGATGCAGTCCGGTTCATTTTCCATACTCAGAGGACTTTAGAGGGTGCAGAGGGCATTACTGCTGTGTTGCATCTGTGGCCCAAACAGTATAACAAAAGCTGAATAAAAAGCAAGGAGCTAGGTATCCAAGCCTGTCAATATTTTTGGGAGGGAAAGGTTTGCAGAAGGTACCTGCTGTTTTTCAGAGAATAGCAGTTGTCGTGGGGTCCAGCAACTTCATGGATAACCAAGCCTTCTATAATACTATTCTTCTCATAAGTACTTTTACAACTTCTGAGACTTTCCATCCGCCATTAGCAGAACTGTCCTACAGATGTAGGTCTTCTCCAGTTAAAATGTGAGCTCCCTGAGAATAGGACTTGTCTTCTTTGTCCAGTTGTATCTCCAGCTTGGCAAGAGTCAGCACTAGGTAATTGCTTTTTCATTCAATCATTCAACAAAAAGCAAAAGTGTGTGACAACTGCCCTGAGAGATTTCAGCCTAAGAGCTACAAGGAGTTGCAGGGAGAGAGGTACAATGTACAAAGGAAGACTTCATGGAGGAGGTGCCATTTGGGCTCAGCCTTGAAAGATGACAAAGATTGAAATAAGTGATGTTGAGAGGGGGCAGTAAGCATTCTAAGTCAGGGCTTCTTAAAATGTTTTCCACTTGCAACCCCTTTTTACCTGAGAAATTTTTATACGACCATGAGTATATAAAGTGTATAAAAAGGTATACAAATAAAAAAATAACTGATAATAAATTATTTGCAAGGCAGTTGGGTTAAGTGACTTGCCCAGGCTCATACAGCTATTATGTGTTAAGTGTCTGAGACCAGATTGAACTAGGGTTCCCTTGAAACTAGGGCTGATATTCTATCCACTGTGACATCTAGCTGTACCTACTAATAACAATTCATTCATTCATTCATTCACTTATTTTTAGTGAGGTTATCTTTTTTTTCCCTTTATACATATTTCCACAATTATCATGCTGCACAAGAAAAATCAGATCAAAAAGGGGAAAAAATGAGAAATTACATGAGAAGTATATAATCTAAAGAGGAACATAACTTTCCAAAAAGAAAAATAAGTGGTCCTGTAACTAAGCCCCTGATGTAAGAAGATTCATAGCCAAAAAAAAGAAAAAAAAATAGGAGATAAGAAAACTTTAAAGCTCAAGGTTTATCTAGCTCAACTTCCTTGTTACAGATGGGGAAACTGAAGCCTGAGGAGGTTAAATTGGTTTGTCTATAGCCACAGAGCTAGTTAATGAGAGAGCAAAGAGTAGAGATGAGCCCTCTGGGTGATTTGTCCAGTTGGTTCTCCACAGCCTCCACCCATAGGAGCTGCTCCTATGTGCAGCCATGCAGAAGCTCTCCAACAATTGTTCAAAT
>JAJPUD010003197.1:158557-171057 GCA_023553655.1 Myrmecobius fasciatus
CTCTGAAAGGAGAAAAGGCTCTCATGTGGCTGTTTATTTGGACAATGAAACATGGTCACTTCAGGGTTTTATTTACAGCCTTTGTTTCATATTTGGCCTTTGTATTTTCCCTTTGCTAAATGAAACCCAAAGGTGAATGAGCCAGCATTTCCCCATCTTGAGCAACTCCACAGGTTATCTTCCTGGTTTGCCTCTGGCAGCCAACCCTCCCCCCTGCTTCTAGAAATCATCTTATTATTTCATAGTGAATTAGATTCTTAGCACTGATAGGCTTGCCGGTCTGTTATCTGGAGTGTAGGGGAAAACACTGGATTTAGAGTGAGGGACCTTGGGATTAAAGCATGGTCCTGCAAGGGTTAACTTGGGCAAATTATTAAATCCCTCTGGGCTATCACCAACTAGGTAAGATCTGACAGACAGGTAAACAAATCTACCTAAATCAACAGGACATCTTAGGGGAGATACAGGTGGTAGTTTGTGTCAGGCAGCTTAAACCATCACCACCTGCCCAGCAGTCAAGACAGTTGAGAACCCTGAGCCAAAAAAACTAGGGAATAATAGCAACCCCTCCCAGATCACCAGCTGTGATTCTAGCCAATCTTCCATAACCATAGTCAAGGGAAGCAGCTCTTGAGATTACTTGACAAAGGCAATTGCCTCCTCAGCTACTGAAGACCTGGAGGAGAATTCAAAGTCCTTGGCGTTATCAATCATCCAACATCAGGATAGTATGTAGATTTATTAATGGAAATAACACAACAGATTCATCACTCTCTGATTTGCTGCCCCAAAAACCATTGAATCTTTCCATCTGCCCTTCCAATGGATCCCCCTACATGTCTTATGTCCTCCTATTGGAACAAGAGTTCTTTGAAAGCCAGGACTGTCTTGTCTTACTTTTCTATTTATACTCCCAATTATCAGTCGGTTGCTTTGCCCCAAACCAGTGCTGAGTAAATACTTTTTCATTCACTGATTCATTCATCCATTTGCTACTTCCACGGATTTGACTTTGGACTAATGGACAAAGCTAGGGACTAAAGAACAATGTACTTTCTAGTTCAAGCTATACATCTCTTTCATAGTGGTGCTGGAAGGAACATTTAGGTTAAGGTATCCCCTCTGGGATAATGGGTAGGGTGGGCCCCACATGACATGGATTTTCCCCTTGATTTTTGGAGGGGGATCAATGATCCTTGACAAAACTGTTAACTGCCACCATGGGACTGGTTCTTCTTACCAGAGTGCCTGATCTGACGCTGAAGAAAAAAGCATTTATATAGCACCTACTATATGCCAGGCTCTGTGCTTTTTATAAATAAGATCTCATTTGGTCTCCACAACAACCCTTTATCATTGCCATTTTACACTTGAAATGTAAAGCAAACAGCAATGAAGTGACTTGCCCAGGATTACATACAGTTAGTGAGTGTCTGAAGCTAAATAAAGTCTTCCATAATCTAGATCCTGCTTCTATCCACTACTCTACCAATTTCCTCCAAATGGTAAATACTGCTGAAGATGGTATCGCAGCTGCCTCTTGTACTATTGGCTTGAGTTCTTGTTCTTGTTCTTCTTTTCAAAGCACTTTATTTACATTATCTTTTTTTCACTTAATAGAATTTCTTTTCAAAGCACTTTATTTACATTATCTTTTTTTTCACTTAATAGAATTCCCCCTCCAATTACATATAAAGATACTTTTCAACATTTGTTTTCATAAGATTTTGAATTCCAAATTTTTCTTCCTTTCTTCCTTCCTTCTCCTTCCCCAAATAAGCAATTTGATATAGATTATACACATATAATCACATTAAACATATTTCCATATTAGCTAAGTTATGAAAGAATCAGAACAGAAAAGAAAAACCATGAAAAACAAAAAACAAAAAATAAATTCCAAATTTTTGTTTCTTTCTTCCTTCCCTCTCTTCCAAGACAAGCAATCTGATATAGGTTATACACATACAAGCATGTTTACTGTATTTCCGTATTAGCCATCTCATGAAAGAAGAATCAGAACAAAAGAGAAAAATAATTAGAAAGAAAAAACAAAAAATAAATTCAAAGTGAAAATAGCATGCTTCAATCTGCATGTGGACTCCATAGTTCTTTCTCTGGCTATGGATGGCGTTTTCCATCACAAATCTTTTGACACTTTCAAATGTCACTGTATTGCTAAGAATTAAGTCTATTAGAATTAATCATTGCACAGTGGTAATGTAACTGTATATAATGCTCCTTTGGTTCTGCTCACTTCACTCAGCATCAGTTCATCTAAGTCTTTACAGGTTTTTCTGAAATCAGCCTGCTCATCATCATTTCTTACAGAGCAATAGTAGTCCATTGCATTCATATGCCATAATATGTCCCCAATTTATTGACATCCCCTCAATTTCCAATTCCTTGTCAGCAAAAAAAAGAGCTGCTACAAACGTTCTTGCACATGTGGGTCCTTTCCTTTCTTTTATGATCTCTTTGAATACCTTCCCAGCAGTGGTATTGTTGGATCAAATGGCATGCACAGTTTTATGGTCCTTTGAGCATAATTTCAAATTATTGACCTCATTTTTAATCCAACTGGGACTGAGAATAAATAAATATCTGGCAGTTGTATATGTGGTTTATTGGATTGAGTTGGATTGGATTTAGTGAGAACCTGCTACATAGATAGCACCGTGCTAAGGCTAGTGTTGAATTAGGTTTACTCAAATAAGTAAATCCAATTGACCAAAAGGGCATAGAATAATACGATCTCACGCATAAGTATATGTGATTTATATTCCTGAGAATTGACTACAGAATATTAAGATGGTCTAAATAACTGAACCATGCCATGATCATCCAATTATTTGGGTAGGGAAGACACAGCCTTAGCCACTATTTCTCAAGGTCTTTGGGAAATGGGTGCCTGATTAATGATAGGAGGAAACAAACTTGTAAGCCAGTCAGGTTTTCTTACAGTGTCAGAAGCTTTGAAATTGATTAGTTCTGTCCAATAATCTAATTCCCTATAATGGCTATTTACTTTCTTGAATTTCTAGTTCTACACAGCAGTAATTTATCCTTTGTTTCTTAGTTTCCTCCAGGCATTAGTCACATCAAGTAAGCGGGAACAGTGTCTTATAATAAGAGATGCTTATTAAAGGTTTATTGGATTGAGTTGGATTGGATTGGATTTAGTGAGATGGCACCATGCTAGGGCTAGTGTTGGATTAGGCTCACTCAAATATCAGCAAATCCAATTGACCAAAAGGTCATAGAATAAGACAATCTCACAGCTGAAAGGGCTTTCAGGGACTGTCTGGTTCAATTTGTACTTGACTCAGAGTTCCCCTAAAACATGTACAACAAGTACTCACCCAGCCTTTGATTAAAGAGCCATGGAAATGCTACCATTATTGTTATTATTATTACATAGTTGTTTGCAAGCCATCTCCCCCATTAGAACTGAAGCTCCTCAGTAGTAGGGAATTTTTGTACTTTTTTGTTTTTCTTCATATCTCTGATACTGGGGACATAATAAGTGCTTTAGAAATGCTAGGTTACTGGCTGAAAGAGGAGGAAACTGAGTCTCAGAGAGGTTAAATGAATTGAACTGAGGCAGATTTAGGATCTCTACAATGGGAAAATTTCTTAATTAGTCCTGGCCTTGTAATCAAGAAGACCAGAGTTCAAATTCTTCTTTACACACTAGCTCTATGATGCTGAACGAGCATCTTAACCTCTCAACCTCAGTTTCTTCATCTGTAAAATAGGGAAAATAATAGTATCTACCTCAGAATTGTTGTATCAAATGAAATAGTTTATACATTTCTTCAAAAACAAAAACAATTAACATTTATTTTCTCTCTCTTACCTCCCCATTAGAAAAAAGCAAAAGAAAACCATTGTAATAAATTATGCATAATAAAGCAAAACAAATATACACATTTACTGCATGTGTATCTATATTTATATGTTTATATAATAGACAAAAACACTTTGCATACTTTAACACAATATAAATGTTGCCTATTATCTCTTATACAAGCCCTCGAACTACTAAGGCAAAAAATGTAGTAGAGTTTATATTTAACTCAACAAAACTACAAAGAATTATCAACTGAGTTTCTAAATAGTTAAATCCTTCCCTTTCCTGTGAGCTTCACTTTTTAAAAGATCTATGCCAATTTTTTATAGTATGTACTCTGGAGTTGGGTCTTCCCCCAAATGAGGCTGCTAGAAAGTCAGAGAAATGTTCCCTTTTGGCAAGTCCTACCTCTCTCAGACTCTAACACTTAAATATTTCCTCCAATATTTAGATATTTCCCTGTGGCTAAGATTCCCTAGTCAGTGGAAAGAATTCAGGTTTCCAGTTCTTTGGTTGGCCTAATATGCAGTTTATATAATGTACTGTACCACAGAAAGACATTTTCGTTCACATCTTGTCTTCATGCCTTGTGGCTCTTCGATTCCAACTCCTTCTTGATTGAGGTACTATTTACTCATGGTCTAAGCACACTTCCCATGAGTCCAAGAAAACTGGTCCAGTACCTCCACCATTTGATTTGGAACTCTTCCACTGTACCTGGTTGCCTGAAGTACATGATTTGTGGGATGGGCTATGTATTTTCTCAGTTCAAATGTACATATGTACAATCACCTTCTTTTTTTTTTTCAGGGTTAGAATAGAATTAATAAATGAATTACCTAAAGCACAAAGATTTTCTGCATTTATATATCTATCTGATCAGATTATATAAGTTTATGCCCCCTTGACACAATAGTCTAAATTTATTTATGGGAAAATGTGGCTTAGATCCATGTATAGACTTGATATATTGAATACAATCAGCGTCTAATTAACCTTCAACCTCTTCCTCTTTGTGCTCCTGTATCTGTGAGTCTATGCTCTCCTTTTTAAAGGTCAAATCCAAAGTCACAGCCCAGGAATATAAACTACCTATAAATCAGTCAGTCTTCCTCAATCTTATATTAATGAGTCAATCTATTCATAACTCATCTAGGACACATCATCATTTTAAGAACAAAATTCTCACAGGGAGGAAGAAAGTCAGTGAGGATCAAGGACAATGCTTATGTTTACCCACTTCATGGTCCATTATTCTCTGTTAAATTTTTTTTCAGTTTCTGCAAAATTACACTAGAGTATACCACCTTATAGTCTCAATTATGAGTATCTTTTTAGCCCCGGAGGTTCTACAATGGTCTTCCAGTTGCATCATCTTTTCTGAAAATCTTGCTGTTTGAAATTTCAACAGCAAATTCTGCAGTGAAGCATAGAATAGAAAGATCATAACACAGTCGTAGTCTTGTGTCTACAGTCACTCTGGCAGAGATTTAAAAATGTATGTATGTTGGTAGAAGGCAGGGTAGCAGAGGGAAAAAGGATGCAGAAGAAGAGATCAAAACATTTCCATCCCTGATGCTAAGTTCTCCCTCTGAGGACAGAAACATTTATTTATAAAATGCAGCGAATATGTCCAAGTGTCTTAGGGAAATGATTCTGTTTGACATCTGATGATCACCACGTTTAAAGGCAGAAAGATTAACTCAAAAGGTTTTTAAGGAGGTTTTTCAGGATAATGTACAGAGCATATTTATTTGAAGTCTCATAGATTCTCTGTAGTTCCTTACTTCTAGATGACACAGGAGCTAGCCCATGTAATACTAATCTGATGTGAGAGGTGGGGGTTTCTAGTACTTTATTTTCCTGAAGGAAAAAAATATGGCTTTACTGTGTTTTGTAATATAAAAAAACAATTTTAGTTCATGGATTTTTGTACTTTATTTTCCTGAAAGAAAAAAAAATATAGCTTTACTGTGTTTTATAATATAAAAACATTTTTAGTTCATGGATTTTAGTACTTTATTTTCCTGAAAGAAAAAAATATGGCTTTACTGTATTTTATAATATAAAAACATTTTTAGTTCATGGATTTTAGTACTTTATTTTCCTGAAAGAAAAAAAAATATGGCTTTACTGTATTTTATAATATAAAAACATTTTTAGTTCATGGATTTTAGTACTTTATTTTCCTGAAGGAAAAAAATTGCTTTACTGTGTTTTATAATGTAAAAACATTTTTTAGTTCATGGGTATATACAAAAAGGTTTGTCAGAGTGAATCTCTGACTATAGTTTGCCCACACTTGGTCTAAAGGTACCTCTCCCAGGCTGATGTATTCTATTTGAGGGAAAGGTGCACAAATTAAAGAATATATATGTGCATTGTGAGTTCATAGACACAACTCTTCTGAGTTAAATAGCCATAGGAGAGTCTCTCAGAAACTTTTGATTTAATCTTTCTGCCTTTAAACATGGTGAAACCAACTCATCCTATGTCACATTTGAGGATCCACCATTTCATTGGTATGGGTTCTCCCTTCATCCATACAGATCGCAACCACCCCAAACCATAGTTGAGAGGCTTCAGGGGTTTTAGTGACCAAAAAAAAAATAAACCAAGTGGGCATAATTATGGGTGAGTCAACAGACCCACCAGTCTAGCACTAGAAGCACACTCATGGTCTTCCCACATTTTGGGAGCTGCTCAAGCTGACAGATATTCTCTTAGGATGGTTTGGGGAACTCAAGTTTAGAACCAAATGATAAGACATGAGAGAAGATATTTAATGGGAGAAACTTAAAAGTACTTTATAAACCCTGAAGTACTACATAAAAATGTGAGTCACCATTATCATTATCATATTTACCATCATCATTCCTGGAAAGATCCATAGTCTATTTCTTCCTTATCTATTCTTTACCTTTTTTTTCTAATCCCAAATTATTTTCTTTGCTTTGGATATTTTTGTTCCATGATTTCCCACACACATCCAGATTTAACTCAATTAACAAATCAACCCAGCAGAAGATATTTCTTAAGTATATATTGTATACAGAATACTTTGCTAGCTTAGATTCATTCATTCAACAAGCCTGACTATTAGGTTAGGGGAGAGGTGGGTAGAACACAAATACAAACAGATGAAAATGATACCTGCTGTCAAGGATTCCTGATACCAACATTCTATTGATAAAATGATATTTACATAAAAAATGCAAAATATACATAAAGTAATTTTTCTGGTGAAAGAACACTAGTAACTGAAGTAATTAGAGTTTCTGTAGTAGGTGACACATGAGTTGAACTTTTCAGTCAATCAAGCAGCAAGCATTTATTAAGAACCTACTATGTGTCAAGCACTGGGCTAGGTTCTGGGAAAAGAGAGGCAAAAGTGGAATATTCCCTGCCTCAAGTATATATTCTAATGGAGGAGACATTGTACACATGTATATATGGGCACACAGACATAAAAATATGAATAAAACATATATATAGGCATTTTTAAAAATTAGGTATAAAGCATAACAGTCTTGCAGGAGAAGGCACTGATAGCTAAGAGTGGTTGATGACAAGGCAGAACTAAAAAGACCTCACAAAAGTGTGGGTTGAGTTTTGAAGTAAATCATGAATTTCTAGGGATTCTTTGACAATGAGGAAGTGCATTCTAGGTCCTGGGTATACTTGTACAAAGGCAAAGACAGATAGAATGAGTTTGGAGAATAGTCAGTAGGCCAAATTAGCTAAAAGAGAGAATGAATGAAGAGAAGTAATATGACACAAGTCTGGAAAGGTGGGGAGGAGACAGATTTTTGAAGATATCCAAACTAAGAAATTTCATTATCCTAGAGACAATGGGAAACCATTGAAGTTATTTCATGCATATTTTGCATTTTTTTTTGTATAAATCTCATTTCACCAATATGAGGTTGGTATCAGGAATTCTTGAGAGCAGGGATCATTTTCATCTGTATTTGTGTTCTACCCACCTCTCCTCCAACCTAATAGGTAGTCAGGCTTATTGAATAAATGAATCTAAGCTAGCAAAGTATTCTGTACACAATATATACTTTAAAAATATCTGCTGCTGGGTTGATTTGTTAATTGAGCTAAATCTGGATGTGTGTGGGAAATCATGGAACAAAAATATCCAAAGCAAAAGAAAATAATTTGAGATTAGGAAAAAAGGTAAAGAATAGATAAGGAAGAAATAGACTATGGATCTTTCCAGGAATGATGATGGTGAAGATGTTAATGATAATGGTGACTCACATTTTTATATAGTGCTTCAAGGTTTTTCCTTTTAAGTTTTTCCCACTAAGCAGGGGATTGATATGGTTCTATCTGTTTTCTTTTGAATATGTATTTGGCAACCGTGTGGAGGATGCATTGGACAGGGGGGAGATTGGAAGCACAGATTTCAATCATCCACGTAAGAGGGAAAGTTGAAATGGGATTATGACCATGTCAGGGGAGAGAAGAGATAGCGGTGAGAGATGTGATTAGAATTGATATTTGACATTGATTGGATACAATCAGTGAGAAAGAGAGTCAGTGAGAAAGAGAGAAGAATCAAAAATAATTCCAACCAATGTGGTCTCACAGTGATATTCTCAGTGGAAATAGAATTTGGGGAAATGGTTGATTTAGGGATTGGGAGTAGTGGATGGAAATCCTAAATTTTTAGTCTTGAGGGGTATCCAATTGGAGCTGTCCAGCAGACAATTGGCTATTTGGCTCTAGGTCATCTGTATAGAGATGACAAGGATCTGATGAGATCACCAAGAAAGAGAGAGACTAGGGCTCAGAACAGAGCCTTGAAGGACATTCATGCTGAATGGTGAAAGATAGGATGATCACCCAGCAAAGTGACTAAGCCCTACTCACTCAGGTAGGAGGAGAGTCAAAAAAGAGTAGAGTTATGGAATATAAGAACATCCAAGAGGAGGTGTTCTAAGTGTTCAAAAGCTACAGAGGGTTAAGGAGTATGAGGACTGAGAAAGCGTGATTAAGGGATCAATGGTAACCTCGGAGAAAGAAGTATCTATAAAGTGGCAGTATCAGAGGTCAAATCACAAGGAGCAATGAATGGGAAATGACAAAATGGAATTCTGTGTTTAAGAGAGTATAGACTCCAAGAATTCAGCCACAAAGGGGGAAAGAAATAAAGGACGACAGCTTGAAGGAAATCTAGGGCAGCATTTCCCACTTTTCTTCTTTGACTATTCCCAGGACTCAACAAGCAACATCATTCCATTCCATTCCATAAAAGATGGACCTGTTAGGATCAATGACTCTACCTGAGGCAGTTTGAGAGTCTGCCCAGGTCAACATCTGTAGGTTGAGTTGCTGAGAGATGGGGATATTGTCGGAGAGGCTGAGCATTACCTTGTGAATTTGGAAAGAATGGCTGAATAATCTGGAACCTCTGCTTTAAAAAATAGCAAGAATTAAATTATGAATCTGGAGGTGGGATAAATGAGTTTTTAAATGAATAACTGCCTCCTCTTCATAAAGCCTGGCACTTAAACTCCCATTTAAAAAGGCAATTCACACATTTTCCAAGAGAATTCTTTCCCTTTTACCTTTCTCTTGCCCCCACTTTGAATTTCCCCTACCTACCTTTTCAGACCCATCATATTACTTCCCTTTATTCATTCTCTATTCTAGCTAATTTGGCCTCCCAACCCTTCTCCAAAATTATTCCAACTTGCCTTTGCACAAGTGTACCCAGGACCTAGAACACTCTTCTTCATCGTCGGTGCATCAAAGAATCCCTGAGAACTCATGATTTCCCTCAAGACTCACCTGATACTTCTGCAAGAGACCTTTTCAGATCTGCCTTCTCATCTTTATCCCATTCCAGATTTGAAGCTTCCCTCAACTTATATTTGTGCTTCCAATCTCTCCCCTGTCCAATGCATCCTCCATAAGCTGCCAATAGTCATATAACCATATCAATCCCCTGCTCACAAATTTTCAATGGTTTCCCATTGTTTCTAGGATAACGAAATCGCTCAGCTTGGGAATCTGAAGGTTCAAGGTCCCTGCCTTGCCAGAACTAGTGAAAATAAAAACTTTACTGTGCAACTAAAGTCATGGTCCCTGCCCCAAGGAGCTTACACTCCCATTGGGGAACTAAAATTATTGGTGGTCTTGAGTATATGCGCCAAACAGTGACTTTTGGGGTTCTGTATGCCCTAATAATTTGGGGCATTTAGGGTGGCTCCCTTCCCTTCCCCTTGCACTCATGTCCCCACAGCCTCACAGCCAAGGCTTTGGGATGACTGGCATGGACATTAGCTTCTCTTGGCTGGGTTTCTGCTGCCCATATGCCCCCACCGCTGCTGCTCCTTCCCCTGTTACTCACCTCCTTCAGGGAACTCTGCACTAGCTTGTGGTTTCCTCATACCTGAGCTTTCCCCACCTGCAGTCATCACTCCTTGTTTGGGTGAAACTATAAAAGGGTGCTGGCTGCACCTCCCATGCACCAGCGGGGGGAGAGGCTGCACTGAACACAGAGCTGACTTTGCGGGCTGCCAGCCTGAACTCGGCCCCTTGCCATGGGTGCCCTTGGACAGATGATTTTCTGCAGGTATGGGATTCATCCTTCTCTGTTCTTGGAAAAAGAGATCGGGCTTGGCAGGGGCAGCTGGTAGGAGAACTGGTTCAGCGGCTACCCCCCTGGCTCTGTGGGGTGCCAGTTTATGTCGAGCTAGGGCACCTTGGGGAGGTAATTCCCTGCACCCAGTCGAGATCCAACCCCAGCCAGCGGAGATATGACTGCTGCAGTTTTAACTCAAGCTGCCGATCCATCCCAGGGACTACTTGGGGGCTCAAAATGGTTTATTTTCATCAATGTCTGGCCAAGGAGGGCTTGGTCCTGTTTGGAGTCAAGATGCTAGTGTAGAAACTGGTGAGAGAGTTTGCCAAAAGGGCTAGTTTTTCCTTTGTGCTTTACTCAGGTCTTGGATGAGGTTCAGAATAGAAATCAACAACTCCAGAGACTGCTTTGATAAATTTCCACTTAAAATCAGGTATTATTAATACACGGAATCCCTATGGATCCCAGAATAAATAATAGTGATAAAAGTATAGTGCTTACTACGCGTCAGGCACATAGTAGGGGGTGGAGGGCCGGAAAGGGAAGGGAAAGTACTTATGAGTTTATCTCTTGATGTGGACTGAAAGTCTTTGAGAATAGATTAGAGCACTGAGAATTCACCCAGATCAAATAGCTCTTCTATATCATTCAGGACTTGAACCCAGGGCTTCCTAATTCTTTCTTTCCATTGAGCTGCCTCATATAGAGAGATTTAAAGTTTGTAAGCTGTTATCGTATTGGAACCTCACAACCCTATGAGATACAAGCTACAGATACTATTTTACCCAATTTAGAGATGAGCAAAATAGATGGAAAGGACTTAACCAAATTCTCTTATCCTGCTGGTAAATGCTACAGATCCAAGATTCAAATTCTCTAATTTTTCTCTATGCCCAACAGGGTTATTGGAAGGTAATCTCTTATTGCTGATAAATTCATATTCTCACGCCTTCAGTGATTTATTAAGTTTTACTTCTTTAATCCCCTGTGCTTATAACCAGAGAAACTGGGTCCTTTAAGAGAACCCCGGCTGTCTTATTTCCTCAAGCCTAAAATAGGAGCAATCATCCATTCAAAAAGGCATCCTGAAGATTATTGAGATAATGTAAGCAAAATGGAGAAGTCAGCCAGGAGTGACTAGGGCCCTGGGCCTGGAGTCAGGAAAACTCATCTTCTGGAGTTCAGATCTGGTCTCCCACACTTACTAGTTGTGTGACTGTGGGCAAGTCACTTAGCCTTATTTGTCTCCATTTCCTCATCTGTAAAATGAGCTGGAGAAGGAAATGGCAAACTGCTCTTGTATCTCTGCTGAGAAAACTCCAAGGGAAGTCATGGAAAATTCAGACAGAGCTGAAACTACTGAACAACCCTAACAGCGAATGTAAAATGCAAGCCAGCTACTATTTGCAGTGTCCAGGGGATGGAGCCCTGAAAACAGGGGCAAGGCAGTTTTTCAGATGATTCCAAACTTCCCCAAAATAGTCAGGGAAAGAGGCAGGGTTCAATGGCAGCTTCCCAAACTTCTGTTCCTTCCACAGTCTTCAGCCTCCGGGTCTCAGGACAATAATTTCTTTTTACACAGAGAAGAGAAGCAGCCAGTCCCTTTAATGAGACAGTGAATCTGCCCCAGAGCCAAGGCTCGGCAAGTTCTGAGGATGGTGGTCCTGGCTGGGGTAGGGTCAGAGGGGCAGGAGACCCCTCTGTCTCCAAGGGGATGTTCCCAAGTCATTAGAGAAAGAGTTTTTAACCTTTTGTGTGTCGTGGACCCCTTTCCCAGTCTGGTAAATTCAGCCTAAGGAACCCCTCTTTGTAGAATATTTCTAAATGCAGAAAATTCAGTAGATTACAAAGAAAATTAATTATGTGAAAATGCAATGATCTAAATACTAAAAAAATAAATGTGTGGGGCAGCTAGGTGGTGTAGTGGATAGAGTACCAGTCCTGAAATCAGGAGGACTTGAGTTTAAATCTGGCCTGGGTAACCTGGGTAAGTCACAACCTCAATTGCCTCAGCAAATAAATAAAATAAAATAAACATGTTCTCAG
>JAJPUD010003197.1:173557-231212 GCA_023553655.1 Myrmecobius fasciatus
GCATGCACACGTGAGCTGTTATTATTTGAATAAGTAGGAAAGGACTGTGTAAAATATCCGGAGAAGTCCTTTGCCAAGGGCCCTCTGGTTCTTAGTACACTGTGCATGCAATGATGATGAGGGTGGCCAGGGAAAACTGTAGAGTATGAGAGAACTGGAGCTGGCTGCTGCTCAGAGTCAGTGTCATAATTTATAGGAACCACTTTCCTTTCCTCCAGCCCTTCCTGATTTTCAAAGCCCTGCCACAAAAATCCAGGATGCTCAAGGAAGGAATGGAAAGATCTATTTGGTGTTACAGAGGTGTCTAAAATATTGGATCTGGAGTCTGGGCAACCCGTGTACAGATACTGTGTGACCCTGGGCAAATCAATGAACCTTTGTCTGCCCCCATTTCCTAATCTGTCTAATGGGTACAAATATAAGTAAATATTTATAAACAAATATATTTATAAACAAATATATTTATAGATAAATAAATGAATATATTTATAAATAAATAAATATATTTATAAATACATATAGTATATTCTGTATATACATATAGAGAAATAACAAAATAATGCTAATTATGACATTTTCCACCATGCCATGATGGGCATCGGGAGCCTAGCCTTAGTAACCAGTTTCCAGGAAGGTATTAGTTACCATTTGTTGAGCATCTGCCAATGTCAGGGTTATAATAGGATTCTGGGAACACCCAGGACATTGGCCATCCAGATAAGACACGAGTGATGAAGAACCTGAGAAGCCGGAGCTGCTGAGAGCTCATTAGCCCTTAGATTCCAATTTTCTTCCTCTCTTCTTCCCCTGGTGGAGGCTCATTGTTCTGAAGGATTTATTTGGCCACATTCTGAAGGCTGTTTCAGGAGGCTTCCCTTTAGGTGTGTAAGCCCAGGAGAAAACTTCAGGGAAGCAATGACTCTCGGGGAAGGGATGTAAAAGAAGAGCATCTCAGGGGACAGATAACAACCTCTATCTCTGTCCTCTTGAGAGAGAAAACAAGGCAGAATGTTGTTCAAGTCAATTGAGGTCACCGTATCACAGGTCTGAGAGGGATTTTCTTTGTTCCAAAGGATGGTTGCCATTGTGGGGCAGAGATGTGAGGGAGCAGAGGGGTATTTCCAGAAATCATTGCCTGGGAAAACCAAAAGATGTGAATAAAACTGACTTCTTAAAATTAAGAAAGAAAGGGGACAGAGATGAGGAGACCTAGAAAGAAGCAGATTAGTGTGGAAAAGCCTCCAAAATGATGAGGGAGAAAGGAACAAGGGAGTCATGGACTTCATTGCTCAGGGATCTCTCCTTCCCGATCCTCAGTTGTCAGGGTGAGCCGACATCACAGATCTTTTGGATAAGGGATTCTGAGCTGGGAGATCAGTGAGAAAATGTTTCTGCCCGCTACATGTGCTTCTCCAGGGCACGGGCACGAGGGTCCAGTTAGCGAGACATCCAGACCTCCCCCTGTCAGAGGTGGCAGAGCCCAGTTATCTACCAGGAGCAGGTTGTGAATGAGGAAGAGACAAAACTAATTGTATTCCTGGAAGCAGAAGACTCAGACAGGTGCCGGTGACAGATGGTCATGGAGAGATGTCACCTTACTGGCTCATCCCTAATTGTGAGGGCACGTCTGGAATCATTTGGAACTGGGAGGAGAGGGTAGTGCAGACCTTGAGGTCATTTTCTTGCCTCATGCAAAATCCTGGGGAACATTGCCCCACTGAGTGGTCCCTTCCAAGAAATTATTTGACCAGTTTCCCAATTTTTTTCTCTTACTTTTCCCTCTTCTTCCTTTCTTTCCCTTCTTTCTCTCTCTTTCTCTTTCTTTTCTTGGTTTTTTTCCCTCTCTCTTTTTTTCCTCTCTCTGTTTCTTTTCTCTCTCCTTTCATTCTCTCTCCTTTTTCTCTCCTACTCTTTTCTTTCTCTCTTTCTCTTCTTTCTTTCTCTTTCTTTCTCTTTCTCTCCATCTCTCTCTTTCTCTTCTTTCTTTCCCTCGCTCTTCTTTCTTCCTCTCTTTTTCTCTCCTTTTTTCTCCCTTTCCTTTCTTTCTCTCTCTCTCTTTCTTTCCTTTCTTTCTCTTTCCTCCCCTTTCTTTCCTCTCTTCTTTCCCTTTCTTTCCTCTTTTCTTTCCTTTCCTTTCTCTTTCCTTTTTCTTTCTCTCCTTTCTATTTCCTTCCTTCCTTTTTCTCTTCCTTTCTTTCTCTTCTTTCCTTTCTTTCACTTTCTTTCCTTCTTTCTCTTTCTTTCCTTTCTTTCTCTTTCTCTATTTCTCTCTCTTCCTTTCTCTTTTTTCTTCCTTTATCTTCCTTCCTTTCTTTCTCTTTTCCTTCTTCTCTCTCTTCCTCCCTCATCCCTCCTTTCCTTTCTCTCTCCCTCCCTTCCTCCCTGCCTTCCTTCCTCCCTTCTTCCTTTTCTCCCTCTCTCCCTCCCTCCCTTCCTTTCTTCCTTCCTTTCACTTCTTTTTTCTTTTCTTCTCTCCTTCTTCCCTTCCTCCCTCCTTCTCTTTTTTTTCCGATGTAAAATCCTTTAGTGTGTGACAGTGAAATTTGTGCTTACTTCAATTCCATAAGCATCTTTAAGTGTCTGTTGTGTTCAGAGATGAGAGAAATAAAGTTTGGAAAGCCAAGATCCCTGTTCTCATCATACAGTCTATTAGGGGAATGGAACACAAACAGGGGCAATAACAATTTTCAATATTCTGGGCGCATTTTAGACAACATATATTGTCTCCCTGGATAGAATGGAGCTTGTTAGAGTTGGGGATTATTTGTTTTTGTCTCTGAATCTCAAGTGCAGAGCATAAAGTAGAGAATAAAGTTTATTATAAAATACCAGGACTAAGGTTGCTTTATCCTGAGGGGAAATAGAAAAGGCTTCATGGTGGAGGTGGCATTTACTTGGGGCTTTAAAAAAATAGGCATTAAATAGAAATTAATTGTGTGCTAGGTTGAAGTCAATTTTAGAATAACATTCCTCTCTTAGTATGGGGGATAATACTTTAGATTTTTTTTTTTTACATTTCTGAAATTTGACATCATCAGGTTTGAAAGGTATATAGAAATATTTCAATGGTGATGAAATTTAGTAGCTCAGTAGAGTTATGACCAAACATCTTTTTAAACCACTAATTAGTTAAATCATGCCGCATACCTGGAAGCCAGCCAATATAATTATCCCCATTTGACAGATGTAAAAGTGGGGGGAAAGCCACTCCCCTAATATCTCATAGCATATTGATACCAGAGCCAAGGTCAAAACTGACAAGCTCTTGCAGAAAGCTCTGCAGAAACTCTGCACAGAAAGTCTCTGTTCCTCACTATGTTAACCTTGTCCCTTGTCTTTCATTGCCCACTATTAGCAATTATTAGGGCAGGAGGGAACTTTGAAGACCATGAAATCTAATCTCCTACTTCCTTTCTATAATATGGCTGACAAATGAATATTTAACCTTTGTCAAGATACTAATAGTGACGGGGAACTCACTATCTCACAAGTGGGTCATTTAGGTTTTGGACAGGTTATATTTTTAGTTCTTCACAGTGCCTAAAAACTTGCCTTCCAATAACTTATATCCACTAACATGCCCTGAAGGACTGTCTTGAAGAAAAGGAATCAGAATTTCCCTTGTTCAGTGGTATCTGACTGCCTGATCCCTTTTGGAGTTTTCTTGGCTAGATAGTGGAGTTGTTTTTGCTAATTCCTCCTCCAACTCAATTACAGATGGAGAAACTGAGGCAAGCAGGGTCAAGTGACTTTTTGAAGGTCACACAGCTAGTTAAGTGTCTGAAACTGGATTTGAATTCAGGTCTTCCTGATGCTGGGGACAATGATTTTTGCACCCTAGTGCCACCAAGCTGCTTTTTTATTATTTGGCCCAAAGGACAAGAATAAATGAGAGGAAGTTGTAGAAAAGCACATTTCAGTTTGATGTTAGGGAAAACTTCCTAGTTAGTTGTCCCAAAGTGGAATGAGCCCAGTCAGGAGGCAGTAGACTCCCCATCACTAGTAGTGTTCAGGTGGAGGCAGTGAGATCACTTGTAGATAATCAGTTAGTGGCAGGTCAGTGACCTCAAGAATAGAACATTGGGCTGGGAGTCAGAAGATCTGAATTAAATCTAGCCTTTACTGCATATGTGACCCTGAGCAAGTTTCTCAATCTCTGCCTGCCTCAGTTTCCCCATTTATAAAAAGGGATTATAATAGCCTTTATCTTCCTGGATGGTTGTAAGGCTCATATGAGATGATGCTTATGAAGAGCTTCATAAACCTTAAATCTGTCAGTAAATGCAATTTACTGCTATTACTCTGAGATCAGATTCTGTTCAGAGTGTAGTGACCTAGATGATCCCTCACCCCCTATTTTGACTCTCTTAAACCCAATTCCACTCTCTGGAAACAAGCAGAATAGTGATGATAATTCTTCCATATGAAAGCCTTGCACCTGTTGAAAAATCTAACGTTATGGCTCCCTCTGAATCATTTCCTTTGTCTTTAAGATTTCACTTCCTCCAACCATTCCTCATATGACAGGGCTTCTTGAGCTTTTGCATCAGGTTAGTCTTTTCACTGCCGTCGCTCTACTTTGTCATTGTCCCTCTTAAAATGCAATGCCATATTCCAGGGCTAAGTACAGTGAAACCATTCCCTCCCTTGTTCCATGCTTTGATTCTCTTAATTCAGCCTGAAATCACATTAACTTTCTTTCTTTCTTTTTTGGCAGTCACATTAAATAGCTGGCTCATATTGCAACTGTAGTCAGTTAATAATCTCCCCCAACTTGTATTATTTATACCCTTGATTTTTTTCAGCCTAAATGCCAGACTTTTAAACATCTTTTTTATATTTTATCTTGTTAGATTCAGCCTGTTATTATCACCTGTCAGGATCTTTTTCAGTCCTGCTTCTCATATACCACCACCAGCATCCCCTCCTCGTGCCCATATTTGCACTATCTTTATATTTGATAAGCACATGATTTATGTCTTCACTCAAAAGGTTGATTTAAAAATGCTGAACAGGACGGGGCCAAGGATAGGACTATTTTTCACACCCATAAAGATATTCTTCAGTTTGGATTGATTCATTAATCATCATTTTGGGGCTCTGGGCATTCATCTAGCTAAGAATCTACCTGTGCTATTATCTTTGGTCTTATCTATAAAAATACCATAAGAGATTTTGTTTATATTTTGATGGAAAGCACATGGATAATAGCTGCTGCATTTCTCCTACTACCAGCCTAGTCATCCTAGCAAAAAGGGAGAAGAGGTTACTTAGATAGACTTGTTTTTACTGAACCCATGCTGGCTCTATGGAATCATCAGTGTATCTTTAACTCTCTCTTCTAAAATATTGCTAAGAATTGACATGATGTATCAATCACTCAATTTCTAGAAGTTTCACTATTATTCAAATTGTATTTGTAAGTGTGGAAATAAGTGTAACGTTTGTTGTTGTTGCTCAGTCATGTGTCATTCTTTGTTACCTCATTTGGGATTTTCTTTTTCTTTTCTTTTCTTTTTTTTTTGCTGAGGCAATTGGAGTTAAGTGACTTGCCCAGGGTCACACAGCTAGGAAAGTGTTAAGCATGTGTGGTCAGATTTGAACTCAGGTCCTCCTGACTTCACGGCTGGTGCTCTATTCACTATTCCAACTAGCTACCCTGGGGGATTTTCTTGGTAAAGATACTGGAGTGGTTTGCCATTTCCTTCTGAGGTAAACAGGGTTAAGAGACTTCTCAAGTTCATCCACCTGGTATTTGAGGATAGATTTGAATTTAGGAATTTGAGTTTTCCTGACACCAGGCCTGGTACTCTATCTACTGGCTTATCTATTTCCAGGTGAAATAGAAGACTTGAAAATGTATTTATTGATTTGCTTAAAGAAAAAAAAATAAATTGGCTTAAAGGAAAAAAAAAACTTTTATTAAGCTTCAGGGCCAGGCACTAATAAACAACCAGGGACACAAAGAGACAAATGAAACTGTTCCTGCCCTCAATGAGATTACATTCAATTGAAAAAGACAACATTTATATAAAGACAAAATGACATAATTTTTGGATATGTATGAGGGAAGGTACTAGTAGTGAAAGGACCGGAAAAGATTTCACATTGACAGTAGGATATGAACCAGGTTTTAAAGGAAACTAAGGGATGAGGAAGGAATATTTTGTTCAGCAGAGATGGAATATCATGGATGGGGATCAAAAGAAAGCCAATTTGGCCACATTGTAAAATGAGTGAAGGGGAAATAAGGCATAATAAGATGGAAGGGGGGTGCAGCTAGGTGGCGCAGTGGATAGAGCACCAGCCCTGAAGTCAGGAGGACCTGAGTTCAAATCTGGTCTCAGACACGTAACAGCTGTGTGACCCTGGGCAAGTCACTTAACCCCAATTGCCTCAGCAAAAAAGCAAAAAAAAAAAAAAAAAAAAGACTGGAAGGGTAGGTTGAGGTCAGAATATGAAGAGTCTTAAATGCCAAATTGTATTTTATAGAATAGGGAAATACTGAAATTTATTGAGATGGAAAGTGACATGGTCAGAATAAAACTTTAGGAAAATCTCAGAGGATGCCTTGGAATGGAAAGAGACTTGAAGCAGAGAGCCCAATTAGAAGGCCATTGACACATATGGGAGAGGGATGATGGCCTGAATCAGAAAAATGAGTGTCTGAATGGAAAGACGGGCACAGATGTAAGGAGAGTGGAGAAAGAAGCAAGATTTGGCAACTAAATGGATATGTGAGATGAGTAAGAGTTGAAATGATCCTGAGGTCATGCACTTAGTTATCCAGCCTTTTAGAAAATCGGAGAAAAATGTCCTCACCTCCAGTCTTTGGGTACCTCTGCCCCATTATTCCTAAAAGACTGCAGAGTGTAGATTCAGCAATTATATATATACAAGTTCTCTGAGGTATAATTTGTGTGGGCTAGAAGGCTCAAATTAATTTAGAATAGGTAGACACTCTTACGGCCTCCTCATCCATCTTGGGCTTCCATTTCCTCTTAACAATGTTTGCTCATCCCTTACCAATCCTGAGATCAATTTCTTTGATATAGAAGTTGGAAGCAAAATAAGCAACACTGCCAAAAGGGAAAAAATAATTTCCTTGTTCCCAAAGTAAAATATTAAGGCATATTTCTTCTTCAGGAAATTATTAATTTGCTAACATGAAAACAATTCCAAATGGTTTGGAATGAGCCAAATGGCCAAGCGTGTCCTATGATGGGTCCAAAGAAATGTCATATGGCCTCCTTGTGTCCTGTAGGCTTGCCAGTGAACAAGTTGGGCAGCACAATGGAAAGAGCCCTGGACCTAGAGCCAGGAGGACCTGAGTTGAAATCCTGCCTCAGAAACTGTGACCTTGGGCAAGTCAGTTAATTTCTGTTTGCCTCAGTTTTCTCATTTATAAAATGGGGATGATAATAGCACCTGACTCCTAGGGTAGTTGTGAAGATAAAATGGGAAAATATTTGTAAGGCATGCTGCAAACCTTAAAGTACTACATAAATGTTGTTCCTGTCATCCTCCTCCTCCTCTTCCTCCCCTTCCTCCTCCTTCTTTTCTCCCATCCCTCTTTCTTTTTCTCAGATATTTGGCTCTTTTTTTCAGAATAAGACTCTTCATAAATACATGTCACCTTAGAATTAAAAGGGACTGAAGATCACCTTTTCTAACACTTTCATACACTTTAATGATACAAATACAAAATTGAGGCCCCTAGAGATGAAGTGACTTTTCTAAGGTCAATGCAATTTATTAGCAGCAAAATCAAGATAAAAAACATCATTCCTTCCCATCCCATGCCATTGTCCCCATGTGATGCTACCTGAAATACATACAGGTCAAGCTACTGGAGGGATGTCTTCCTCTAACTCAAGCAGCCAACTGTGTGGGAAAGTAGGACGATGTGACTGCAATGAGGGGGAGGAATCAAGCTGAGCGTGCTAATGTGGCTTGAGAAATCTTCTTGCCAGAAATTGCTGGGGGGTTCATAGTGCAACTCCTGCATTTAATGCTGCACAGCCTGTGTGTGTCAGAGGTACCTAGTCAGGGAGAGGGAAGCTT
The DNA here is from genome assembly GCA_023553655.1 of Myrmecobius fasciatus. Lineage (NCBI taxonomy): Eukaryota > Metazoa > Chordata > Mammalia > Dasyuromorphia > Myrmecobiidae > Myrmecobius > Myrmecobius fasciatus. Next base: position 181,622 of record JAJPUD010003197.1, read on the forward strand.
TGTCCCTCCCTCACCAGTATTTTCATTGCTTTCTTAAGGTTCGGAAAAGCCTCAGCATCCAGGAAGGAATTTTAGAAATGGAAAGAAGGGTGCTTTCAGAGAGTTCAGAGGAGCTAAACTAAGTCACAGTTGTAGAGAATAAAAAGGAGAGAAGCTGGGGAAAGGGAAAAAAGGCAGGAGGGAGTGAGCAGAGTCACAGTGGGGAACAATTGGAAAGGTCAGATCCCAAGCTGTTTCCCCTTGGTGGGTTCTCCACAAGGATATGACCGGAAATGTCAAGGACCTGTACAGGTTCTGTGGGTGTCAGAGTTCCACCAGCAGTCTTGCCTTGGTGCAAGTCTTTTCTGTGTTCCTTGTTATGCATATTAAACTTGTCTTATGTTTAATGCCTTGTGAGCCTAAGTGCTTGCTAGGGGAGCTGATGGTCACCTTTTCAGGGTATATATGCCTTATGTTGGTGGAGAGGGGGGCTACAGAGGAGTCATATTAATGAGATAGAAAAGCTGATGGCCATTACCAAATAATGAGATTCCTTGGTTTCATCTTGAGAGGGCAAATAAGCAGAATGAATTTATATGAGAGGAAGGAATCTATGGCATAAGTGAGGAAATTGAACCCCCACAGAAGGACAGTGACTTACCTACACTTTTATAACCAGTTATTTACAAAGCCAAAACTAGAATTCAAAACTTCTATCATAATTCCAAGACTAATATTCTTTCAAGTAGAGCATGCTGCCTCTCAATAACATGCTGTTGTCCCTAGTTTCCTCTCTTTCTTTCATAGTGATGAAACAGACTTTCATTTCACATCCTTCCTTCGTGGTTTAATAGCATCACCTGTATCACCACTCCATGTCTTCTGGAGTTAGCTCAGTTTCATTTAGTGCAATGGCAAATCTAGTAATTCCATAACCCCTATACTCTCTATTGCCATACAAGACCTGGCCATTGACACAAGGCTAATGTATAGATTTTCCTATGTACAAGTCAACATTATTTGACTGTAGATTTTGCATGTAGATTTCTCCCTTTCCAACTGCCTTAGGAATTCATCAACAGAATGCAGACAATTAACACTACCAAGTGATGTCAGCAGGGTGAAACCCCATTGTACAATGTTTTGGGGTTCAGGGAAAACCTAAGTACATACTAGGTTAATTGTGTATTGCTGAATGAGGACTTGGGAAGGAGCTTCCTTCTGACCCTTGAGGCAAACAGTTCCATTCTCTGAAACCTGAGATAATGTTTCCAGACAATGAGTCTTAGTAGAGAAAGCTGTCAACAACTCAAGAGTTGTCAGGTCCCTTTCGCCTTGGACCATAAGATCCTACATTTAGATCTAGAGCTGGAGTCCTCAGAAGCCATCTAGCCCAACCCTCTCATTTTGACTAATGCTAAGTGTGTGACCCAAGACAGCCTAGTTATTATTAAGTGGAAGAACCAAGATGCAAACCGAGATAATTTGACTTTCAGTCAAGCACTCTCTTGACTATATTTCAGTGTGTGAGTGCCTTGAGGATCTATCTGCAAGAGCTTTAATAAAGATCACAATCCCTGACCCCTTTTTATCCTCTGAAGCTCTTGTCCAGGTTTTTCCATAAGTGTTCCATAGAAGGACCATACAACCATCAGATGCATTCAAATGTTACCCTTTCCTCCTTCTACATGGCTGGACCACCTTTTTTAATTATTATTCATATCCTCAGAGAGCTCTTTGATGCTACTTCTCATGTACAAATTGTTGGTCAAATACTGCTTAGAGCCACCATGTGTTTTTCCATTGCCCAGTAAATCACCTGTCTTTTTGATTCTCCAGAGATATTGTTACTCAAGAATTCACCACTAGGAAAATATTGGTGGTAAAAAAAATGTGCTTATTTAGAAGTAAATAGCTTGGAATCACTGACCAGTTTCCCAAAAGTCATGATGATAGACAGCATCTATATGATAATTTGAAAAGCCCTTTACTCATGTTATTTTATTTGAGCCTCATAACAGCATTATAAAGTAGATGCTTTTATTTTCATCATTCTACAAAGAAACAGGAATAGAGAGGCTAAATTAAGATTCAGTTCTTAATTGAATCATCATTTTGCTTTTGAGAGCCTCCTATTCCTTTCTTTGAGTTGCTTTTCTTTTTAGTTCTGTAGGTTAAAGGATCATGTCTGTCATTTCTTCAAATATTTGACAGCTGCTTTCCTACTGTCCAGAACACTTAGTGTGAAGCCGGAGTGGAAGTCAATAGTCTATGCTATCTAGTAGTCTCAGGGTTCCAATTCCCCTCCTTCTCTAATTCAATTTTGTGTTTTGGTCAAGATATAACTATTGGTTGATTTAATAAGAAGATTGTACATTCAATAAATGGCTTGTCATGATTAGTTAAATAATAGATGCACTTTGTTTTCCTAGTGTTGGCAACATGGATCTGTAGTTTAACAAGATATTTTACAAAATCTCATGAATAAGATAGAATAATGTGGGCTGGGAGTAATTAGGTGAATTTATATGTTAATATAAATAACATGAATAAATGAACATACCCAAAGGATACCTGTTACTGGTTCAATATTGACCTGGAGGGAAAACAAAGCTGATCTCCTTTCAGAGACTATGCATCTCATTATGGATAACAAAATACTCTGGGTAACTAAAAATTCCTCTGCATACTTCAAAAGCAAGTACTCTCATTTCTGATTTTTTGATTTTTCAACATTGTCAGGTCTTTGGCCAGGGTCCAGATGTGCATAGGAAAAATAGCTGGTGCTGGGTGCGATGGCAAATACACCTTATCCTTGCTACTATGGCTGATGGACCAGTTTATTTTGAGTATTATCTTCTATAGTAGGGTAAAGGTATAGGATGTCCAGCATCAAGATGGTAAGCCTTTGGAAGCAGAGTGAGGGGTGCTACTAAGCTGCCTACAGAGAGACAAATTGAGTAGCTGCTATGATTCCAGTCAAGGTATCATACTGAGACCCAAACTAAAAAAATGTAACTAGAGTTTTTTTTTTAAATACTTTAGTCTTTGACTAATGATCTGGACTCCTTGCACTTATGAGTGAATAAGACTGATCAGCGAGAAGTTGAAGTCCATTCAGGTTTCAACAAGAGCCTTAGACATGGCTCCAGGAGAAACTTCTTGGAAGAAGAGGATCCTTTTCCATGAATAGTTACAGTGAGAAGTGAGAGGAAATATGCTCCTGTAAATTTATCTATATTAAATTTCAACTTCTTAAAATCATATTATTATTATTCCGGCCTGCCAAATATTTAAATCTTAAGTCTTATGTCTAATTTATTGCCATATCTATCTCTCCAAGATTTATGTCATATGCACATTTGATAAGCATGCAATCTCCATCTTCATTCAACCATTAAATAAAATGTTGAACAGAGCAGGAATAAGGGCAGATCACTGTGGTCTACCACTAGAAATGTCCCTGAAGGTTGACACTGGACCACAAATTGGCATTCTTGGGCAGCTACAAATCCACCTAACCATGTTACCATGTAGAATATTTTGCTCTATCTTGTCCATGGGGATATAACAAATATCTTGTTGAAGTACAGGCTTATAATGTTTACATTTTTTTTCTGATCTAATCACCTAGAAACTTTATTGAAAAAAGGAAATTAAGATTAGTGTGGCATCATTTGTTTAGTTGACCCATGTTCATTCCTTTTCTGCTCTAGAAAAGCAGCTTAATGGTGCAGCAGATGGAGCATTCTTGTAGTCAGGAAGACCTGAATTCAAATACAGATTCAGACATTTACTAGCTGTGTGACCTTGCCACTTAACCTCAGTTTGCTTTAATCCACTGGGAAAGGAAATGGCAAACCTACTGACCTGCTGCTTCATTTTCTTCATCTGCTATATAAATAATATTCCCTTCCTTTCTCTTATCTTGGTATGACTAAATCACTGCTCAGTTTCTCATAGAGTCTTGTATAACTTAAATTTTTTGTGGATCATGGTATCCTTTGTATTCATCCTTAATTATATTTTCATCTTTCCATAGTTTATATGATCTTTAAAAATCTGAGTTCGTTAGAGAGTTCCCGGTGCAGCTATATAGTTCTTTTCAGACTCCATTCACCTTCAGAGGCAATGATGTTATATCCCTGTAACTTTCATTCTCCCCGTTCCATTCTCCTATGAGTGTTATTTCTTCTGTCAGAACAGAACCTTTTTCTCTTTACTTTTGATTTTTCCAAAGATTAGCACAGTTCTTGGCATAAATGTTCATTCATTTCGTTCATTCATGCTTTTTCAACCATTTAGCATCACTAGGATAATATTAGTGTGCAAAAGATGTATTTTGTAACAAAAAAACCAATCTTGGTATGATTAAATCACTGCTCAGTTTCTCGTAGACTTTATATTACTTAAAATTTTCTTTTATAGGAACATGGCATTTTTTTGTATTCATCTTTAATTATATTTCCTCTTTCCATAGTTTATAGGTCCTTTGAAAATCTGAGTTCATTAGAGAGTTCCCTGTGCAGCTACATCATTCTCTTCAGATTCTCCTCCCTCCTCTCCTTCCCTATTTACACAAACACCTTTTTTCCCCTAGGAGCACATTCTTAATTGAATCATCATCATTTTGCTTTTGAGAGCCTCTTACTTCTTTCTTTGAGTGGCTTTTCTTTTTAGTTTGTAGGTTACAGGATCATGTCTGTCAAATATTTGAAAGCTGCTTTCCTATTGTCCAGAACATATCTATGGCTATAACCCAAGTTCTACTCTTAGAGGCATCCTGAAGCAGGAAAAAGATGGCTATGGAGTCAAAGTCAGAAAACTGGGGTTCAAATATAGGCTCTATCACTTACCTGTGTGATCATGGGCAAATAACTTCACTGATCTGGAGCTAAATTTTCTCACCTGCAAAATGAAATTAGAGGAAATGAATTTTAAAGTTCCTTCCATGTCTAATATACTCCAAAATGATATAAAGCTGGGCACTTGGATATGGTAACATCATGGAAAAATAAACATTAGTATTCGATACTTAGTCAACATTTCTTTCCTTTTCAGACTTTTTGCTCTGATTTGGAATGAAGAAACCAATTTCAGAAGCAGAGCTAAAAAGACATCTCTCTGGGGAGGATGTCTTATAGGACTGGATTTGGAGATATAATTATAGTGAAGTGAAAAAGAAAGAATAAAATAAAATAAGAGACGGCATTCTGTACCTGAACTTTGCTATATTTGGTGAGAGCAAATAGTCATGGGAAAGAAGGGTCATTTTCCGTCTGCTAAATTTCTATTATTTACACACACCAGCTGCTTTCATGGTTCTCTGAACCCAGAAATGAGGCAAGGTGTGCCCTTTCAGAGTGCATTCCAAGAGATGAGACACGTGTTTACAGCACTGATACTCAGGGAACAGCAAAAACATCCACCATTCTAACAATAAAGCTGATAGAATTATGGCTTATATTTAACATGTATTGGACTATTTGCCAATAGGGAGAAAGGAGATAATTTGGAACAGAAAGCTTTGCAAGGGTCAGTGTTGAAAAATTACCCATGCATATGTTTTGTAAATAAAATGCTTTAATAAAAAAAAGAAAATTTTTTAAAAAAAAGAATGTTATGGCTTAAAGGGATCTCGGAACCAACCAATTGGGCCAACCCACCTCACAGAAGTACTAGAGAGCAGAGTTGGGATCTGAAGCCAGGACTTCCTATAAGAGACTTAAAAAAGTTCTTCCATTACACTCTACCACATTACCTTGTACCTGCATCCCCGTCCCCTTTCCTTCCAATTTCCTTACCCTTAATTTTACCTGTCACTTAAGATGTGTAATCACCAAAAGCTAAGATGATATAAAATATAATTTTTAAGTTTTTAGTATAGAACAGACAAAATATACCCCCCCACACACATCCACATACCCCATCTAATGTTTTTAAAAACATGTTGTTGCTGTTCAGTTGTTTCATTCTTCATGAACCAATTCGGGGATTTTCTCGGCAAAGACACTGGAAGAGTTTGCCATTTCCTTCTCCTGCTCATTTTACAGATGAGGAAACTGAGGCAGACAGGTTGAAGTGACCTGCTCAGGATCACACAGCTAGTAAGGGTCTGAGTTTGGATTTGAATTCAGGAAGACGAGTCTTCTTGTCTCCGGGCCCTGATGCTCTATCCACTGCATACAGACCCTGAATACTTTAGCAGTTGATTCTGTGTTATTTAATAGAGGCAGTGGAGAGGAGAAAACCATATAAGTGGAGGGAAGGGGAAGGACAAAGAAAAGGAAGGGAAAAAGTCTCAAAATGAAGCAAATAAAAATTAATTCTTGAAGGTTCTCTTCTCTGGAATTATCAGCATTTTGAATGAAATATTGAAGACTTTTCATCTCTAAAATGAGTAGGTGGAGCTAAATGATGTCAGAGCCCCTTTAAATACTGTTAATATAATTTTTAACATACTGTTTAAATATATATTTAGATATTATATGTTTATATGTATATATTTATATTTAAATGTTTAACTGTTAACATTTAAATGTTTAAATATGTTTATATATATAAGCATATATAAACATATAATAAATATATAGTTTAAATACTGTTAAATACTAATGATTCTCTGGCCAAAAGCTAAGATTTGATACATTAACATGGGGCAGAAAATATTGTTTCCTTTTCTATATAACATTCTTAGTCATTTCGTGAGTCCCGGGAACAATTGCAAGCTCCTTTTTAAAGAAACATTCAAGTTGTTTCACTATTTCAAATCGATCCCCCAGAACTTGTCTATATTTTTCTCAGCTCATTTTTGTACAAATCCCTAGTGGGATTTATTCTTCCTTGAGGAGCAGAGTGCTGTAGTGGATTTGGGAATTGGGGAGATTTCAGTTCAATGCCTCAAACTCTCACTTGCAGTGACTATAGAGCAGTCACAGGATTTTCTATTCAAAATCTGAAAGGACCTCAGAGACCGGCTGGTCCAATCCAAATGGAAATCTTAAAAGGCCAAAGGATTTACCAAGGCCAAAGGAAATAAAAGCAAAGCCAGAATCTGACTCCAAATTCAGAATTCTTTCTGTTGGACCATGATGTTTTCAATTCACTTAACTTTTTGATTCCAAATTTCCTCAACTGAAAAATGGGGATAACTTCTTTCCTTTTGTACCAATCTCCCGGAGTTATTGTGAGATTTAAATGAGATAATGTGTGCTGCTTGGCAAACCTGAACGTGCTTTCAGAAATGTCACCTATGATTATCATTATTCCTTTGAGTTCTTGCAAATTTGAGGCAATAAAACCAGACAAGGTCACTTTGAGTTCCCTGTCTCATCAGCTGGGTCTCTGTAAAGGAACCTAGTGCCCAGGGAAATTATTTTGGAAAGATGCCAGGCTCCATCAGTTTTTCCATCCCCTGTCTCATTCTCACTTGACTTTCTTTGTTTCTGTGACATGCCTCAGTTTCACCTAACCTGTTTCCAGGAACTTTAATCAGACTCAGGGTTTAACAAAAGGCAACTTTCTGCCTAGGCTAGAGTTGATCCTATAACCTAGGGAACTTGCCAAGTAAGACTCACAATTAAGGCAAGATCTCTTGATCACCCAAGCAATAACCCTGGAGAAAATAGGAAATAGTTCAGAAGTCAAGGATGCAAATGGTGTTATGTAGCTTTGGGATGCTACTTCATCATTGCCTTTTTGGTATATTCTGTGCCTAAGACTCAAACTCCAAGTGGTTTGCTGTAAAGCTCAGGATATTTTCAAGTCAAATCCATAAGCATTTATTAAGCACTAGGCACTATTCTAAATATCAGAGATACAAAAAAGGGCAAAAAAACCAAACCCAGTCTTTTTTCTCAAGATGCTCATAGTCTAAGGGGGAAGGAGGAGACAACATGTGAATCACTGTGTACAAATGAGAGATAGGCAAAATTAGTTGGAGATAATTAATAAAGGGAAGTTATTAGCATTAAACAGAACTTCAAAAGATTTCCTGCAGAAGGAAAGGAAGGAAGTGAGGAGATCCAGGAGAGCGAGCCAGTTAAAATGCCCCGACTCTGGAAATGGAACAACAAGCAGCCCAATGTCTCTGGATCATAGGCCACAAATTGCAGGTTAAGTGCAAAAAGAATGGAAAGGCAAAAAAGAGTGGCAGGTTGTAAAGGGCTTTTAAAGTCAGAGAACTTTTTTGATTCTGGAAGTAAGGAAAAGCCACTGGAGTTGATTGAATCAAAGAGTAGGGGGGACATGGTCAGATTTTCCCCAGCAACTTAGACACCTCATGGAAGGTCTCTTACTTTCTCTCAATGGGAAGGAGATAAGAGAGAGATTGGGGAAACCATAGAGAATGGGCTGGAGGGGATCATAATAGCATAAGGTTCCAAGCTGGAAAGGTCCTTCAAGGTCATTTGGTCCAGTCCTCTCACTTTAGTGGCTTGCCCACAGTGACAGATAGTATTTAAATCCTGGGACATTTGACTCTTAAATGTGTGGCTCTTTCTACTGTATCAGCCTGATTTCGAGCACTGTGAAGGGCATAAAGTGGAGGGGGTGAAATAGGTAGAAGCTACTTCTCCCCTCCCCCAGTTAGCTACCTGAGCAGGTAAGGGGCCTACCTGGGAATCCCAGAGGCAAGTACTGGGCCCAGGTTACCTGCAATATCTCCCTCTGGGGTCACCTCTCTACTTCCCTTGGCTTTGAATGTTTAGGGAGCCATTTGGAGACGATGAAAGGAATTAGCCTGCAGTGAAAGAGCAGAATGTGTAACTCCTTCTTGGTCTGGCCTAAAACAAATTGTCATTGTTTTTGCTGGCTCTGAAGAGTGCTTATGAGAACACAGGACCTGCTCAATGCACTAGACTCATCATGGCAGCTGGCAGAGGCTGAGACATTGCCAAATCCAAATATTACAGAGGCGTTAGGGATTCCTGCATGAGCAAACTGACCCTCAAGGTCTTCTCCAGCCTCTTAGTTCTGTGGTTCGTGAATGACTCAGATGCAAATCAGATGCCCCAGCATCCCCCACCTACACAAAAACCCATAGGTTATAGCTTACATATAACACACATATCTTACATGTGACACACATATATAAAACATTTTTTCTTGGGGAGCACTGCAGTGGAGAGAGCACTCATCTTCCTAAATTGAAATCTGACCTCAGATAAGACTTACTCTGTGACTCTGGGCAAGTCACTTAATTCCATTTGCCTCAGTTTCCTCATCTGTCAAATGGGCTGGAGAAGGAAATGGCAAACTACTTCAGTAGTTTGAGCTGCTGCAGCTCTGGTGGGACTCCTTGTGAAAAATAAGGCCAAAACCCCAAATTTGAAGCTTCTAGAAAAATTATAGGTTCGGAAATGAAAGGAAATGATGGTGAGATCAAACTCTTTAAGAAGCCTGGGGATGGAGGATGTCAGAATCTCTCTGGAAGTCTCCACTGCTCTCAAATATTTCCTTCTAATTCTGAAAAGCTTCATTTTATTCCATTGTGCTTTCTGAAAATCCACCAATTGGACTTGAGTTAACAATTAAAAAAAAAGATAAATAGCTTCTTCTGCTTAGTAGGTATCTAACTAAAGGTGAATTAGATTTAAGTGGATTAAGGGGCTTATCAGTCACCCACATACTAGTTTGAATTTGGTGTCAGATTCTTATTCTGAGTTTCCCTTAGGGAATTTTGACTTGCTGTTAGGGGCAGGAGCACTTTGCTAAATAGGGCAGGTCTGAGTAGGGAGATGCAAAAGGAGACTGGAGTTTGGAAAATTTGGGAAAAGGGGTCAGTAGGAAATATTAGACAGCAACAGAAAGAGAGATGGGACAAAAATAAAAACAAAATTCTTGTTTCAAAAAATTTTCACAGGACTTATCCCATACCTTGGGAAAAGGGACAAAAGTTCTTTTCATTCAGTCTTGTGCAAAACCTCTTCCCCTTCACATGCCCAAGATTCAGAACTCAGGTTAATTGTATTGGTCCTATTGTTCAGTTACAATTTTGGTTAAAGATATTTAAAAAAACTGGCCTGGAAATCTAGTATATCTATACATTACACATATACATATATATACCAATTAAATTATAATATACATATATATGCATATATATACATACAGATGGGTAATATTTTATATAATATGTATTCAGTGTTATAGGTAGCATTGTTTCACATATATCTTACATATAACACACATATCTTATATATGACACACATATAAAATATTTTTTCTTGGGGAACACTGCAGTGGAAAGAGCACTCGTCTTCCTAAATTGAAATCTAACCTCAGACACGACTTACTCTGTGACTCTGGGCAAGTCACTTAATCCCATTTGCCTCAGTTTCCTCATCTGTCAAATGGGCTGGAGAAGGAAATGGCAAACTGCTCCAGTATCTTTGCCAAGAAAGCCCCAAATGGGGTCAGGAAGAATCAAGGCGACTGAAAAATGCCTGAAGAACAAGTCACAGCCTCAACAATGAGAGCTTCCACTCTGAAGGTGCAAAGAGTCTCTATCTTAGAACTGCAGAATAGGAAGATAATCTGGATAGGGAGGCAGACCCTCAAATTTTAAATGTGAATTCAGACTAACTTTCTGTCTATGTACTATCTCTTTAATCAGCTCCAGTGGGGGGACATGGAAATAGGCTTAGGGGCTGACACAGACGTTTATAATTATTGTTTTTTATCCTGCAAATGATCAGATGCACAGGGACTTAAATGAGATTTAGGGTAAGAAGGAGGGCCCCCACCCACCAGCTCCCCACATGTACCTACTCAGATTCCTTCTCATTTGGGGGGAAGGATTCAAATTCTTCTGCTCACTAGCTGTGAGATTCAGGGACACTGAGCCTGGCCTCCCTGTTCCTTGCACAAGTCACCCCATTTCCTGATGTGTTTTTATTGTCTGTCCCCCAGGCCTTCAGGTCTCTCCCTTCCTTATCTTGACCTCTCTGGCCCTTCCTGGATCCCTTCAGGTCACAGCTAAGATCACAATCCCCTTAATACCAGCGCCTTCTCCCCTATTTATAGTCTCCAATTTCTCCCATACCTGTCTCGTTTATATATAGTTTTTACATGTTGTCTTCCTCCAACTTCCATTAGACTGTGAGCTCCTTGAGAGCAGAAACGGTTTCATTTTTGTGATTTCTGTGATTTACTCATTACCACCAAAAAGCCTGGTACATCCCAGGAGATAAATGTTTTTTAAATATGGTAATATCTTCATCATGGTCCCGGGGATGGAAAGGGATGGTTGAGAGCCACAGGAGCTCTCCTGGAATGGTTCAGAAACCGATGCTGAGGTCTGGGATCTCACAGATCTCCGGGGCACAAACCCTGCCAGGGTGGCAGTGGGTCAGAGATGTTCCCTAGGACCCATCTGGTTCACACTAGTGCCTTAACTAAGAGCGCATCTTCTGCTGTGGAGACGTACTTGTGGATGCCCTGATTTCAGACTATTGCTGAGAGACAGCCTACTCTTGTGTGGCAGATAATAATAACTAATATTTATATAGCACTTACTATGTGCCCAGCATTGTGCTAAGCACTTTATGTTATCCATCTGATGCTCACAACAATCCTAGATAAGGTACTATTATTATCCACATTTTACAGATGGGGAAATGGAGGTAAATGGAATCAAGGTAAAGTGACCTGCCCAGGATCCTGCTGGTAAATGCCTCAGTTTGAACTACTCGTGTCTGTCTTTCTTTCTTTTTATGGGTTTCTTTTCTTTCCTTCCTTTTTTCTTTCCTTCCTTCCTCTTTCTCCCTCCTTCCTTCCTTCCCTCTCTCTCCCTTTCCCCCCTTTCCTTTTTTCTTCTTTCCTTCCTACCTTCTTCCCTTCTTTCCTTCCTTCCTCCTTTCCTTCCTTCCTTCTTTCCTTGCTTCCTTCTTTCCTTGCTTCCTTCCTTCCTTCTTCCTTTCCTTCCTTCCTTTCTCCTTTCTTTCCTTTTTTCCTCTTTTCCTTCCTTCCTTCCCTCTTTCTCTTCTTCCCTCTCTCCCTTCCTTCCCTTCTCTTTCTCTTCTTTCCTTCTCTTCCTTCCTTCCTTCTTTTTTTTTTCCTTCCTTCCCTCCTTTCTTCCTTTCTTCTCTTCCTTCCTTCCTTTCTTCCTTCTCTTCCTTTTTTCCTTCTTTCCTTCTCTTCCTTCCTTCCTTTCTTCTTTTGTCTTTTCCTTCTCTTTCTTCCCACCCTTCCTTCCTTTTTCTCTGCCTTCCTTCCTTCTTCTCTTCCTCCCTTTTCTTCCTCCCTTCCTCCCTTTTCTTTTTCCCTCCCTTCCTTCCTCTCTTCCTTCCTTTCTTCCTTCTTCATTTCCTCCCTCCCTTCTTTCCTTTTCTTTTTTAAGTTCTCAACATTTATTTTAATTAGATTTTGAACTCCAAATTTTTCTCCTTCCTTCTCTTGTTCCCAAGACAGAAAGCAATCTGATACAGGACATACATGTACAATCATGTTACCCATATTTCCACATTAGTCATGTTGTGAAAGAAGTCTCAGAGCAAAAGGGGAAAACCACAAGAAAGAAAAAACATCAAAAAAGTGAAAATAGTATGCTTTGATCTACATCCAGACTCCACAGTTCTTTCTCTGGATATAGATGGCATTTACCATCTACTCATGCCTTTCTAGCTCTAGGCCCTGGCTCTTTTCTCTGTGCCTCCTAGCTGCACCTAAAAGCCATGCAATAAGTGACTTATCTGAGTTAGAGACCTGCCTCAGAACCTGCTTCTGCTACCTTCCTACTTTCTTAGAGCAACTAATAATGACAGTCAAATATTTAGATGTCTGATCTCTCTGTGCCTCAGTTTCTTCACCTGTACAATGGGGGATGCTGAAGTTAGATGGCTTCCAAATTCCCTTCTAGCTGTAAATCTGTGATTCTAGAAACATTGTTTTGTTCTGCCTCTCCTTGAAGTGACTACTGAGTATCTTTGAAGTCTGCCTTTCTTCACAATAGCCCTTCCAATCACTTATATGAAAATGAAGGTAGCCATAAAGTTTATGCAGTGACCAGATCTCCAGATTTCAGGGGGCATATATCTACAACTGATATTAACTGAGGAGGAAAAAGTTCTGTGATTTCCTCAGTCTAGAGAGCCCCTAGTACATATATTTCTTTTACCAACTAGGATTTGGTGGATCAAAGAGTTGCATGAGGAATTTAGAGCTTAAGTGACTTGCTCAGTATCAGTTGCCCTATGAGGTTAATTTAGAACCCAGGCTGAATAATAGACTTAACCTTAATAATTAATGATAAATTGTACTTTTTGGTACCTGATGAGCAAGGGAGTTGAAAAGTGGAGTATTTATCTCTGCCTGAGTTAAATTAATGAACATGGTTTTATTGCAGCCTGTGTGGAACTTATTAAATGATACTCAAGAAGTTCCTCATATCTCCTTTGTCCTGAAGGCAGTGCAAACACACAATTACCAGCGTACAAACAAATTTCAATTACTCACCTTACAAAGCAGAAAGTAATCATTGAATAAGGCGGTCCATTTTCCCCTCAACTGATAGAACTGCCAGCTGATGAAACAGCAGCTTCATCTTTCAGATTCTATTTCTTATTTGTAAAAGTCAAAATTCTATTTGTTGTCAAATGGTGTATGTCCAGTGTTCTGAGATTCATGGGTCAAAGGCAAAGTGTTTAAGCCAGGAGAATTAAGCCTTTGGCTGGATTGCTCTATCCCTATCAAATAGAGCTGCTGCTGACTCATCTGACCTGGAGCTAAAGTGAATCTAAACAGCAGGTGTCAATGGTCAGAGTTGGAAGAGATCCTAGAGATCATTTAGTTCAATACTCGATTTATCAGAGAAAAGTGAGACTTCAGGAAAGAATAAGGTGATAACCAAGTTGAGTTTTGTTTTTCAGTCATGTCCAAGTCTTTGTGACCCCATTTGGGATTTTTTTGGGCAAATATACTGGAGTAGTTTCCCTTTCCTTTTCCAGATAATTTTACAGATGGGGAAACTGAGACAAACGGTACTTAAGTGACTTTCCCAAGATCACAAGGCTAGTATGCATCTGAGGTTGGGTTTGAACTCTGGTCTTCCTGACTACAGACCCAGAGGTCCATCCTCTGTGAGACCTAGCTGCCTGTGAAGGCTTTGAATCCAGATATTTAAGCCCAATTTTCTATCCAGAGAGGGGAGGTTAGTACAACTTAAAAACTAGCATTCAGAGAGACACTCTACCTTGCCATAAAATTGTCCCTGTGAAGCCATACACCTGATGTTGGTACTTTTGGTGGGGTGCCTTTTGGTCCACTTAATTCAGGGTTCAGCAGGTTAAACTGCAACCTCATCTAGTGCAATTTCAAGAGGACAATGTCAGCAAAAAGCCTCATCAATAAATCAACAAGCATTTGTTAATTGCCTACTATTTGCTATGGTTTGCACTGGGAGCCTATCAATCTATGCATTTACACCTGCTCCTCAGATTAACTTTAGCTCCAGGTCCTGTGAGTCAGCATTGATTGTTTTAGCAATTCTATTTTATAGGGGTAGAGTAGTTCACAATCAATGACTTAACTCTCCTGGCCTACCCAGAAAATCTAAATGTCAAATACAAAGACAGAAAAATCCTCACTTTCCACTGTATTACCTATTAGGAAAGACAAAAAAAAATTGTTTAGGAAAAAAACAACATTTTGATCAAAATTGTATAGTTCCTTTTCTTTCTTTCTAAGGGAGGATCTTTTTTCTATGAAGGGTTTTTCTTCTAAAAATGGAGAGATACTCCAACATTTACTATTTGAGAAGGAATGAAAAGTTATACGGTTACTAAGAAAACTGAACAAATATGAAAGGTACATTTCCATGGTTTATAGAAATTTTTACATTAGTTTTCTTTCCCATTAAAAAGTAATTTAGTTCCATTGTTGATTTTTACTTTTTTTTTGTTATGGTCATTTACAGAAATACCCTGCTTCCCTCATCATGAACCTCCATTCTAACAAAAAAAACCCCAGTTAATCAAAGCCAACACATTGACTGTATCTAATAGAGTATAATATTTATATTTTATAATGCTATAATCAGTTACCTGTAGCTTCTCACCCCCTACCTCTTTGTCAAGAAGAAAGATATAGACTTCCAGGTCTTTTCTCCAAGATCAATACCGGTTGTTATGATTATTCAGTATCTGAAATTGTTTTACAGTTCTTTTGCATTTATATTCACAGTATTTAGCATAGTCTTGTCACAAAAAAGGAGTTTCATAAATGTTTATTGATTTATTTTCATTTGCTTTGTTGTAATCATCACATATGTGGCTCTTCTGGTTCTGCTTACCTCATTCTGCATTAGTTTATGTAAGGTTTCAGATGTTTCTCTGAATTCTTCATATCAATACTTGTGATCCAACAATATCTTGTTGTAATTGTGTACTGCACTTTGTTCAGTAATTCCCCAATGATACTTCTGCTCTATTTTAGTGCTCTTGTCTCCTGCCTGACTCCTGCCATATATTTTTGCATGGTATCTGTGTAGGGATCTGTTAAGGATTGTATCTGAGCTGGGTCTATGGGGAGAAATGAATCCTTCTCATCTGGGGTGAAAGATGCAAAAAAGAAAGGTTATGCTTGAGAAGTTTCTGGGGAAGAATGGTCATGGTATGAATGAGCAAAGTCTAAAAACTGAGTAGACAAACTATGGAAATGAAAGGATCAGAGAAGGGAGACTGAAATAGAAAGAAAGTCAAAACTAGCAATCCCAGCAAGCACCCAAAATGAGACCTAGAGCTCACTAGTTCTACTAAAACCATCTTTAAAAAGCACATTTTATTCATTTCATTATTTTCCAATTACATGTAAAAAATTAGCATTCACTTTTAAAAAATGTGTTCCAAATTCTTTCTCCTTCTCCTACCTTTCCCCTCTCCTTGAGAAGACATGTAATTTGATATTAAGTATACATGTGAAGTTATGCAAAACACATTTCCATATTAGTTATGTTGCAAAAGAAAACAAAGACAAAAAACCCAAGAAAATAAAGATTTTTTTTTTTAAAAAATGTGCTTCAATCTATAGAGTACATCAATTCTTTCTTGGGAATGGATAGCATTATTAAATGCTAAATTAAATAATTAGAAAATAAAATTTCTAATACACATTGCTTTATGAATCATCTTGGAAGAGAAAAATCAGAGCAAAAGGGAAAAACCATGGGAGAGAAAAAAAAACAGAAAGGAGAAGTGAACATAGCATGTGTTGATTTACATTCAGTCTCCTTAGTTGTTTTTCTGGCTGCAGACAGCATTTCTGTCCAAAGTCTATTGGGATTGCTTTGGATCACTGAACTACTGAGAAGAACCAAGTCTTTCATAGTTGATCACTGCACGTTCTTGCTATTGTTGTGTACAATATATTCCTGATTCTGTTTGTTTCACTCAGCATCAGCTCATATAAACCTTTCCAGGCTTTCTAAAATCAGCTTGTTCATCATTTATTATGGAACAATAATATTCCATTACCTTCATGTACTACAATTTGTCCAGCCGTTCCCCACCTGATGGGCAGGTACTCATTTTCCAATTCTTTAGCATTGTTTTTATTAGGTATCTAGCAGAATTGTCTCGGAGAACTGAGTACGAACCTGTTCTGCCTTCTGACTTCAGAATTACTATTCATTGTCCACATGTCTTTCCTCTTTCTCACTTTCTGTTTCCAAACAACTACCAGACAAGAACCAAGACCACTGGTTCTATCCAATATCTCATCCCATTCTCAATGATAGGAGACCCTCGCCACTACCCACCTGTACTATTGTGAAGATTCCTTGGCTCTTCCCATCTCTATATTCTGTGGTACCCTTCTCTTAGAAACTATCTTAATGTAATTATATGAGACATTTGGGAAGGGTTTGAGTCCAAATAAAACTTTTACATCCAAAGTACCTTTTGGAAGGGAGAGACCAGTAGGAGGGCTATCTAAGTGAGGGAAGATTGCAAAAGAACATTATGTTGCTGACCATCACCACTCCAAACATTTTTCTAAAGATAAAATAAATTTAAGATGAACACTAAGTGCTATCTTGAAAGGGACAAGTAATTACATGAGAGCAACCTACACAGAGAATTATATGGAGAAGGGCAAAGCACCAACTGCTTCTAGCCCTGTTTTCTTTCCTTCACCAGCTGCTTTTTAATTTATTGCCCAGACATTTGCAAGATGAGAGCTAAGACAACTGCTTTGGTTCCAGTCCGGAGTAGGCTGCAGAATGTCCAGCAGTAGGAATCCTGGAGCTTCTGCCTTTATTTTTGTTAGGAAGGAGCTACATCCTTGGAAGCATAAGAGAGACTCCCCACTGTACATCTGACAGCCTCCTGAGCTGAAAGAAGCTATCTTCCCCATCTGTTAGAGAGTACAGTTACTTTGGAAAGCCTTTCATCAGTCCCGGCAAATCAGCAGGAATGCCAGGAAATCTTAGATTTGAGAGGCACCTGTTGAGTCTGAGACCAGCAGGTTCAGTGTAGCCCATTTGATTTGGGGAGAATTTTAGGGAAAAAAAGTTTTATCTAATTAGTTAGCACACATTAACAAGTAGGTCAGTAGGATCCAACTCCCTGTCTCCCACTACTGTTGTATACTGACTGCTAACAAGGTGTCATTCTGGTTTAGCTTGAATCAATTAGCGATTCTAATTGAAGTGGAAAGTAATTAATTTTATAATTAAATTCTTGCAGCTTGCATACCCAGCTTTTTGATCCTTTGGATGGCAGTGGGAAAACCTGGATGCTCTTGACCTTCTAGAGGCGTGTATCCCCTTTATAGTGTTCTGAAAAATTGCTTTCAGGCCTTTGTTTGAATCTCTCCATGAAAAATAAAATAAAATGAAGGTTCTACTCTATAGATCCCTCTAGAACCAGGCAGAATAACTCTAATAGAGCATGCATTCTTAGCTTCAGAGCCAGCAGTGACCTCACAGGTCATTCAGGGTGGTCACCCTTATTTAACAGAGGATAGAACTACAATACAGGTGAAAAGACTTGTCCAAGGTCTACCAAAGTAAAAATGAGAAAAGTCTGAGGGGCAGCTAGGTGGTGCAGTGGATAGAGCACCAGTCCTGAAATCAGGAAGGACCTGAGTTCAAATCTGGTCTCAGACACTTAAGATTCCCTAGCTGTGTGACCCTGGGCAAGTCACTTAACCCCAATTGCCTCAGCAGAAAAAGAAAAGAAAAGTCTGGATTCAGAACTCTCCAAATTCTTTTTTCTACCTTTACATAATAACCTTTTAAATAGCTGAAGACAACTACAAGATGTTTTCTATATCTCTTCTCCAAGCTAAATAATACCAATTTCTTTGATAATAACAAAAGCTGGCGTTTTGTGGGATTTTAAGTTTGGCAGAACACTTTATCTCATTTGATCCTCATGGCAACTCAGGAAGGCAGCTTATTATTATTATTATTATTACCCCTTTTCACAGATGAGGAAACAAAGGCTCAACAAAAATTAGTGGCTTAGCAGAATCACAAGTAATGGATAGCAGAGGCAGTTTTCAGACTTTGGTCTTCCTAACTCCAAGCCCAGCTCTCTGCCCATTGTGCTTCCTCACTATCCCATGGAGTATATGTTTGTGAGAGAGATGGAAGAGGGATCAGGGTGATGTAGCCAGCTCTAAAGGTAAATTCTCTCCGGAAGACAGGTAGGATCCAGAGTGTGACTGATTTTTCTCAGGACACCAAATCCAAGGAACCAAAATGAGTATGAATCCAGGAGAGTTCAAGTGAAGTCTGGGAGGAGAATCTAGATTATAAGCTTTCTGAGAGCAGATAATGTTCTCATTTCTGTCCATATGTCCATAAACCCTAACATAGCACCTGGAGCATAATGGGCCCTTAACCAATGGCTGCTAAAGTGAGTTGGTGATTTGAAGTGGATTACACTATTGGAAGTACCTAAGAAATAACCATTTGACTGGAAAATACATTCCTCCAAAGCTACCGATATATTACAGTGGTGATCAGTTATATTTGAGTCCCTAAAATATGGGAAAAGATACCACTACTCTACCCTGATTCATAAAATTTGAAAATTAGAAGGGCCCCAAATAGCCATCCAGTCCAATCCACACCAGATAAAAGATCCCCCACATCCCCAACAAGTGGTCATCCATCCTCTTACTGAAAACCTCCAGTGAGGGGGAATCCCATACTTCCTGAAGCAGCTCATTCCACTTGTTTTAACTCAAATTCTTAGAAAGACTTTCCTAACATCAAGCTGAAATTGATCTCTTTGAAACTTTGACCATTTTCTACTGGTTCTGAATTCTGGGACCAAAGTCCTTCAACTATTTGAAGATAACTATTGTATTTTGTCTAGACACTTCTCCAAGCTAAACATCTCTATTTCTTCCTCATATAATATGGACACAAGACCTTCCACCATTTTGGTTGCCCTTGTTTGGGTGCTTTCTAGTTAAATGATGGCCTTCTTAAATTCAAATTTAACACAATTCTTCAGATGAATGGCCTGTTCAGAACGAGTACAGCTGAATATTGACTCCTTATTTTGGAAAGCTTTGCCTCTTTCAGTAGTCCAAAATCTCATTTCCTTCTGTGGCTGCTATATAACACAGTTGACCACTAATACCTTTAGATATTTTTATTATTTACCTTACCACCTGTGCAAGAGCAACACATCCCTGTAGTTCTGGTACTAGGGAGGGAATGCTGGCTCAGGGTCTGGCTGTGTGAGAAATACATGCATTCTAGCTCTTATGTCTAGGTTCCCTGCATATGACCTTCCCCTGGTTCCAAGCCATAGTTGATTTGGGTAAAACCAACTTATCACCATCATCACTGGGGAAAATGGACAGCAGATTACAGTCACTGAATATTTTATTACTTCCACACTTAAATCCACAGGGATTTGCCCTTTATTTCCTGGGAGTAGGGGCCAGATAGAAATAGTTACCCGTTGTTTATTTTAACTACCATCCAGTCAGGTTGTAATTTCTGGGTTTTCATTCTCTCAGGGATACAACTAAATCTATAAAGAAAGAAGGAAGGAAGGAATTCTTTTTCTTTCTTTCTTCCTTTCTTCCTTCCTTCCTTTCTTTCTTTCTTTCTTTCTTTCTTTCTTTCTTTCTTTCTTTCTTTCTTTCTTTCTTTCTTTCTTTCTTTCTTTCTTTCTTTCTTTCTTTCTCTCTCTCTCCCTTCCTTCCTTCCTTCTTTCTTTCTCTCTTCCTTCCTTCCTTTCCTTCTTTCTCTTCCTTCCTTCCTTTCCTTCTTTATTTCTCTTTCTTTCCTTCTTTATTTCTCTTTCTTTCTTTCTTTCTTTCTTTTTCTTTCTTTCTTTCTTTCTTTCTTTCTTTCTTTCTTTCTTTCTTTCTTTCCTGTACTTGACTTCCCAAAGCAGTTTATTCAGAAGGAAATTAGACAATAATTTTCAACTAAGTTAGGGATTAGGGCTTTCACTGGCTTGGAGAAGAAACTCTGAATTGGAGAAATCAGGGGCAAGTAGTCAAGTACAAGTTAGTTTATGAACCAAGAGTTTCTCAAGAAAGTAGATCCTAAGTATTGAGAAAGGAGCAGGAATCAAAGCTGGAACAGGTGATTTTACAGCACAGAGGTCAGGATGGCAGAGTTAGGAAGAACCTCAAAAGTTGGGCAATCCCCACAATAACATATTAGGCAAGTGATCATTCAATCTCTGAAGACCTGGGTGGAAGGAGAACCTGTTGCCAGTTCTACATTGTTTAGCTCTAATTGTTAGGAAATTGTTTTTTCCTAATTGAGAAGCTAGAAAGAACTTTAGAGGACAACTAGTCCCCTCATAAAATCTCCTCATTTTATAGGAACTGGTAACTAAGAGATTGTGTCACTTACCCCAAGTCAAATAGGTAGGGAGTAACAGGAAAGGGGATGAAATCTGAATCTTCCCCTCTACCTCTTCAATGGGTTGGTCCCATTTCTGCCTTCTCATGTCAAACAGATGAAACCTAATTCCTTTTCCCTAAGAAAGTTCTTCAGATTCTTGAAGATACAAATTCCCTCAAGTCTTGTATTTTTCAGGATAACCATCCATAGCTCCTTCAAGAACACATTTAAGCCCTTTGCCAGCCTGTCTGCCTTCCTCCGAACACTCTGCACTTAACCAAGGTTCTTGCTAAAATGTGTTTCCCAGAACTGCACATAATATCAGGACCATTGCCTCCTGATTCTTAGACACCCTTCAACAATCAAAAATTATCTTCATTTTTTTTGGCCACATCACACTACTTTCTGACTCATATGGGTTTTCTGGTTCTCCAAATCTCCTAGATCTTTTTTTCAGAAAAAAACTATATCTAATCATGCTCCCCATCCAGTACCTATGAAATATATTTTAAAAATTAAAATTTTCTTATTAGATTTGCAGAATTTAATAAGAGACATGCTACTTTGACTAGATGGATCAATGCACAGAGAGCCAAACCTGGAGTCAGAAAGACCTAAATTCAAATGTAACTTCAGACACATTAGCTGTGTGATCTTAGAAAAGTTACGTAACCCTATTTGCCTCATTTCCTTATCTGTAAAATGAGATGGAGAAGAAAATATCATTTTCACTATCTTTGCCAAGAAAACCCCAAATGGGGTCATGAAGAGTTGAACACAACTGAATGTTTAGATAAATCCACAAAATGACCTTATATTTTTCCTCAAATCTTGCCCTTTTGGTAAAGTCTTACTCATTGACAGTGTTTCCCATATCTTGCCCTGATTTGAGGCATTACAAGTATGTTTATCTCATTCCTACTATCTGGGCAAAGCTGTAGGGATGGGCAATGGGTTCAGGCCCCTCCTTAGCAGATTTGAAGGTCGTTTCACACATCGTTTACATCTAGTGGCAGCCATATATCACAGTGGATCAAGTCTGCAGTCAATAAGACCCAAGTTCAAATTTGACTTCTAACACTTACTAGCTGGGCAAATCAGTTAATCTCAATTTCCTCAGCTGTAAAATGGGCTTAATATTAGCACCTACCTCCCAAGATTGTGAGGGCACAGTTGGCACATAGCAGGCACTTAAAAGTGCTTTCTTCCTTCAACTTCTCCAGTATTCAGTGTCCATTCTAAAATACAATATGAGTCCAATGTCCTACGTGTGATCTTGACCCTTGGAGAATAGACTTGAACTGTCTACTTCTTTGTTTTGGTCACAATATTTCTAACAATGCCATCTAAGTCAGGTTTTTTATTTGTTTTTTAGCAGTCGTTTTTGCATTATACATCTGAATAGAGCTGCACTGACTAAAATCCTGGAGTCTTTTCCATACAAACTGGGGTCTAGCCAACTCAGAGCAGCAGATGATCCTAAAGGCAGCAGTTTCTGTTTATCCCAATTAAGCATCATCACTTTAAATGTGGCCCTTTCTTCCAGTCACTTTTGCAAAATCTAAGGAACCAAGATCATTTCCCGGCACTCACCCCCCTGTTCTTAATTCCACAGTTTTGTGTCCTTTGAAGATGTGATCATATGAAACACAAGATAAAGGATGAGAGGAGGGCAGTGTCTGAATGTGTAGTAGGGGGAGGCTGGGGTGGGAGGAATGATGGATTACAATAGCAAGCAGCAATTCCTCATCATGAGACCCCCTAATTCTAGCCCTGTAAAATAAGCCTGTGTTTCACCCAAGATTTGTACCAGCAGCTGCCAAAGTCCAATGATCGATTTTTCCTTTAAAAGCATTTAGCTGAAAAACCCCAAAAGGTTGGGGATTTTGCTCTTTAAAGGAGAATCTTTTGTTAATTAAAAGATCTTAACTTGATTAGTTGGGGGGAAAGAGGAACAGCCAGGTAGTGCCAGAGTGCACAGAGCACCAGGCCGTAAGTCCAGAATACATATCTTCAGGAGTTCAAATCTGACTTCAGACACTTCCTAAGTGAATCACACAACAGGTCATTTAATCCTGTTTGCCTCAGTTTACTCATCTGTAAAATGAGCTGAAGAAGAAAATGGTGAACCCCTCCAGTATATTTGCCAAGAAAACACCAAATGAGGTCACAAAGAGTCAAACATGATTGAAATGACCGAATAACAAGTTGGTTAAAAGAGGATCTTTTTTTAGTTAAAAAATTGCCAATTGCTCTAGAGAAGCAGGATTTGGAGTCAGATTTCAAATCCTAGCTGTCTCATATGTACTTCTTTGGACAAGCCATTTTACAATTCTGAGCCTCGGTTTCCTCAGCTGTAAAAATGAATGAGAATTCTTTTAGTTCTCCCTCTGCATTCCTGATTTTCTGAAGCAGAAATAGAGATTTCTTCTTTACTTTTCAAAGGGATGTAGAGAAAAGACACTCACCCCAGCAGCCTTACAATGTCTGTACTTAAAACCTTAGATAAGAATAAAAACACTTTTAAAATTCTGTTGACATTTATCCATATATATCTAATCTATCATTTTTTAAAGGCTAGCCTATGAAATCAGCAATATCTTTACCTCTCAGGGAGCTGGCAAATAAGGTTTTTTTTTCACAGCTATGGCATAAAGATGGCATTCTCATTCACAAGAAGTTAATCAACCTAAAATAAGCCATACTTTTGTGGGAGGAGAGGGGAGTGAATGTACTTTGTTTTTCTGGTCTCTTGAAATGAATTTGTGAAGTAATCTAAGCAGAGATGTGCTGATTTGACAACCAACTTTCCCAGGAAAAATAACGTACTGCAGGATACACTTTTAAGTACATCTGTGTTACTGACATTTTTTTCCATCACTTTTTTCCATCTAGAAATCAACAAAACATTAAACCAAGCCCTGATTTATAGTGTGTTGATTTTCAAAATGTAAATGTTCAGACTGAAAATTTAACAATTCCTCTAAAGATCTGGCTTGAGCTGGCTTCAGCATAGCCCTGGACATAAGGTCAAGCTGTCTTCTGCCTGGATTCTATTGGGTTTCAGGCTTCTTTGTCTTTATGGCAACTACTTCTAAGTTCTGCTACACAGAATTGGGTCTCTGTGCATCCCAAACTTATAATGATCAGCTCTTCTACAACGTGTTGAAGTACTCATAGAATATATTCAGTTTGATTGAATATTTAGATGGCTTCTAAAAAGAGGGATTTTGAAGCTTCTTAGGGAAAGCTATTCATTAAACACAAGAGCTATGGTAAAACCTTAGAAATTAAGCAGTCCAGCTGCCTCACTTTATCAGTGAAGAGACAGAAATCCAGAGAGGTAGAATTATTTATCTAAGATCATCCAAATACTGAGTAACAAAGTCTGGATTAAAATCCAGATCTCCCAACTTTCCATGATCCATTTCACCATTGACTTGATAATAATTATGAATTATTGTTACTTATATAAAACAAAACAAAAATGAATTGATTTCTAGTAAATATAAAAACACACAGACACATAAATTCATTCAGGAAGAAGCTTTTATGAACTTAAATCTCATGAATGGGCTTTGCACTGAAAATCTGATCTGTCTAAAAATAGCGTAGTTGAGATTTTAAATTGAATTCATAAGAAGTAAAGTTTCATTATCAAGTTCTTAATAGCAGCAGAACAAACCCACAGACTAGGACAGCTTGCAATGGATAGACTGCTGGGCTTGGAGTCAGGAAAAGACATGTTCCTCAGTTTAAATCTGGCCTCCGACACTTAATAACTGTGTGACTCTAGGCAAGTCACTTAACCATTTGCCTCAGTTCCTTATCTATAAAATGAGCTGGAAAAGAAAACTACAAACTATTTAGTATCTTTGCCAAGGAAATCTCCTTTGGGATCATAAAGAGTCAGACACAATTGACAAAAAAAATATTACAGGCCCTCGGCTTTCAGTTAGAAAGAACCAAGTTGGTGATGATGATGATGTTTCTTGCTGGGCTAGACTGAGGCACAACCTATCCATTCTGTGCTCTTTGGTATTGTCATCAATATTCTATCCATCTAGTTGCCATGACATAATAACATCCCATTATATTATACATCCTTATCATTTGCTTAGCCATTCTTCAAATGATAAGCACCCCCTTAATTTCCAGTTCTTTGCTACTTCAAAAAGAGTTATTAGTATTTTTGGACCTATCAATCTTTTCCCTCTTTCTTTAAGGGGAAGACTTAGTAGATATATAGATATAGATTTTTTTTGCTTTTTGCTGAGGCAATTGGGGTTAAGTGGCTTGCCCAGGGTCACACAACTAGGAAGTGTTAAGTGTCTGAGGCCATATTTGAACTCAGCTCCTTCTGACTTCAGGACTGGTGCTCTAACCACTTCGCCACCTAGCTGCCCCAGACTTGGGGCATTATTGATAGGGAAGAGTTTTTCATAAGAAATGCCAGGGATGCTAGAGTACCAAGCCCAGATTCTCTTTCCAACAATGGCACCCAGGATTGTGTTGGGGAAGACCTAGTTGGCTTCCAAAAATTTTTTTTAATTTTAATTTGTGAGATAAAACAATTTTATAATTTAGCATAATAAATGAAACTGCAAATCTATTACATACAAGTTGCTATTCCCTTTAAATATATATATATATATATTAAAGTTATATGAATTTTTTCTCTTTTTTTTCCTCCCTCTCCCCTCACATTTTAGATATGGCTACCATTAGACACAAATATATGTGTATATGTATGTGTATGTGTGTGTGTAAGATCATTCTGCACATATTTCTATTTATCAGTTCTTTTTCTGGATGTAGATAGTGTCTTCCTGAATGTCTTTTTTTCATTAATTTGAGTATTTGTAATAGATAAAATAACTTATTCAAAGTTGTTATTTTAAGAACAATTATTATTGAATACAATGTTCTCTTGGTTCTGCTCATTTCACTTTTTTTTTTTTTTTTTTTTGCTTTTGCTTTTGCTGAGGCAATTGGAGCTAAGTGACTTGTCCAGGGTCACACGGCTAGGAAATGTTAAGTGTCTGAGGCTAGATTTGAATTCAGGTCCTCCTGACTTCAGGGCTAGTGCTCTATCTACTATGCCACCTAGCTGCCCCCACTTTTCTTTTTTAGGTGCAAGTCTATCCATGTTTTTCTAAAATCATGAAGCTCTTCATTTCTCATAACACAGTAGCATTCCATCATAATTACATTTCGCAATTTGTTCAACCATCTCCAATTGATGGGTATTCCTGCAATTTCCATTTCTTTGCCACCACAAATAAAGCAGTTATAAATATTTTAGAATATACAGTTTCTTTTCCTTTTCCCCTTATCATCTTTGGGTATTGCTGTATCAAAGGGTATAAGTAGTTTATTAACTCTTAATTCCAGATTGCTCTCCAAAATGGTTAGATAACCTCACAGTTCCACCAACAATGGATTAATGTCTCAATTTTTCCACATTCCTTCCAACATTTATCATTATCTTTTCCTGTCATCTTAGCTAATCTGAGAATGTGTAGTGCTACCTCAGAATTGTCTTAATTTGCATTTCTCTTATCAATAATGATTTAGAGTATTTTTTCATATGACTAGAAATAGTTTTAATTTCTTCATCTGAAAACTGTCTGTTCATACCTTTTCACCATTTACCAGTTGGAGAATGGCTTGCATTCTTATAAGTTTGAGTCAATTCTCTATATATTTTAGAAATGAGGCCTTTATCAGAACCCTTAGATATAAAAAATTTTCCCTCAGTTTTCTGCTTCCCTTCTAATCTTGGCTGCATTGCTTTTGTTTGTAAAAAAATTTTTAATTTAATATAATCAAAATAATCCATTTTGAATTTCATAATGTTCTCTGGTTCTTCTTTGGCCATAAATACCCTCCTTCTCTACAGATCTGAAAGGCAGTCTATCCTTTGTTCTCCTAATTTGGTTATAGTATCATCCTTTATGTGTAAATCATGAACCCATTCCGACTTTATCTTGGTATAAGTGTTGGTCAATGCCTAGTTTCTGCCATACTATTTTCCTATTTTCCAATTTTCCCAGCAATTTTACTCAAATAATGAGTTCTTATCCCAGAAACTTCAGTCTTTGAATTTATCAAACACTAGATTACTGTAGTCATTGACTATTGCATCTTCTGAGCCTTGCCTATTCCATTGATCAACTGCTCTATTTCTTAGTCAGTACCAGATGGTTTTGATGACCACTGATTTGTAATATAGTTTTAGGTCTGGTATAGCTAAGTCACCTTCATTTGCATTTTTTTCATTAATTGTCTTGAAATTCTTGACTTTTTGTTCTTCCAGATGAACTTTATTATTTTTTCTAGCTCTAAAATAATTTCTTGACAGTTTGATTGATATGGCACTGGATAAGTACATTAATTTAGATAGTGTTGTCATTTTTTATTATATTAGCTCAGACAACCCATGAGCATTTGATATTCTTCCAATTCTTTAGATCTAACTTTATGTGGAAAGTGTATTGTAATTGTGTTCATATAGTTCCTAGCTTGTCTTGGCAGATAAGACTCCCAAATATTTTATATTATCTATAGTTATTTTAAATGGAATTTTTCTTTGTATCTCTTACTGCTGGACTTTGTTGGTAACATACAGAAATGCTGATGATTTATGTGAATTTATTTTGTATCCTGCAATTTTGCTAAAGTCGTTAATTGTTTCTAGTAGTTTTTTAGTTGATTCTCTAGGATTTTCTAAATATACCATCATATCATCTGCAAAGAGTGATAATTTTTTTCCTCATTACCTATTCTAATTCCTTTAATTTCTTTTTCTTCTCTTATTGCTAAAGCTAACATTTCTAATACAATATTGAATACTAATGGTGAAAGTGGACAACCTTGTTTCACCCCTGATCTTATTGGGAATGCTTCTAGTTTATCCCCCTTACATATGATGCTTATTGATGGCTTTAAATAGATGCTACTGATCATTTTAAAGAAAACTCCATTTATTCCTATGTTTTCTAGTGTTTTTAATAAGATTGGGTACTGGATTTTGTCAAATGCTTCTTCTGCATTAAGATAATCATATGATTTCTTTCACTGTCTCTTCTTGAAGGATTTTGATTGTGATATATAGGAATGCTGAGGATTTATATGAATTTACTTTATAGCCTGCTACTTTTCTAAAAATTATTGTTTCAAATAACTTTTTATTTGAGTTCAGCATTTTCCAAATATATCATTTGCAAAAGAGATAGTTTTATTGTCTCATTCCTTATTCTGATGTCTTCTATTTCTTTTTCTTCTCTTATTTCTAGTCTATTCGATTCGATTGGTAGAATTTCTAATATAATACTGAATAATATTGGTAATGGTGGACATTTTTATTTTATACCTGGTGTTACTTTCCTAGTAATACTAGTATATCAGTATTATATACAAATAATACTTGCTGATAGTTTTGGATAAATGCTGTTTTATCAATTTAAGGAAAAAAACAATTTATACCTACACTTTCAAGTGTATTTAATAGAAATGAGTGTTGTATTTTATTTGGGTTTTTTGGGGACAAGATAATTAGGTTTAAGTGACTCGCCCAGAGTCACACAGCTAGGAAGTATTAAGTACCTGAGGCTGAATATGCTCAGGACCTCCTGATTCCAGTGCTGATGCTCTATCTACTGCACCATCTAGTTGCCCCAACTGCTATATTTTATTGAAAGCTTTTTCTGCCCCTATTGATATAAACATATGATATTTTAAACCTTTATTATTGATATAATCAATTGCATTAATAGTTTTCCTTATGTTAATCCATCTCTACATACCTGGTATAAATCCCACTTGATTATACTGTATAATCTTTATTATATATTGTAATCTCTTAGCTAATATTTTATTTAGAATTTTTATCTATATTCATTAATGAAATTGGTTTATAATTTTCTTTCTCTATTTTTATTCTTTCTACTTTAGGAATCAGTATCATATTTGTTTCAAAAAACATCTCATAGGATCTATTCTTTGCCTATTATTCCAAATAATTTATTTAATATTGGAATTAGTTGATCTTTAAATGTTTGATAGAATTAATTTGTAAATTCATCTGGTTCTGGCACTTTTTTCTCAGGAAGTTCATTTATGGCTTGTTCAATTTCTTTTTCTAAAATAGATCTATTTAGATATTCTATTTCCTCTTCTGCTATTTATATTTTTATAAATGTTCTTCCACTTCATTTAAATCATTAAATTTGTTGGCATATAACTGAGCAAAATAACTCTTTACAATTGCTGTAATTTCATCTTTGTTAGCCTTCCACCATGTTTTAAGAAAATAGTCCAGGTAGATGATAGTATATCTATAGCTCTCTCTCATTTTTCCCCTTGTGATACTGGGTTCCAT
The DNA here is from genome assembly GCA_023553655.1 of Myrmecobius fasciatus. Lineage (NCBI taxonomy): Eukaryota > Metazoa > Chordata > Mammalia > Dasyuromorphia > Myrmecobiidae > Myrmecobius > Myrmecobius fasciatus. The sequence continues at coordinate 210,805 of JAJPUD010003197.1, forward strand.
AACTACTCACAGAATTTCAGAAGCAGAAGGGAACCTAGAGATCACCAAGCCTCATTTCTATTTAATACACGTGGCATCTTGGACAAGTCACTTAATTTGGTCTCCATTTCTGCATTGGTAAAAGGAAAAGTTTAAGCTCCTACTCTCTATGATCCTATACTCTCTTCATTTAAAAAAATATGGAAACAAATGAACTTTATCTGTACCAGATCCATGGGCTCTTTCTGGGTTTCTGAATAAGAAATACTCTTCTTGGAGTGAGATAGTGGTGTGGTATCATGGAAAGAATCTGGATTTATTATCAGGGAGTCTGGATCAAACCCTGGCTCTGATATTGATTAGCTGTGTGATCCTGGACAAAACATTTTAATTCTCTGTGCCTCAGTTTCCTCCTTTGTAAAACTGGAGTGGGAGTATATTCATTATCTATTTCAGAGGATTACTGTGAAGAGCATAGTCTTTAAACACCAAGGTACTACGTAAAGATGCATGTATTATTATCATAGGGTTCACAAAGTGTAGAAAAAGCTCTTTTCTCATAGTTTAGGCAAGATAAAATCACACTTGTTTCCCCCTTCCTCCCTGCCCCAGAATGAACTTCTTAGGAAGCTAAAGAAAAAGAAAAACAAAGCCAAAGAACGAAAATAGATTTTTTTAAAAATGCTATTATCATCTTCGCTTGGCTGGAGCACCAAGTGGAGATTTTTTTTCCTTTTCTCATGTAGGCAATGCTACTCAGAGCTGGCCCAAAGTGCATTTGGGCTGGTGCCATTTGAAGCCAGATGGGATTTTTAATCCCTCTAAATCTCCTTCTAGTGTTTTCCCCTGATGTAAGCAGTTCTGGATGTTCTTACCGGTCCTAGGCTATGCTATAGAGTTTTCATGGAACCCTTGCCTTTAAAATGTTATTTTTAAATTAAGTTCATAATTTAAACATCTCAATATAAAAAGAACAAAGAAGAGTATTATATATGAAACTATGAACCCATGAGGCAACTTCCTCTACCAAGGTAAATTGAGACCAACAACTTGTTCTGCAACTTATAGGCTTACCAAGTTAAATGGGATGCTAATAGTCTCACAATCAGAGGCAAGACTTGAACTCAGGCCCTGCTGACTCAGACAACTATCTCTATCTCCACTAGGCCATACTCTCTCTCAAGATAAGGCTTTAAAAGTATTAAGTCCTACTATTGGGTTAAAAAAATCAGCTAGACACATATAGAATGAGGGAGGCACGTACACAGTTCATATTAAAAAAAAAAGCTGGATTTTTTAGTGGACCACAAGCTCATTATATAATGATAGTGTAATTAACATAGAGCCAAACAAAACTAATTCAATTGTTGTCCAGATTGAAGGAAATAAAAGACTCACTGGATTTTGGCTTTGATCAGAATGTATTGGGAGAGCTCTGTTCAGTTCCAGGTACCACCTTTTGGGAAGGGCATTGACAAACTGGCATTATAATAATGAATAAATTACATGCCATCTGCAAAATAAATAAGTATGCTATTTATGTCTTTCTTTAATAAAAATGTTCAATGGTAAAAGTAACCCACTAGAAATCCATACAGATCTAGTCACTGAATCAATTTTACATCACCTAACTATAATCATCTAGTCCAAAGATGTCAAACTCAAGTAGAAATCTTTTGCATTTTGACTTAGAAAATGACAAATTAACATTATTTCTGATGTATTTTATTTTTATTTAGCTATTTCCCAATTACATTTTAACCTTGTTCAAGTTACACTTGGGAGTTTTGCCAGACACTTGTGGGAAATGAAAGGGGGATGGGTAAACCTCTGATTAAACCCACATCTATTTATCTTGTGCACAAAGGACTTTTTTAAATGTCCTGTTGAAATCCAATGTCTGTAGAATTCTCTTAATTTGCCAGCCTCATAATCACATCAAAAGAAGAATTTAAGTTAGTCTTATACTATTATTTTTGATGGATCCAAGGCAACCATAGCAGTAACTATTTCCCTTCAAAATGTTCACACTTCATTCATTTTAAAAATACAACCTAAGGTGAAAGCTGAGAACTAATTTTGCATGTATTTGGAAAAATATAACATAAATAAATAGATATAGTCTAAAATTTTTGCTAGCAATGAGAGTCAAATTCATCCACTGTATATATATATAGTTCTTGACTCAAAGACTCTCTCTTGACACAAAGAGCTCCTTATATTTGGGGGTCTTTTCTTGGTCTTCTGGTTTGTGGCCTCTTATTCAAACACAACCTAGCATAGCAGGTTGGTTGTCTGTTAGGGAAATCAGATATTCAGATGCTTTCCCAGGATTCTATTGGCCACTCAAGTTATGACCTATGTAAAGGCTTTTCTGAGATTGTTTGTGGAAAGTTCTGAAAGAAAAAAGCCAGAAAAAGAATAAGAAATAAGAATAAAATAAAAATAGAAAAAGAATAAATGAACCAAGATTATAGCTTTGGATCACCTTCATCTTAAGCCCATGAAACCTTTTGCAGTCAAATCTATGGGACTGACCATGAGCTTTTCAACCATTCGAACTTAACATTTCCTGGCTGTGTGACCCTGGGCAAGTCACTTAACCCCAATTGCCTCAGAAAAAAAAAAAAAAAAAGTCTCTCCCTAAGCACTCCCAAACCCAGTGATTCTGCCCATAGCTTCCCTCATGGCTAGCCCCAGGCCATATGTAGAAAGAACCTTCCATGAGACACATTTCCCTGGACTGGAAATATTGTTTTTGGAGAGCTGTTCCAGAGAGGAGATTTTTTATCTCTGGGAACCTCTACAGAGCACATTTCTGAGTTTCTGTCTTTCTCTTTTGTCCCCTTTTATTCCTTGCTACTTAGGAGGCTGCTCTACCACAATAATCCTGTTGCACATCAGCTGTGTGGAATAAATATACATGTGGGGAGCTGCACCCATAAGCTCTCCATCTGTGCTAGACTGGAAACCTGGGACCGTGAATGCATAATATACTCAGTGTCCTGAAGCCCTTCCCTGCTTGCAGGAATGCAGTTCCTAGTATCTCAGGACCGTGTTTTCATTAAAAGGAGGAAACTAAACCAGCCCTTTCTTTATTGGGCAATCATTAGTCCCAAGGTGGTGTAATTCCCAAGGTTATTTAACAGATCCTAGTGTGTTGGTGGAGGGAGAGACCTGCAAGTCCAGGGGTAACCACCTCTCTGTCTTTCTGCCACCCTTTCTCTCTCCAAGGTACTGTCACATACAAATGGAAATTCTCTATAAAGTACTCCTGTTCTTTCAGTGCTATCTCTCCAGACAAAAGAAAGACACAAAAGCACCCCCAGAGGTTTTTTTTAAATTTTTTATGCTTCTGGTTATCCCTCTCCCCCACTCCCACTTCTTTCATCCTTCTGTTTCTCCTCCTCATTATGTCCTTTTTTCCCTCAGTTAGCAGTCCCTTAAGATATGGAGAGGTGGGTCAAGAAAGCTCTTTATAATCTCTCTGGACAAATATAGTTCGATGGAGAGGTGAGGGAAGGTGGGAAGGGAAGGGAAGAAGAGGAACAAATTTCTTGTAGTTTAGAGACTCTGTCTTCCACTTTTTGAACATTGGCATATTTGCCCATCTCGGAGCCTGCCAGCCTCTTTAGCTTTATTTAGATTTAAGGCTGTTTTATATTGGCTCCACATATGGCTCCTTTCCTTCCCTAGAGGTCTATTCCATGTCAATCTTTACCCCTGAGTTATTTTCTCCCTGCCCCCCTTTTTTGTTTGCCAAATAATACTGTCATCGAAGGGTCAGAATCCTCAAATTGTGTACATCAATCAAAGGTGTAAAAAGGCATTACCTACTAGCCTTTGGAAGAAAGATCCCTGCAAGAAACATCTTGTTATTGGTTGAAAAAATTAGATACACCTCTGGGCTTCTACATAATGATAGTTATACTTTATACCATTAAGATTGAGGTCATTCTTCCCATGGACATACATGCATATATACATATATATATATATTCATGGAAAATATAAGCTCAGACTTTGAGGGAGATGTTTTATACTAATTTACTATACCATAATAATAACAATGTTCATATAAATAGCTAGCATTTATACAACATTGTATAGTTTGCAAAGCACTTTACAAATATGACCTCATTTGATCCTCACAACAACCGTGGGAAGTAGGGGCTATTATAATTCTGATTTTACATATGAGAAAACTGAGGCATGCAGAAGTTAGATGGCTTGCTCAGGGTCACACAGCTAGTTAATGTCTAAGGTAAAATTGGAACTCATGTCTAGTGGGCTTTCCACCATCATCTTGTTGTTTAGAGCTAATGTTTTGTGTATTTCATAGATATAAACTCTTTAAAGTTTGCAAAACACTGTAGGTATGTTATCTAAATTAATCTTCACAATGGATTAATAATAATTGCAATAATCCTATTATCATCCCCATTATATAGATGAGAAAACTGAGGCTGAGAAAGGTTAGGTGAATTGCCCAGATTCACACAGGAAGTTTCTGAGATGGAATTTGATGTCCTCATTCCAAATTCAACTCTCTTACCCACTGAGCCACCTAGCTTTATGTTAGTAACAGATCACATAAGAAAATACGCTTTTCAAAAAGCTAAATGAAACTTGGTTGAGTGATGTTAAAGGCAAGTGTACCAAAAGGAACTCTTGAGCCTCTCTGAGGTCCTCCTAGGATTCTTGGAGTAGCAGTCAGCTACTTTCTGGGGTTCTGGTCTGCCAATGAGAGTAAGAGTTGGGGAAGTGGTCCCAGATGGGATGCTACACACACACACACACACACACATATATATATACATATTTATATATACATATATAAATATGTATATATATACACACACATATATATGGATATATATTTATGTACTCATTTTATATGTGTAAGTCTAATCAGAAATTTGAATTTGAAAATATTTTATAAATATCCTTAAAAGTCTTATGTATTTTAGAATACATGTATTTTAAATATTTACACATACAACAAAACATCTACCAAGGAAAGAAAAGAATCATTCTCTCAGAGACTATGTCAAATGGTTGGAAAATATTCCCTCAAACATTCCCAGTTTCCTTTAATAATGTGTTGAGTCATTTATCTATTATATCTAAACTTAAGGCACTAATAATTCCAGTCCATTCATTTAAAAGATTTTAATCTTATTTTTAATTGCTATCTGTTGTTTTACATCTTTCTGATTTCCAAATTTAACCCTAGCTCTCTCTCCTCTCTCTTTATCTCTTTCTCCCCCCTCTCTCTGTCTGTCTCTATTTCTTTTTTTGTCTCTGTCTCTCTCTTTCTCTTTCTGTATGTATCTGTTTCTCTTTTTCTCTGTCTTTTGTCTCTTTCTGTCTTTGTCTCTGTCTAGTATTTTATGTGTTCTATGCCTTTCTCTGTCTCCTTCCCTCCTTTCTTTTTTCCCTCCCTTCTTTTTCCCCTCCCTGCCCCCTCCCTCTTTCCTTCCTTCCCTCCCTCTCTCTCTCTCCTTCCTTTCCTCCTCTCTCTCTCTTTGTCTCTCTCTGTCTCCCTCTCTCTCTCTTTCCATCTCCCCTCTCTTCTCTCTTTCTTTTTCTCTCTGTGTCTGTTTCTCTTTTTATCTCTCTGTCTCTGTCTTTGTGTGTGTGTGTCTGTTTTCTCTCTTTTTCTGTCTCTGTCTCTGTGTGTGTGTATGTGTGTGTATCTCTTTTGATCTCTCTGTCTCTTTCTCTCTTTCCCTCTCTCCTTCTCTTTCTCCTTCCCTCTGTGTATGTCTCTCTCTGTGTGTCTTTCTGTCTGTGTGTGTATGTGTGTCTGTTTCTCTTTTTTTATCTGTCTCTTTCTTTTCTTCTCTTTCTCCTTCCCTCTGTGTATGTTTCTCTCCATTCATCCATTTGTCTAAAGAGTAAAAACAAACACAATTCAGCAAAACCAACACATTAGCTGTGCAAATGCTGCCTAAACAGCATTTATAATATTCCACCCCAGTAATCCTCCACCTTTAAGAATGAAGGGGAACAAGTATATCAAACCCACTGTTCTCCAAGGCCAGATTTGGCCATTGAAACTACATCAGGTTCAGGGTTTTATTTGTTGTTGTTTTATTTATTTGCTGTTGTTTTGCTGTTTTATAGTCATTATAACAGGAGGTTGGTAGAGACCTCTGTCTGCTGACAGACCAGTATTCTGAATGTTTATCTGTGGGAACCCTCAGAGATCTGTGAAGTCTGTGACTGAAAAGTAAGCCTCTGCCCATCCGGAGGCAGGGAGAAGGAGGAGTCTCCTGAAAATACTAAGACCTGAGAAAGTAGAGTGGGCCTAAGGAGCAGACTCAGAAGTAATGTGTCATGGGGAGGAGGGGGCAAGTTGGCCAAGTCTCCAAGTGCAGGATCATTGTTCATTTTGAGAGAACTGACATGGGGGCAAAGAGCTCAGACTCCAAGGCAAACTCTGAGGAGACCACATGGACCAAAACAGAGTAACTGGAGGTACTCCTGTACTGAGAATAGACTTGATGAATTTGTCTTTTCCCATCCTCATTCTCATTTTCTCAGGAGAGAAAGAAGCATATTTCTCAATCCCTGTTTCCTAAGAGTTTGTTTTGTTTTCTGTTTTGTTGTTTCTCTTTGCAATAAAGTGGTTAACCAGTGAATGACTAATTGTGTGCAATGATGGTAAAGAGAGGTATCAGGTGGTAGGATACTGAAGGAGAGACAGAAACAGAAAGACAGAGATAGGTAGACACACACAGAGACAAAGACAGGGAGAGACACAGAGACAGAGACAGCAAGAGACAGAGAGATAGAGACAGATACATAGAGAGGGAGAGGAAGGAAGAAGGGAGAGAGACAGACAGACACAGAGACAGAAACAGAGAGACAGAGACAGGGAGAGACACAAAGAGGGAGAAAAGGGAGGGAGGGAGAGAGAGAGACAGAGAGAGAAAGAGACAGAGACAGGGAGAGACACACAGAGAGAGAAACATAGACACAGAGAGACAGAGAGATAGAGAGAGACAGAGTCAGAGAGAGACAGAGAGACAGAGATAAAGAGACAGAGAGAGACAGAGACAGAGATAGAGATTTTTTTTTATTAAAGCTTTTTATTTGTATAACATATGTATGGGTAGTTACCCAGCATTGACCTTTACAAAGCTTTCCATTACAAATTTTACCCCCAGTCCCCTCCCCTCCCCTAGATGGCTGGAAGTCCACTACATGTTAATAATGTTGAAATACTTGACAAGTTGTGCAAGAAAAATCCTATCTACAAGAAAAAAAAAAGAAAATCAGAGAAAGGAAGCACAATGCAAGCAAACCTCAATAGAGAGCATGAAAATGTTACGTTGTGGTCCATATTTCATTTCCCTCTCTCTGGGTGTATATGGTTTTCTTCAGTGAACAATTGGAACTGGTTTGAGACAATTCTTTGTTGCAGAGAGCCATGTCCATCAGAATTGATCATCATGTAATACTGTTGTTGCTGTGCATAATGATCTCCTGGTTCTGCTCGTTTCACTCAGCATCAGTTCATGCAAGTCTCTCCAGGCCTCTCTGAAATCATCCTGCTGGTTGTTTCTTACAGAACAATAATATTCCATAACGTTCATATACCATAATGTATTCAGCCATTCTCCAATTGATGGGCATCCCTTCAGTTTCCAGTTTCTAGCCACTACAAAAAGGGCTGCCACAAACATTCTTGCACATGTGGGGCCCTTTCCCTCGACAGAGATTTTTTTTAAAGAATTTTTTGGGTTTTCTTATTGTCAGGGATTAGAGAACTGTTCAAAAGAGAGAAATGTTGATTTACATTTGTATAGCTTCCCAAAATCAGAGAGAAAAACTTGGATGCTAACTAGTCCTAGACAAATTAGCTTAGTGATACTGGTGGGAAATGGTTTGTGATTACCTTACCCACTTCCATTTTCCCATTATTCTTCTCATGCTTAAAAGGAAAACATTTTCAGGGCAGAACCAAGGAAGTGACTAGAGAAAAGATCACACCCAAGGGGAGGAAAGAGGGAAAAAGCTGAGGAAGAGTTGTTTGTTCTTCATTCTTGAAGAGGACCCAGACATCAGGGAGGAGATGCCATGACATATAAGTGAATTAGATTGAAATGAGAGAAGGTTGTGCAAAGTCACCAGCCTCATTCTCTCCCCCAGAGCCATCAGGGTCCATTAGAAAGATATAGATCAGGACGACTGGAGATGGTCCAGAGGAAGAGCGTTGCTATCCACACAAAAGGAGGAAGTCAGATAAAGGAAATAATTAGTCCCATATCACCGATACCAGCTTTCCAAAAGCTAAAAAAACTACTTGACCCACTAGATGTATATTATTTTCTTGCTTTACTTACTTTATTCTGTATCATTTCATATAATTGACTCAGTTTTTCTGTGATCTCTTCATATTCATAATTTTTATAGCAAAATAATATTCATGTGCCATAATTTTTAGTCATTCCTCAAATGATGGGATCTATTTTGTTTTTAGTTCTTTGTTATGATAATAATATTCTCCTCCTCTCCTATATTTTAATGTGAGGTGCCTCTTTTTCTGTCTTTGACAATGGCAATCCATTTATTTTATAGATAAAGAAACTATAGCCTCCAAAGCCTCCAGATGACTTACGAAAGGTCAAAAAATTGGTTAGAGGCTCCAACAAGATTAAAGCCCTTGTCTGCTCCCTCCTACTTCTCTAGTTCTTTCACAAAACTATGTCTTTTCTGTTATTTTTGATGATATCCTTTTAAAAGCACTGATTGCTGAGGGCTATGGGAATAAGGCAGGAGGTCTGGCAGGCTTTATTGTATAAAGATTATGTTTGTGTTACATGTGAAAAATTACAAAGTTCAAGGTCAATTTTGACAATTTTTCATCCAGTAAATGAAATTTCCTCCCTGGGTCAATTCTGTTAAAAAAATGACTTTTTCTTTTTTCTTGTGCTGGATCAGTGATGGATCATCAGTTACATTATAAAGTAAATGTCAAATTCAAACTAAGGGTTCTTGGGCTTACCCATATAAACAAATAGAAAGATAGGCTGTTAACATTTGTCCTCTGACAAGATGGTACTTATCATGTGTATGGATCCTGAGCACCCTGGCCATCCTGATATGGTCAGGGGACTGCCCAGAAAACCAAAAAGGGCAGATCCATGTGGGAGAGTGGGGAGAGGGTCATCAAGTGGGCATGGTCTAAGCAAGAGAGAGGAATATATAGTTAATTATTAACATGTGGAAATGTTGGGAGTAAAACATAGGATTTAAAAGCAAACATTAAATACAAGGCAATACCAATAAACTTTGGAGAGAAAATGCCATCTGCATCCAGAAAGAGATATGTGATGATTGAATATAAATCAACACATGCTACGTTCACTTCTTTTATTCTGTTTTTTTTTCTTTCTCCTGTGGCTTTTCCCCCTTTTGTTCTGATTTTTCTCTCTTAACATGATTGAATACAAATCAACACATGCTACGTTCACTTCTTTTATTCTGTTTTTTTTTTTCTTTCTCCTGTGGCTTTTTCCTGTTTTGTTCTGATTTTTCTCTCTTAACATGATTGAATATAAATCAACACATGTTATGTTCATTTCTTTTTTCTGTTTTTTTTCTCTCTCCTGTGGCTTTTTTCCCTTTTGTTCTGATTTTTTTCTTAACATAATTCATAAAGAAATGTGTATTTAAAAAGTGAATTATGCATATATAACCAGAAAAATATAAAAAGCAAACATTAATCATAATTATATAAATTTGACTCTTATGATATTAATATATCTCTTTCTACTTTTAGCCTTGACTCTTTTCTTCCATTTAATGCATGATCTTCAGGAATGGTTTGAGACAGAATAAAAAGGGAAGAGTTTGAGTAGATCCAGTAAAGCAGGCCAAAGTGCTCTCCCTACTGGTCATTATCAGATACTGCAAAGGAGGTAGGAATGGGGTACAGGAGGAGCAGGGAGAGAGCCATACCCCTCAAAGACAGGAATGATGCCTTCTGGAACTAAAACATAATGGATAATGGGGCAGAGGTACAAATTGATTCTTCCTTCCCTGGTCAAAGTTCTATTACAACTCTTCACTACAACTGTCTCAAGAAAGGAAACCGTTTTCTTTTTATATTTTCCCCAATGCCTCTTACAGAATTATAATTGGGTTAGTGTATGGAACTCCCAGTGTGGAAACCCCCTTTGTAATGCATATCAGAAACTTGTCTGTAATTTATGGGTTTGGAGAGATGTTAAGGGCACTGAGAAATTAAGAAACTTGCCTCCTCAGACTTGAATCTGCTGCATGTGAAAAGTTCTAGAGACATAAGTGCTGGATAATTAGTCATTTTATTAATAATGCTAATTTTTTAAATAATGCATTTTAATAAAATAGGTCAGTAACATTCTGGAATGCCAAAGATCCCTCAAAGTGATGAGCTCATAGTTCATATGCCCTTGGAAGAGCAAGTGTTTCTGAGAGTAGCAATCAATGCTAATTGGTTAACAATTAATGAAAGAATGAGTATTATAATGAGAGTATTATAATTATAAAGATTATATTCCTTTTTTAATACTAGTAGCTTTTTATTTTTCAAAATATATGCAAACATAGTTTTCAATATTCACCCTTGTGAAACCTTGAGTTCCAAATTTTTCTCCCTCCCTCCTCTCCTTTCCCCCCTAGATAGTAAGTAATCCAATAAAGATAAAATATGTGCAATTCTTCTAAACATTATTTCCACATTTATCATGCTGCACAAGAAAAATCAGAACAAAAGGGAAAAATGAGGGGGGAAAGCAAGTAAGCAAACAACAGAAAAGAAATAAAAATACCATGATGTGATCCACAGTCAGTCTCCATGATCCTCTCTATGAATACAGACAACTCTCTCCATCACAAACTATTGGAATTACCTCGAATCACTTCATTGTTGAAAAGAGTCAAGTCCATCACAGTTGATCATCATATAATCTTGTTGTTGCTGTGTATAATGTTATGTTAGTTTGAGTAGGTTATATTCCAAAGACAGTCTTGAGAGGGGATCACTCAAATCTTGCTCAAAGAGACATATCAATTTCCATATCATCTATCTTATTAAAAAAAGAGAATCCATATTTTCCCAAATCTGACTAAACACAATGATCAAGAATTCTCCTGTTTCCCTAAATTTATCATTTCTTTTATTGTCTGATTAAATCTTAGTCTCAGTAAGTCTTTTACAAGATTTCCTACACTGGTTGACTTCTGGATGAGGAAGCAGAAAAGGGGAAAAACCTTGATCCTGATTCAATAATTAGTTATTAATAAAAGGGAGAAAAAAAATCATTTATCTCAAACCCAGGTCTTTTTGCCTGAGTGAGGATTTCCTTCCCTTTATCCTACAAATACCTCTCTTGCACATTATAGACCCTTAACAACTGCTTTAATTCAATATTTTTAAGATGCTGATTGTATAAAATGCTATACTAGGCACTCATATAGAACTGTAATTGGGTTAGTGTAGGGAAATGAAACTTGTCTGTAACTTATGATCTTGGAGAGGTGTTAAGGGCCCTGAGAAACGATGGAAGTGATGGGCTCACCCTGTTTAAGAGCTTTTGTAAACAGAGGTTGGGGGACAATTTGTCAGAGTTTCTTTTGTGGAGATGACCACAGAGAACCTTCCAAGTCTCATATTCTAGGATGGAAGAGTTAATGGTTTGGTTTGGTTTGGTTTGGTTTTATTAAAAAAAAAACCTTTGCATGTTTGGAAGCAGCATGGAAGAAATTTGGCTAGCAGGAGTTGTTTTTATGCTCCCAGCTCATGAGCATCCCTTCCATGTCTTACCACAAGTTTTCTTAAAAATCCAGAAGAGAGCTTCTACCTCCTGAGGGAGTCATTGGGGAATGGCTGCACTGCTAAGAGGAGAAAGAGCTGAAAAGAGGGAGAGGTGGATTAGTCCCAAGGAGGAAATGATGCAGGATGCGATCAGAGTGTCTTCTTTGAAAGGGAGGCAAGGATAAAGGCAAACTGGGGCTTTGGCTGCTGGGTAGATTGGAGAGAGTGTGGGGAGGAGTCCTGATGTTTGTGGGGAGCCACATCCTCTGGACTTGGAGATATAGAAACCATGACCTGAAAAACAGCAGAATCAGGAAAGGCAGAGGACATTCAAAAACAATGTCCTCCTCCCCTGTAACTGGAGAAAGAAGAAAAGCTCTGAACTGAAACAATCAAATTGTGTGCCTGGAATTTGGGGGCTTGTGCAAATCTCGGGGGACCTGCAAACTCTTATCATATTTTACAATACTTGGTCTCGTTCATCTTTGTTTCTCTGGTTATTAATAAAGCACATCATTAATCCATGCTTGTGTGACTCAATTGAAATATGACAGAGAAGGGAAGAAGGACGTTTTCCTGGTGGAAACTCGTGGGAGCTGAGATGAAATTATGTTTAATAAATCTACACAGATCATACTAAGAGATTAATAAGAACAGTGCTGTCCACAAAAGGGGTAGAGATAGCAACTTTCTGAGGACTATAATGAGGATGGTATTTCCACCCTCTGATAATCTCTTTTCTCATCTGGATGAAATTAATGATAATTTCACTCTTCAACTAATGAGTAGAAAGGCTATTATGAATGTGATTTTCGCCAACAAGGAGAAACAGATTACTGGACTAACAAGTCATCAAGACAAGGCATCCTAAAACAAATTGTGCTGTTCCATTTATCAAACTCCATGAAACTAATGATCTTCTTGATTTATAAAATCATAATTTAGATTGGTTTTAGTTCAAACTTCCCAATATGGATCTGAGGAGGTCAGGGGGGAAGGAATGGGAAGCAAACAAGTATTTATTAAACATTACTATGTGTATGTACACTGTGTTAGGGGCTTAAAATGCTCTTTCATTTGATCTATTAGTTGGGGGGGAGAGAGTTTTAAGCAGAAGACTCAGTTTATACCTTGCACTGTTTACTTGCTTTGCTTACAAAATAATTTGATTGTGCTGGTTACTAAGAAATGATTTCTGAGAAGAAATCTTCATATACCATTTCCCTTTGCCAATGAAAGTGATGAAGAAAGGGAAAGACATGTATGATTGGGGAGGCCTAGTAATCAACCTTGTATTGACTTTTGTCTTGCTTTGTCTACCTTTCCAAAACAATATGAGCAGTGAAGATGGGATATTAATGTATGCTTTATAGGCAATCAAGGGGAGGGTTATAAATAGAACAAGTTTAAGAATAAAATAGATTAGCTATCATGCACAAAGTCTGCTTGATAAAAGGCATCAATTTACATTTCACAAATGCTTGATGCCCCCCTTTCTGGTCCACTAGGGCAAAGCAGCAAAACCTATGGAACCACTAAATGAAGTATGGTATAATAAAAAGAGTACCAGTTCTAGAGCAAGAGGACTTGGGTTCAAATCTTTCTAGTACTTGTCATCTGATGACCTTGGAAGGTCATTTAACATCAGTAGATCTTCATTTTTATTTTGTTTTGTTTTTCTGAATAATTAGGAGATTTTACTAGGTATTCTTTGAAGTTTCTTTTAACTCTAGATGTATGATCCTATGAAATAATTTTTCTTTTATTTCACTATTCTTCCTGTGGCAGAGGAATCTTTCACATCATACAAACCTATGGAGAGATTTTCTCTACAGACTTACAGTAACCCAACTGGCTGAATAGTAACTTGGAGTCATATAGTACCTTTCTGCCAATATCTCAAGATGGCATTATATCTCCCTATTCCATTTCTCTTATAAGAAAAAATAAAGAAAACTCTTTTAGAAAAAAATACAGTCATCTAAAACAAATTCCTCTACTGACCATGTCCTAAAATGTTTGACTTATTCTATACTTTGAGTCCATACTCTCTCTTTCAAGAAAGAAGAAATATATTTCATCAGCAGTTCTTTGGAATCATGGCTATACATTGCATTGATCAGTTCTCTAGTCTTTCAAAGCTATTTTATTTTATAATGCTGTACTTTTTGTAGAGATGTTCTTCTGAGTCTGTTCCTTTCATGATTTCATATAAATCCTCCCAAGTCTTTCTGAATCCATCCTTCTTTCTCATTTCCTATGGCTCAACTACAACTATAGCCCTAAATCACTACATTGTGAATTCCCTTTGTTCCAGCAATACCATTATTAGACATATACCCCAAAGAAATCACATATTCAGGGATGTGGTATAGCATGTTTTCTATCTATCTCTTGTCTGGTGCTCCAGCTACGTGACCAATAACTAACTTTTCTGATATACATCTCTTGGATGCTCTCTTTTCCACTACTTCTTGCATACAAGAGGTCACTGATTTTACATTAAAGTCTATTTATGACTACCATTTGTCTCTCCTTTGTCCTCTGTGTGACCTGCAAATTTAGATTCTGCCACATTCTGATTCATAATAATACAGGGTCAACATAAAAATATTGGTGCCAAAAAACTTAGGCTTTTTAAAATAGAGAATGCTCTCTTTCATTAAATGCAGAATATTTTTAAGTTGTAGGTTTTTTTGTTTCAGAGAGAAGCTTGGGGTCATGGGCAAGTACAGTGCAATTTTCCAAAGGCAATTCATCCTGCTCTCTTCGTTCTATTCAATTCTGAAACCTAGTAACTCTTAACTCAAGCCAGCTTTGAAAAAGAAAAAAAGATGAGAAAAGAAATCATCAACCTTATGGTAAAACAAAGAGAGTTTCTAGGTATTCTGTACTTGATACTCCCTATAGCACTCTCTCTTTACATATATAAGTATATGTATAAATGTATATATACATGTGTATATGTATTATATATTAAATATTCATATGTATGTATATATGTATGTGATTGACATATGTATATTTCTGTATATAAATGGCAGGTGGCAGAGTGATAGAGTACTAGTTGTAGAGTAAGAAACATCTGAATTCAAATTTGGCCTCAGATCCATACTAGACCTTACTGGGAGGTTACTTAAACCCTCTCTGCCTCATCTGTAAAGTGGGAATAACAATAATAAAAATACCTATTTCCCAGGGTTGTTGTGAGGATCAAATTAGATAGCATCTGTAGACTACTTTGCAAACCTTTGCAAACTATTATATAAATGCTGGCTATCGTTATTAAAATAGCATCAAGAAAATACAAAAAAATACTCAATTTTTAAAAAAAGGATCAGAGAAAATTAGAACAATAGAGCTGCTAACAAAAATAAAACCGGATGGCTACACAAAAGTGTAATGGAAATAAAGATCGTTAAAGAGTTTAAATAATTTACCAAGAGAACACTGTTCTATGAGCATTTTCTTAGAGGCATAAAATGCCTTTATTAACTATATATAGTTACAGATATAATTTTCAAAATTTGAAAGATAAATGATGTACACATATATATAGATAGATACATACCTACACACACACATACATAATCCTAATATCCCTTTTGAGGGCCCAGTACAATTTTTGGAAACCTCTTACACCCAGAGAAACCATGACAACTTAAATATCAGTCTCACATTGTTTAACTCCAACTGAAGACCTTAGCTCCTCTGTAACCATTCAGATCAATGATAACAGCAGAGAACAGACTCAAAATGGTAATAAACCCAGAAAGGAGTCACATCTGAATCTTTGGAAAATCAGGAAACCCCCTCAATGCTGGCCTTTTTCTTCTATCCAGAGTTCCCACAATTCATGAAAATACTCCAGGTGAAGTTCCATCCAAGAGCAAAGATGCTGACCCTGTTGCCCATTCAGCATCTCCATGTGGTGCTGGCTCCTTTTTTTCTGGGCAGCTCATGCTGTTGTCCATCCAGATTAGCAGAGGGCTTAGAGGGGCTTTCTTTCTCCTTCTGTCCCTTTTAACAGTGTTTTCATCTTATTCAGTATATTAAATTTAACACTCAATCATCTGATTTACATTTATTAGTTGAATTTATTTTTAAACCTACTTCTCTATGTATATATAGACAGATTTGACAGCTGAACCTGCAGGATTCTAACAATTCTTAATTATGCCAAGTTAATGAGAAATAAGACAAAATGATGAGGAAAGATGGAACTATAAACACAATAGAAAGACAAATAATGGTGTGTTCTGGACTCAGTAGTCTGCCCAGCATCAAGCATGCTACAAAAAGCACTCATTTAAAAAAAAAAACCTATTTTTATTGTTGCCTTTTATTTTTATATGAACTTTATTTCTAAACGTATCTCTCTCTTTCTCCCACCCACATTATCCCCTATTAACAGAGATTTTAAAAGAGAGGTAAAAGGGATTTCAGCAAAACTAGCCAACATCTGTCATTTCTGTCAGTATGTGTGATGTTTCCTACCCATAGTCCTCCATACCTGCAAAAAAAAAATGGGTGTAAAATACATGTTCTCAACTCTTCTTCAGGTTTGGCCATCATAATTAGTATTAAGTTTTGGACTTTGGGGAGCTTTCTGTTGACATTGTGTAGTCACTGTGCATATTGTTTTCTTAATTCTGCTTATAGTGCTCAGCTTATTTCAATCATTTAAAAAAAACTGAGAAAAGTAGAACTCTCAGCATATTTTAAGGAAGAAAAAAATATAGTTAGTGATAATGATGAGGAGGCAAATGGTAGACAGTATTTATTTGGTGCTTTAAGGTCTGAGAAACACTTTACATACATAATCTCTGCCTACATTCCCTCTCATCTGAGAGTAGCAGAATTAAAATGGATAGGAGATAATAAAAGAACACCTATCATCTCTAAAAGTCTCGTGTCCTGGAAATATCATGCCCCAGATAGTAAAGGAGATTCACTAATGAAATCACCAAGGAAATAATGATGTTTGATCAATTGTGGCAAAGAGCAGAGGCCTGAAACCTGGAGATGAGTAAATACTGTTCTGATTTCTGGTGAAAGGGGCAAGATGATGAGCCACCAGAAATCCCCCTTGCAGAAAGAACCTGGGAGATGTGGAGGAAATAAGATCGTGTTACCTAAAAGTACCTGTTGAGAGAGATCTATAAGGTACAGTCCAGGGAGAGAGCATAAAATAGGAATGGGGAAATGGTTTCCAGTGGGCAATGTGGGTAAAATTAACAATTTATGTTGGCATGTCAGGAAGACCTGGTTTCTTGGGGGATGGAATATTGAGACCCAGATGCTTGTACATCTGAAATGGACAGCTTGAATTGCTTACCTGAGTGACTCCGGTGGATTGACCTTGAGGGCTGGGCTGCATGGGTTAGCCCACTTCTACATCCACCATCTCTAGGCCTGTGGATTTTCTTATCAGTCCCAGGAAAATTTCTAGAATGGATTCTTTGGCCGTTTTTGAGATTTATAAAGTGATATCTAGAAGACAGTGTAGGTTTACTAAGAACATGTCATGGAACACTAATTTAATTTTCCAGTGACAGGATTAATAGATTAGGGAAATGCTGTTAAAAATATCTTTTGTGTATTTCTGCCAGGGATTTGGCATGATCCTCCATGATGTTTACTGAATCAGTGACTCTATACTTCAAACAGGTTTATTATTAGCTATTCTTTCAATTATACATGTCATCTAGGAACCTAGGTGATGGAAAGTGTAAAGTATTGTACTTACGAGTCAGAAAAACCCAAGTTTGAATGCTGTCTCAGATATTAGCTATGTGACACTGGGCAATCAATTAATTTCTCTTCATCTAATTTATAAACTGGGGATAGCAATACCTCAGAGGATTGTTGCAAGATCTAAATGTAAAAAGTGTGTGTAAAGTGCTTTGCAAAACTTAAAGCATATATATATATATATATATAATAGTTACTAATGTATACATATCATATATATATATATATTAGTAACTTACTATCTTCATGCCTTTGCACAAATTAGCTCCATCCCTCCTCACCATCCCCTCCTAAACATACCACCTCCTAACTGAAGCCTTTTCTGATCCCCTCAAACATTACTGCTGTTTCCTTCCTGAAAATACATGATTGTGTTAATTATGTACTCATGTATACATTGAATCTCCTGATAAGATGCAAGCTACTAGGGCATGGGATGCCCAATATTTCATTCTTTGGTTCTGTATTCCCTAATACCCAGAACAGTACTAGGTAATCTACATGCATAAAGCAGACTCTTAATGTTAGTTGATCTCAGTTGAATTGAATTGATGAAGGCACAATAAACTAGTGAATAGGGGTAAAAAAAATAGGACTTGAAAGGAAAAATCATCCTGGAAAAAGTGTGTTTGGGCTGTTGTGATCTGAAATAAGCAAAAAGATGCTCTATTGGTTCAAACCAGACTTTACTGAATAACCAGGAAGGAACCAGGAAAGCTTGCTTGTTGAGACATTCCCAACTACATTACAAAGGGAAGAGAGAGATACCACTGAAGTGATAGCTTATCTCCCACAGCTTCTCCCCTCAGAAAGCTGTCTCTTATGTCAGGAAAATTGATCTGCCTGGAATCTGGACAGTCTCCCATTAAAAAATATGATGAAATAAGGGGATGGATTACAGTACATAAAGGTAGATTCATGACTGACAGAATAATCAAATGAAGAGAATGAATTATCTACCTGGAAGAATACTTCTTGTGGTAACCACAAGGGCTTTGCCCTTGATCCTATCATGTTTAATATCAATGATTTGAAGATGCTGATGTCATCATTGCCTAATTTGAAGATGAAAGGAAGTTTTTGGAGAGATAAAAAAAAATTTGGATAACAGAATGAGAATCTCAAGATTCCCCCAACTAAAAAACAAAACAAAATCAAGCCAGTGAGCTTAATCTAATGACATGAAATTAAATGACAATAACTATGTTAAAAGTCTTGATTTTGAACTAAAAAAATAATCCAAGTGTGCTTCCACAGTTGTACAACATACAGCCTGTAAAGACTGGAAACAGGAAGTCCAGTGGGAAGACCATTACAATAGTTAGGGCAAGACCTACCTTGGGGTAGTGGGATGGTCATGATAGCAGATACATGAGCTACTATGAAGGTGGATTCACCAGGACGGGGGCAACCAGATGGTCTAAAAAGGAGCAGAAATGGGGCAAAGAGACCAAAATGAATTCAAGCAAGCAATTTTGGAGGAAGAGTAGTTTGGAGGGTAACAGAGGAAGATGGAGCTAGTGCCTAACTTAAGCTCTCTTAATAGGAAAAATAAAAATCAATCATTGGAGGAAAAAAGGGAAAGCAACTTTTTTTTCTTTGTATCATCCCCACTGCCCAAGCCTTGATGTCTTGATATGCAGCAGAAAATAGCCACACAAGGTTGTGTTCAGCTGCTTTCATTATTGATAACTCTTTTCCATGGCTCTTAATTAGACCGAGTTGCCTCTCAAGGGAATATCAATTCAAAACAAACATCAGGTGATCTTGGCATGACTAAGGATCTTGTTAACAGATGGAAAGGACGGGCACCAAGGGATATGTATTAGGCAAATGTCTTGATCCTATAATAGAGTAAGGGATGGATAAGTAAGTTCACTAGTCCAGTCATGCAATTCATTATACAGAGACAGAGCCATATTATACTCAGTTGATCTAATTATGGGGTTTATTGATAGGGAACAAATTAATTTAGGAAAGAAAGGATATTGAAGCTGCAGCTTCCCTGCTTCACTACCTAGGCTTCCTGGGAGATGATGCAGAATCCCCCATAGTGTCAGGAAACCTGCCCAGAATTTTGCAGGCTAGTCCTAAATGATCCAGAGGAAATCAGTGCTATTGGATTAAATTCTGAGATAGACAAAGGGACTAGAATCCTTAAGTGGTCTACATGTTCCAATCTGGCATGTAAAGATACTAGTCAATTAGAAAATATTCCAAGCACAAGATCAAAGATCTAGAGTAGAATGAACTTCAGGGTCAACATCTTCAGAGTTACATCTTGGGTTTGAGGTTGGGGATTGCAAATTAAATTAGGAAATTTATATAATAATGGCCTCCAAATCCCCAAATGCAGAATCTCTCATGGATGGAGTCAAGATTTTCAGCATTGTTATCCAAATGTACCATTGGTAGTTTGGGTCTTTTTCATAACACTACTGGTCAGGGAGCCCCATTCAGAGCTGCATTGGAAAGGATATCTACTGCTATTCAAATGGGGACATCCCATTGGAGAATCAACCTTATTTCTCCTTCATAGTTGCATTATTGATTCTTTGAAAATCAGGATTCTATGGTCTACAAAGGCAGACTTCCTCATGATGTACAAGCAGTGGCCAGCTTTAGGAGCAATCTCCTAATACCTAGGTAGGGAAAGAGTAGTTAAGCAGAGAGAATCTGTTGAGGTATCACACAGAGGAAAAAAAGTTCTGTTCAAGGCATGTAATTGTGGAAGCTAGGCCAAGCAATGCCTAACTAGTAGAAATATTCAAGTATATGTGATGTTACACTCCAAGAGAAAGAGAGGAAGGAAGGAAGGAAGGAAGGAAGGAAGGAAGGAAGGAAGGAAGGAAGGAAGGAAGGAAGG
>JAJPUD010003197.1:231312-265085 GCA_023553655.1 Myrmecobius fasciatus
GAAGGAAGGAAGGAAGGAAGGAAGGAAGGAAGGAAGGAAGGAAGGAGAAAACAGAGGGAAAAATGAAAGAAGGAATAAGGGGGAAAAAGAAAAAGGGGAAAAAGGAAGGAGGGAAGGAAAAACAATATTGCTGATCTTGAGATATTCCTGAAAAGTAACTGCCCCCCCATACATCAGCATATGGCATCATCACCATCATCATAGCTAACATAGAGAGAGAGAGAGAGAGAGAGAGAGAGAGAGAGAGAGAGAGACAGACAGAAAGACAGACAGAGAGACAGAGAGATAAAGCTGGAGGGAGGGAGAGGGGGGAGAGAGAGAATCAGAATATCGGGGCCATCCTCTATCCTGCTGCTTTACTGCCTTTGTTCCTTCATTCAGATGGAAGGCCATACACATAGAGAATAGAGTGTCTTAAGGTTTACAGAGCATTTTACATGTCTTATCTCCATTCAGAACTGTACTCCCAGTCAGGAAACAAAATTACGCCTCTTGTCTTTCACTAGCTGTCTGCTCCTAGGTAAGTCCCTTAACTCCTCTGAACCTCAGTATCCCCACGTGCACAAATGGAGATGGTGAGAGTGTTTACCTGTTGGGAGGATAAAATGAAGTCATGTATGTGACTTAAAGTGCTGTGCCCGTGTGAGATCCTACCACAGTGAGCCTTCACAGCCACCCTAGGAGAAAGGCAGTATTATCATAATTTTAGAGACAATGAACAGGAAGCCCCAGAGAGGTGCAATGTATTGCCCTTAGCCAGGGAGCAGAGACTTCAGTCCAGACTTTCTACTCAGAATCCAACAGACAACAAGATGGCCCAGGGGACAGAGCCAGGAGTCAGGAGGACCCGGGTTCAAATGAGGGCTCTCACACTCGCCAGCTGTGAGACCCCAAGTCACTTAACCCAAGTATCTCAGCAAAAAAACAAACAAAAAATAATAATCAGAATCCAGTGCTTGCTCTCACCTCTACATGACAGATACTTCTTTGTATCATCCCTAGGGTCCAGCACAGCACTTTTCACATAATGCAAACCCAATAAAGGCTTGAAACTACCCCTCCATCACTGCAGAGCTATCCTTTCATTCTTCCCTATCATCTATCTAGTGGCTGTTCCTAGTCTTTCTGCCTCTCCTAAATCCTTTCTATGTCTTTGCTCCGGTCTCAGTGGGACAGAATGGTTCTCCACACAAAGGCCATTTCTCTACTGGTATTCATTGATCCTAGACAGCATCCCCTCTTTCTTTCTACTTATTGGGTCCTTCCATGCGGTTTACAAATACATTCAGCCCTCTCATCTTTAGATTTCACCCCATCATCTATTATAGCTAAACTATACACCCATATCCTAGTTATATTACAAACTTCCCCCAAGAGCCTTTTGTTCATAAGAGTTGCCACTGTTCAATCCAGTATTTCAAAGTGATTTTCAAGTGAAATGGCTCTGGCTGGGCCTCATTGACAATAACTTGAGAGGATTAATATCACACTGCTAGAAAATCAGCCAGGAGGGAGGAATCATAAATATACCTCTTTCCTTCCCCTACCACTCCCCCCAGTGTTGGTCTTATTTCTCTCCTAACAGGAACTAGGAGTCTGCAAGACCACATTCCCTTTTGAGGATACAACTTTCCTATCCAGTGAGGTGCAGATCCTGGAGACTCAGAAGATTGAGGCCATCCTGAATCCTGCTGCTTTTTTGCCTTTGTTCCTTCATGCTCAGACGGAAGGCCAGTTCCTTCCTCCCCCCTCCCATATAATAAAATGGATCCTATTAGAATCCTATCAAAGCCCAATTTTCTTCCAATTACAATTTGCAGTCTACCAAATCTAAACTTGATACAAGTATACTTAGAATTCAAGTTAATCAAACCAAAATGGAAACAAGTAGGAAAAAAAACCAGAATTTGGGCATTCCTCAGTTTCCTGTGTATCTGTAAAATTCAGTATTTTCTCTATTGTGCAACTTTAGCAAGAATCATTAGCTGGCCAGACGAAGAATATGAACCCAATGAAATACACAGTTTGTAAACTTTTAAGGGCCAGGTTCCAAAATCAGTTGATCACCTCCTCTTCTTCCCTCTGGAGGAAGGTGTCTAATTTAATAAAACTGCATCAGTAGATTAAACTAACTTTCCTAAATGAAAACACTAACACACACCCTATTGTCACTTGTGGTTTGGGTTTTTTGGTTTTTTTTTTAATTGACTCCAATTCATTTGTCTTCCCCCTTTCCCCTTGCTTAGGTTCTTTGGAAGCCACCTCATCAATCAATCCAACCATGGCATCATGGGAAGACAGGTAGGAGAGGAGCAAGATTCAAAAAACAAGGACGATGTTGCCTCCCCATCCGTTTTCCCTCCCTACCCAGCCTGTGATTAATTTTTTGTGTCCTCCATTGACTTGTCTGTCCACATTTTGTATTCCCCCAGTAGAATCTAAGCTTGCTGAGGCCAGGAACAGTTTTCTTGTCTTTGTATCTCCAAAGCTTGGCACAATGGCATGCACAAAGAAGGGGCTAAGAATATTCATTAAATTGAATTAAATTGTGAGGAAGGAAGCCCCTATGTGGCTGTTCATCTCTGTTAAAGGATGCATGGAGGAACTAGGGAGAGAAAGAAGGTGCACCAAAGGGGAAGTGAGGGTGGGGGCTCTGTGCGAGACCATCTTCCACTGCATGGCTCCTATTCCTCCGAGGTCCCTCGTTTCTGAAAAGGGCCCTGACTTCAAAGTCTGGTTTTGTGACAACATTTAAGAGAAACTGCCAGGTTCTAGTCTCGGTTCTGCCACCAAGGAGCTGTGTGCCGCTGGGCACGTGACTTGGATCTCAGTTTCCTGATCTGTAAAATGGGCAGGTAGGATCAGGACTCTCCTACTCCCGGGTCCCTGGCGGTTTCTTCTGGCCTCACAAAGGGTTGGGTCCCTATCATGATTCAAAGCCAAAGGGCAGCAAGAGAGCATCCAAAGTGGGGCGGGGCTCTGGACCAGCAGTTCACACGCGCTTGGATGCATAAATATTAGAGTTGCAGGGGGGCAGAGAGGAGGAGGGGAAGGGGCTAACTTTGACCTTCTGGGAAATTAGCAGAAGTGGGTACAATTCTCCCGCCGCTGCCTCCGGATCCCTAATTGTGCTGCGGGCAGTCCCTATGTACTCGGGCTGTCTCGGAGGTCTGCTGTTTATCTGGGGGGCGGAGGGAGCAGGCTCCTGAGCCGAGGGGAGCTGGGGCAATGAGACCATTCAGGGCCCAAAGGGCTTCCTTCTCTTTACGGCGTCATTGCCTCCTTGGGCTTCTTTGTGGTGTGGGGAGTAAGTGAGTGGGGGTGGATGACCAGGGACGCTTGATCACAATGCATCTCAGGGCCAACCTCCCCCAAGCAGTCCTGCCCCCACCTCCAACGCTGGCCTTGGGCTCTGCAGTCCGCATGCGCCAGAGCCAACCAGAACAACGGGGTGTCCCGACCTGTGGCCTTGTCCCAGGGCCAGGGGTTCTCTGGGGAGACGGTTCCCGAGCTGAGCCCCCAGCCACGGTGAGCCCCCTCTTATTCCCTTCTGGAGGGCCAGTTTCTAGCTATCTATGCCACAGCCACGTTACAAAGAGTTCCGTTATTTGGGATGATGAAAGTCCATCAAATAATCGCCGTTGTCTCTGCTTTGTTTCTGTAGCATTATTAGCATCATCATCATTCTGGCGGGAGCAATCGCGCTCATCATCGGCTTCGGCATTTCAGGTACGTGATCTGATGGATTGGGAGGTGGAGCCTCCTCACCGCCCGCCCGTGCCCCCCTTCTCCCAGGTCCAGCCTTTTGGGGGCAGCCCTACTCTCTAGTAAAGGTCTGGGAGCTCATAGGCACCTTAGCAGGTGGGTGTCCCCGGGGGTCTCTGACACTGAGGCTCCCTTGTGTCTTTTGGGGGGCAGCCCCACTCTCTAGTAAAGGTCTCGGAGCTCATTGCCACCTTACCAAGTGGCCCGGGGGTCTCTGACACTGAGGCTCCCTTGTGTCTTTAACAGTTCTTAAGTCTCTGTTTCCTTAAGTCAGAAGGCGGCAAAGCTCGCTGTGGCCACTGTAGCATGTGGCTAACAGATGCTTCCGCCATGTGGATGACTGGTTTCTGAACCCGGCTTATGTTTCAAGCCACAGAGAGTCCCCTCTCCCTTCTGGTGGACAGGCTATTTCTCTGAAGCATCCTACACACAGCTGACACATTAATAGTCAAAGAGCCTGAAATGGGCAAACTGGCGAATATTCCCTGCTTTTCCTTTGCGCCTTAATACAGGCCATGTCTAGGTGTCTTGGGAGAGACCCCGGAGGTGGCCTCTTCCAGGGATTACAACTCAGTGTCTCCTCTACAATCTTATTGAAAAATAGCCAGAGTCGCCTCCGCTCAGTGAATTCTGTTGCCTCCTGGAGCAGCCAATTTCACTCTTGAAAAGCTTCACTTAGGAGAAAGGTTTCCTTACATTAAGCCAAAATCGGCCTCTCCCTGGGTCTGCCCTCGGAAGCCAAATGGAATCCATATGCCAGCCTTCAGATATTGAAGAGAGCTATTGTTATCCTCTGGGTCTTCTCCTCTCCAGGCTAAAAATCATCAACTAAAACTCATTTAACTGGGGATCATATGGAAGCAGGTTCTAGGCCTCCTGCCCCTTCAGCTCCCCTCCTAGAGCTGAGTTCAGCTTCTGATCCCTTCCAGAGATATCTGATCCAGAACCGAGCAGAGCATCCCAGGTGTGGTCTGAGAGGGCAGGCTCTGAGCCGTTCATCTCCTCTGACAAAAGCTGCCCCTTCATCTCTTTAACCAAGCAGCTTCCCCACCTGAGAATGATTTCCCTCCTCTAAGAGGGCTTTGGTCCTGGGAAGGTACTTGTACCTGCAGCAGCTGTTGTAGGTCTGAAGGATAGGTCCCTCAGCAGGCTGGCTGGTTTGTAAGTCCTTGAGGACAGGGGCAGAGGCTACCTTTTGCCTTATCCCCAGCTCTTAGCACAGTATCTGGCACAAAGTAGGGACTTAATAAACCTTGATTGATTGATTGATTGATAGATAATGCAGCCTTTGTTGGTACAATGTTCCTTCTTAAACTCACCCAAATTTTGCCCATAAAACTTTCATGAGATGTGCATATCTAATTCAGTTTGCAACTTGAGACGGCTAATTTACTACTTGGCAGGCCTTTATTGTCTTTTAGTCTTCCTCTATCACTGGCCATCTCCTTTTCTATTCCCATGTCCTCAAAAACATTTTACTCAACTTTTTCTATGTGGTTATTCCCAGATAATGTATGATGATAGTCTACTTATACCCACCCATCTGTTTTCTCACTGCCCTTTAAGTTGTTTCCAATTTTAGTCCTTTTGTGCTCATGACATCCCATGATTTGTAGCCATAGAACATCACCCAGAAAATAGTGGTGGTAAAAAAAATGATATTTTGGTGCCAAAGTGTTTAAGAGCACCAAAAGCACTCTGCAATTTCCCAAATGCCAGGAAGCCTTAAGCTCCCCTCCTCTTCCCCATCTGAGCCCACGAATAATGAGGTCACTGTAACACTGTAAATATTCTGTACTAAATTGGAAAAACTTCATATGGAGAACATTATCTCAAGAGCTCAGCTACTGGGATTTCTGAAGAGGTTTTTCAAGCCTCCTTTTTGTCCCTGAGGCCACCAAGCTTTGCAGCAACTGACATCTTCCTTGTTATTCCACATGATCTTGAACTACATCACCTTTCTCTATACATTTATATACATACTATAACACACACACACATATATATATCATATATCATAAATATATAAATATATCCCATAATATATATATCCTTTTGAACTATTGCTGGTTTTGAGAATTTAAATGAGTATTCTTTGTTGCAATAAATAACTCTTAATAGTTGCTAGCATTTATATAGCACTTGGGGGTTGCAAAGCACTTTATAAATATCAAATAACCACTTTGGGAAATGCTATTATCCTCATTTTACAGATAAGGAAACTGAGGCAGACAAAGATTAAGTGACTTGAGTAAGAGGCATATAATTAGTAATAGTCAAAAGATCTTTTGACTGAGATCAGATTTGTACTCGAGGTTCAGAATTCCTGAATTCAGGTTCAGCATTCTATCCATTGTACCACATAGTGACCTCCCACATTCTAGTGAATTCATGATTGCATAAATGCGAGTAGGTAATTTCCCAAATCACTAAACATCACAACCCATCCATGTCTGCTCATCCTTGTTTTTTCTTGACCTCATCCATGTCACCACCTAGCTGCCCCCCTCATCTATTTTAGATGCCATGTTAAATAGCCCAAGTGTTCCCTTGGTTTCCATACAATATTCAAGTAAGGAGAGGAATTCTCCCAGCATAGCAAGTGGATGGATCCTTTGGGAGGATTTCTAGAAAGATTTCTAGAAAGATGAGGTCAAATAGTTTTGTTTTTTGTTTTAACTGTTGTGGTTTTTTAAATTTTGGTTAATTTGCTTTGGCAATAGGTCATAAGTTCATCGATTTAGAGCTAGAAGGGACCTTAGAGGCCTTCTTACTCAGCATCTCATTTTCCAGATGAAGAAACTGAGGTCAGAGACATTGTGTCTCCCAATCACAAAGAATCAGAAATATATTAGAACCCAAGCGTTATACCTCAGATAAGATAGAGGGAGAGCCTGGAGGCAAGGAGACCATTGAAATAATCCAACCAAGAGATAGATCAGAACCAGGGTGGAGGACAGGGACAATCCCCAACACTTAGCAAAGCTGAATAAATCGGACGAGTGTGCCCTGAGCTCCCATCACTTGCAAGCTCAGAGTTCATATGTGTTTTTGCTACTCCTCCTAGTTTGATATCTTCAGACTTAATTGACATCGATATTCATTCCATCTGCCACAATATTAAGGAAAAGAGTAAATGGGGCCCAAGCCCACAGCACATCCCAACGGCTCACCACAGGTGCCGGTTTTCAATCATTATGTCCGCTCTAAAAAGTTTCAGTTCATTTCCTACCTGTGGGCTCAAGGCCAACCCATTTAAATTAATTTGGTGAGTAGCACTATTACGGAAATTGAGATACATCATTACCATTTCACTCCTTTCATAAGCTCTCCTAATTGCCTATTTTTATCCAAAAAGCAATCTGCTTTCGTCCAGCATGGCTGGTTCTTTATAAACTCCTGCTATGCATAGCTACATTACCCTCAAATTGACAGATGTTTTCTCTTAGTAATATTTGTTTCATTATTATAATAAGAATTGATGAGGGTAGGTCTTTCCTTCTCTTTCATCAGCTAGCTTCTTCAGTGTCTCTGGGTGTGGTGGCCCCATCATCCTACATCTAGTGTCATCTTTTGCAGAACTGGGACCAGAAATTGGCCTTGATTTAAACATAAATAATGATAATAGCTTACGTTTCCATGACATCACAGAGTGCTTTATACAAACACCATCCCTTTTGGGCCCTACCAACACCCTGTGAGGTAGATCATGAAAGTATTATTATTCCCATTTTACAGATGAGGGCTCCAGGAAGTAAAATGAGTCACACTGCTAATAAGTGGCAGAGATGAGACTTGAATCCAGCCCTTTCTACCACTGTATATGCTACCATTTTCCTTGGGATCCCTATAGGGAATGTGTTCTCTATGATCAGTTCTTGATTATTCAACACCTCTAGCCAATCATCATGCAATCTTTGTTAAATGACCTAAAGAATGGGGAAAGCCCCAAGACAGCTCTTTTCAGTTTGGGAACAATTTTAACTCAATGCCAGAATGACCACCAAACTAAGAAAATCTCTCTCAAGTATACCTCTGGATGCCCGGATTCAGAGCATTCATTCTTGGTTAACTTGTCAGAGAAGCTCCAATTGTACGTAATTGTTACTAATACTTGTGTAAATTATTAGGCAAAGTATACAGCTCAGCAGAAAACCACGCAAGGACTATATTACAGAAACATCAAACATCAGCAAGGATTTTTCTTGCTATTCTCAGCAGTATAAAAAATTGCCCAAATAATTCAGAAGGGTTTTTCTTGTGTCTGAAGGAAGACACAAGAATCTTATGACAGAGGAAGAATCACTTGAAGACCTCTTGGGTTTCCTCCTTTAAACTCTGAGGTTCAGTGTAGCTTCAAGTTGTGAACTGAATTTCATCTTCTCCTTCCCTTGCTTCACACTTCTAAATGAGATGACAGTGATCAGTGAAATGGGCAGAGAAGGACAAGCCACCCATATGTAATCAGAGGGCAGCAATTTTCATTGTGTACTTAATTTTTCACATTTGCATTAGGTGAAAATTCATTCATCAATGCATGATTTGTTGACCTTGAAGTAGTTTTGTCTTAGCTTTCACTTTTTTAATTGATTTAATTCTGTATTAATTTTTAAATGTCAGATAATGATGTGTAATACACTAGAAAGCATACTGGGAGTCAGGAAAAGGGCTCAAATACTTCTGCTAATACTTTGTATGACTGTGAACAAATCATTTAATTTCTCTGGCCCTTAGGATCCTCAACAATAAAATGAGGAGAATATATATAAAAAATAAGACCCTTTCTACCTCTGAAAATCTCTTCTACTATACTAGGCTCCTAAACACCGAGGCAGGACATCTTAGGACTGAATAATGCCATATTGTCATTTGATGTTTTTAACATATGCAAGGTGTTTTTATATTCGTTATCTTACTTGATTCAGGCCAATGGCCATCTGGATTTAGGAGAATCTGAGATATTATTGCTGTTTGACTAATAAAACAGAACAATAAACTGACTGTCTTGCCAGGGCCACAGAGCTCAGGTTCTGCTTAGGCCAGAGCTCTAAATTTGTCTGATTGGGTGATATGATCTCTCTGGGCCTTCATTTTTCCCATAGTGAAAATAGATGTCTTTGTTTCTCATCAACAAGAAGGTTGTAAGAATGACATTAGAGGGATTTTGTAGATCCTGAAAGGTCTTTTTCATTTATTCTAGCGATCAGAGATCCACATAGGATCACAAATTGAGAGAAGACACCTCAGGGGTCAACTAATCTAATGCTCTCATTTTATAGATGAGGAATTAAGGTCCAGATAGATTGAATAATTTTGTCTCAGTCACACAGATATCAGCATTATTAATCTAATGCTTTCCATGTCCATTTCTTTACAAATATCCAGGTTGTAACAAATTCAGACCAGTCCCTCCTCCAGTTAAAAGTATTCTTTCCCTCCCTAATTTTCCTAAAATACCTTTGTTTGGATGGCTTCTTTATCCCCATCACATGCTTGTATTATGCTTACTTATGTACATGTCATATTTTTCCCACCCTGATTAAATTGTTAGTTCTTTCAAATCAGAGCCATATCAGTTTTTTAAATCTATGTTTTCATATCACCCAGGACAGTGCCCCGGCTCCTGGTAAGCGCTTAAGAAATGTTTGCTGAATTGGACTGAATCCCACCAAGTTTTTAGTCCTGAAGCTGGTCATTTGTGATCCCCTAGAGTGGGGTCTATTATGTCTGTTGTTTTTCATCCTACGAATGTAAGCTCCTTTGGCTCTTTTTGACCATAAATCACTTCCAGAATATTGCCCTCAGCCTTTACCCCTTCCCCAAACTTCTACAGAGTTTTCCTTCCCCTTTGGACCACCACCTGCTTCTGCTCACTGTTTGGCAGAATCCAACGTGAATTCTTGAAATATGTTCTAGAACCCAAACTGCAATGATTGGAGGTCTCAGTCCTTTCCCATCCAGCTTGACAGGCTTTGATTTTGTTCCATTTTGAATACTAGCCTTGTTTGAGCTGCATTTTTCTTTCAGGGGCTTTTTTTAATTCTTTTCATCTTATAGTCTAAATCTTTAGGTCTGATTTTTTTCTGTCATGCAGGATGAATAGAATAATGTCAGAACTGGAAAAACATTAGAAATTATCTAGTCTAGCCCATTCATTTACAGATGAGGAAATGGGCCTAGAAAAGTAACATTATCTGGTCAGGGTCACACCACTGATGAAGAAGTAGAGCATGGTTCCATGACTTCCTGGCCCATTGTTCTCTCCCCTGCATTTACTTCCTCTCTTTACAATGCTTAAAAGAAAGCTGTGGAACGTTAGGGAAAATACTAATTTTATAGTCAGAGAATCTGAGTGCAAAATTCATCTCTTCCACTTGCCTATGTGACCTTGAAAAGTTCTCTGTATCACAGGCTCAGTAAAATGAGGGGGGGGGGGTGTAAGGAGAAGGTTAGGGAGTCTTTAAGGACCCTTCAAACTATAACACTTTAGACTAATTTCTTTAAAATCTTGTCTTTTCTCTTTAGCCAGATCTCTTACCTAACTTGATGCACAGCAGGTGTTCCCAAGACATTTTTCCTTTGATAATATTAATATAAGAGCAATAAGAATTCAAAAAAATCAGATTCTAGATCTTTGCAAATACACTGGTGCTAGTGCAAAACTACACTTGAAAATGACAATTCTTTATATCTAGAATTACCAGGGATAATAACTTCAGTGTTCTTCTCAAAGGAAGTTGTCAGTCATAGCCAGCTTTGAAGAAAACCTGCCCATACTAGCAGGTGGTAATCAGAAGAACCATTTACTTTAAAAGATAAAGATATCTTTGTAAATTTTTTTAAACTTGATATATAAGTAAATAACATATTCTGTTTTTTTCTTTAACAAAAGAAAAAACACTTTGAAAGTTAGTTAGCTATTTAACTACAGCTTATTCAGTTATAGTCTCAGATGTTATCAGAAGTGACTGAAAGCTACAGAACAAAAATAATAACTATAATGTTTTTATTTGAATGGATCTTTAAATGTGTAGCTCCTGCAGTTTCTTCATGGGGGTTCCATCTAAGGTGCTGGAGGCCTTTCTCAAGGTCTCTCAATATTGTGGTTGCTTGTCCTTCGTTCTTGAAGAGGATCATGACATCAGGGAGGTGGCCATGATTTATTTGCAAATAAATTGTATTTGCAAATAAAATGTAAAAAAATTATTTGCAAATAAAATTTGTATTGTATTTGCAAATAAAATGACTGTGCAAAGTCGCCAGCCTCACTCCTCCAGAAAGAAAGGCCAGATGTAAATCAGCATGAGTGGAGGGCCCCAGATGTAGTAGTGGGAAGCCTTTTCAAGCTGGGGTCTTTCCCAGGTTTCAGTCTAGGACAATGGCCAATCAGTGATTGGACAACCTCATAGTGTAGCCAAAGCTCTTCTTGATAGATGAGACTATCCTGCAAATAAAGGCTTTGGTTGATTTTACCTTTTTCTTAGATTTTACAAATTGTTTTTCATTCCTTCTAAAAAGGAATGGGGAGAAAGGAACAAACATTTATACGGCACCTACATATGCCAGGCATTGTACTAGCTAAGCACTTTACAAATATTATCTCATTTGATTTGAAAAAAGAGTTTGCAAAAGCAGAGGACACAAATGATCTGTAGGAGAGCGGAAAGAGCAGAGGACTCAGGATCAGAGGGCCTGGCTTCAAATTTGGGCCATATAACCGACGCCTCCTGAGTCACTTCTTATGGCCTTGGTTTATTCTTCTGTAAAATGAAAGTCTGGGAGCTGAAGGTCCCTGCCAACTCTCTGATCCTCCACCTACCTACCTAGTCAATGGCATTTCTAATTCCCTTTATTAAACAACAACCTGCATGCATTTGGGCTTGTCCAGCACTTAAGAGTCCAGGTTGCCTGACCAGAACTGCCTCAAGAACGTCCTTATTTAGTCTGTAAACTATCACAAGCAAGCTATCTTACACAGCCTTTCACTTCGTAGCAACATCCTCATAATGCCCAACTCTGATCCTGTCTCCTCTGCCCTCCACAACACTAATGAATGAAGGCCAGATCTTTGAGCAGAGCCTTCAAAGTCCTCAACTATTTGGCTTCAGTGTCTCCCTCTCATTATAGGCTTCTCTTACCTGTGAATCCAGGAAGCTGTCACATGGAGGGGGGCCATATCCCAATAAAGAATTAAATAAATTATATATATAATTAAACAATAAGAAGATGGGCCAACCCAGGTTGACAATAATAGACAAGCCTCAAGCCTGTTAATGGAGGGGAGATGTCTACCCCAAGCATGGGAAGACTTCCTCTGATGGAAGAGCCATGAAGGCGGCTAAAGCTTGGTCAGACATCAAGGACCTCAGGTCATCCACTGCAATCCAGGCCATCCTGAGATTTCCTGACTAGTCTCACCACTGGACTTTGATGACTCTGGAAGACAGAACAAGTTAAGACGTGATTGATCCTCTTCAAAAATGAAGGATGTCCAACAACAACAACATTTGTTCTATCTATTGGGCCCTTTATGGACAGACCTGCCTCATCCTTTAATTATACACAGCCTTCATCAAAATCCACTATCCTTCAAAGTATCATCATCTGCCTCGCCTGTTCTTTCACTTCTACACTTAGAAAAAGTTGTCTCCTCTTGATACCTTTCACTTTCCCACAATCCATTGACTTCTCAGCCCTTTTGATTTGCTTTCTGAACCCACAATGCTACTTAAGGGATTCTCTTAACAATCATTCATCAAGTAAATCAGATGGTCTGCCCTCTTTGTCCGTTACTTCTCTGTACAATCAACACCACTGACCTCCTTGAATATTTTCTCCTCCCTGGGTTTGAATAGCTTAATTTTCTCACATTTATTGGTTCAGTCCTCTTTTCATCTCTTAATTATGGATGTTGCTCAAGATTATGCGTTTCCATGACTACAATTATCATCCTTTCATCTGATCTCCAGGGTTTCCACCACCCTAGTATTTTCTTTCACCTGAATATACTTCTAGATCATCAGACTCAAAAGATCCAAAGCTAAACTCATCTTTCCACTTAAAACTATGCTTCCTCCAAACTTTCTCATTTCTGGTAATAGAATCATCCCCTCTCAATTATCCAGGCTTGAAACCTTATAATCATTTGGGCTTTTCTTTCTCTTTCTCCCCTACACATCTGCTCAGCTGCCAATTTCCATTCATTTTACCTTCACTATCTCTTTTATACCTGTTCCTTTCTTTCTACTGTTCCAAATCCAAGCCATTCCCAGAATTCTCATGGGTCCCTAATATCTGAGTTCATCTTTTCTCATTTGACCTTGGAAGTGGGGGAATGAGAGTCACAATGACATTTGGAGCTGGAAGGCTTTCATCTTGCACTAATTTTATTTTTAACACAAGGAAAATGAGTCCGGAGAAGTGACCTCTCCAGAGTCAAGTAGGTAATAAGTAGCAGGGTCTCTGTTGTCTCAAAAGGCCTTTGACTTCCAATCCATTATACTACATACATCACCTCTCCTCCCCTCCTCCATTTTAACTTTCTGCCCTTGTTAACTCTATTTGGTATTATCACTGTTTATTGCAAACTGCTTTCCCATCTAGGAATTCACCACAGAACTAACAGAGACAAGATAGGAATAGTGGGGAAAGTGTTAATGTGAATGAGGAAGTTAGGGGGATGGGACCTCAAATTCCCCCCTCTGACACTGATCTCCCTGTGTGGCCATGGGCAAGTCACTCATCCTTTCCTCATCTGTAAAACAAAATAATTGGACCACACAGTCTTTTCCAATTCTAAATATATGATCCTATAAATTTCATTTTGTTTTTCAGGCTAATCCTTGGCTTAAATTGTCAATGTCTTTATTGTTCATGTACCTGATAAGATTAATTGGCAAATCAATCATTTATTACATGCTTACTACAACCAAGATATAGTCACTGGTTCTTTTTTTTTTTTTTAATTTGTGGTGCACTTAAAAAAAAAAAAAGACAAAAATGTTTCAAGTGAGAAGAAGCCCTGACTTTGTCACTTAGCATAAGGATGGGATTAGACAGAATTGGGGCTGGTCCCCGGAGGCCTTCTCAGACTCCCCTTAAAAGGCGCTCACTCACATTCTCTGCTGTCAGGGAGACACTCCATCACCGTCACTACTCTCACCTCCGCTGGGAACATCGGGGAGGATGGGATCCTGAGCTGCACGTTTGAGCCCGACATCAAGCTCAGCGACATCGTGATACAGTGGCTAAAGGAAGGGGTCATGGGCTTGGTCCACGAGTTCAAAGGAGGCAAGGACGAGCTGGCTGATCAGGACGACATGTTCAAGGGCCGCACTGCGGTGTTTGCAGATCAAGTGATCGTTGGCAATGCTTCTCTAAAGCTGAAAAACGTGCAGTTAACGGACGCCGGCACCTACAAGTGCTACATCGTCACCTCCAAGGGCAAGGGAAATGCCAAACTGGAATACAAAACTGGAGGTGAGTCGCATCTAGGAAAGGGAGGAGGGGTCCCCCAACTCATGGGGCACGTCACAGGGACTGCTCACTAAAAACAAAGCAGAGCCGCCTCGTGTGTCTTTAACATTCAGTTCAATGAGCATTTATTAAGCACCTCCCTGCGGCTCTGGGGGTCTGTAAGAGGGGCAGTGTGGTGCAGTGGACAGCCAGGAAGACCACCCGGCTCCAAGCTCACCTCCGACCCATCATGGCAGCCACAATGTCCAAGGGCTTTGGGCAGAGAAGGTGCCTCTCGGCTTTGGTAAAGGAAGTTTCCTCACCTGGGAGTTCTGGGTCTACACTGACAACACGACAGGCCAGTCTCCCTGTCCCAAGCCTATTATGTTTGGGTAAATGGAAGGTGACGGCCCAAAGCCAGCCCCCATTGTACAGTGTGAAGGGTCCCCTCTTGGAATCGGAAGGCTTGAGTTCTAATCCTGGTTCAAACAGCTCTAAATTGTCTGACTTTGAGCAAATCCCTTTAGTTTTCTGAACCTCAGCTTCCTCATGTAAAACAGGGCTAAGAGTATTTGAAACGTCCACAATCCAAAGGTTATTAAATGGAGAATGCATTTGCAAACCTCTTGAGTCAGATGCATCCACACTTCTGCTATTTCTGACACTAATTTGAAGCCTGCCTCCGGTGTATCCCAGTGTCCAGAAATGTCCCCATCTGCATTTACTGGTCCAGAGCCTCAGCTGGAGATCCCCACGTGGCACCTCCACTCCCTCCATAGACATCCAGCTTTTCCAGAAGCCTTCCCAGGCTTAGCCCACCCCATCCATCATGGTCTTTCCAAAATATGTAGTCTAAGCCCTTGAATTCAAAGCATCATAAACCTCCAGCCTCTTGCATTATATAACACGTATCTCAGCTCTTCCACTTCCAACCCTCTCCGCCAGCCCAGGTGTGAAGCAAGAGTGGAATTATGAATTGTGGGAGAGTGCTTCTCCTGAGTTATGGCTCTTGTCTGACTCTCCTGACTGAGGGCTCCTGGGAGAGAGAATGTGGCTCCTTTGGCAGACCTCGTAGCCCTGACAGAGTTCTTGACAGCCAGAAGGCACTTGGCAAATGAAGAAGAAATGAACTGCAGAGAGTCTAGGACCTAGCTTCCCCCTGCATCTCCTGTAATGCTGGAGAAACTGAGGCAAGATAGAGATTAGAGATTCTTAATAATTTAAATAGTGGAGAATTTGGACTGGCAGCCATATTAGCCGGCTGGATCGGACTCTTGTCTCAAAGTACCCAGTGATGAGCGGGTATTCCAGAGACTCTTACAGGGCTCCAGCAATCAGGGAAACGAAGGCAGGAGGAGGGGCAGAGCACTGCGGGGATAGAATTTCCAGGAAAGGAGCATAAATTCAGTTCTGACAGGTTGGGAGTATAGAGGGAGGATCATAAATTCTGATAAGTTGGGAAGAAGCTAGGAGACACTGAGTCTGAGACCAGAAAGATAAAGGGGTCATATTGAGATAAGCCATCTGGAGTTTTATGACTCTGGAATACTAGTGGCCAGAGCTCCCAGCCCTAATTATCTCAGTCCTAATGGCCAGGA
This sequence comes from Myrmecobius fasciatus, assembly GCA_023553655.1. Taxonomy (NCBI): domain Eukaryota; kingdom Metazoa; phylum Chordata; class Mammalia; order Dasyuromorphia; family Myrmecobiidae; genus Myrmecobius; species Myrmecobius fasciatus. The sequence continues at coordinate 247,131 of JAJPUD010003197.1, forward strand.
AGGGGGCATTGCCACTGAGGCAGAACAATTCGGGGAAACTGAGGCATAACACTCCCACATCACTTCTGTATGTCCAGGAGAAATAAATGTAACTCCAAAATATGGCCAGAGTAGGAAGCAATATTTGCAGGGAGGAGAAGTGCCTGAGTTTTATCATTATAGGTCTAGAGCTGGAAGGGACTTGAAAGATTTACCAGCCCAACGCTCCCATTTTAGTCCTAGAGAAGTTAAGTGGCTTGGCTAACAAGAGAGAGAGGATTAGAACTCAGGCCTTGGGATCTTTCCACTATATCCTTTTATCTATTTACAACTGCTGGGCTTGGGTAACTTCCATAAAATTAGTGAGTAAACTTTATTAAGTGCCTACTACGTTACAGCCACTGTGCTAAGGGCTGGGGATGCAAAAAAAGGCCAAAGACAATGCTGACCTTTAAGGAGCTTACGGTCTAATGAGGGAGACAATATGCAAGTAAATATAGGCAAAACAAGCTATATACAGGAAATAAACAGAGAGAAGGCACTGGAATTAAGGGACTAGGAAAGACCTTGTAAAAGATGGGCTATCTGCTAGAACTTAAAGGAAGCCAGGGAGGTTAGCAGGCAGAATTGAGGAAGGAGAGTATTCTGTGCATGGGGGACAGCCAGGGAAAATGTCGGGAGCCACGAGAAAGGTGAGGAGCCCCCAGGGAGCTGGGGACACTGAACTGAAGAACACATGGCAGGGAGTAAGGCCTAAGAGACCCAGAAAACAGGAGGAGGCTACAGAGCAGGCAAGGGCACAGCACACTGGAGCCAGGAGCCTCCCCCAGCATCTAGTGTAACTCCCTGGCTTAGGAAGTCCAGACCAGTGAATTAGTAGTGGACCCCTCTCTCCCAGGGTCAGAAGCCAGCTGAGCTTTTTCTATCACAGCCCTTCTGTTGTCCCCATCTGTCCAAGCCCTTTTTGGGAGAGGGGACAAAGGGGGCCAAGCCTATTTGTGTGCCAGGAGGGAGGCAGCCACTGGATCCTCACCTCTCCCAAGGCCAGAAGATCTTGGTGAGCTCTTCCCAATCCCACCTCCTGGCGTCAGGGAAAGCAAGCTGACCGAAGCCAGGCTAAAGAATAAGCCCCCATCTCTTTCTCTGCTGTTAAAGACAGGAGCTGTGTCCAGACTTCCCTTAGTCTTCATCCTCCCACTCATCCTCCTCCTCCCCTTTTTTCTCATAACTGCCACCACTGGGCCACCCTTCCCCAGTGCTGCTGATTCCCTCACCCTCCTTCAGGTTGCCATCTCTTCTCTCCTAGACCTTTCTAACACTCTTCCTGACTTCAGTATATCACCCCAATCCATCCTCCACGCCACTAAATATTATTAGTGCACTACTATAACTATCCATCAAAAACCTTCCATTTCCCCATTTCCTACCAAGTAAAATATAAACTCCTAATCCCAGGACTTGAGCTCTGCTCCCTGTTTCAACCTATCCTATAGTCTTAGTTCATACTTTTCTTCTTCGTGTCTTCTCTGATCCAGCCAAACTGGATCACACTCCTCCTTCATCCTGCCATCTTCCATCTATGTACCTCATATCATCATCTCTGCTTGACAACCCTACCTGCTAATTAGCCTCTTCTTTCCTTCAACACCCAATTCCAATGTTATCTTTTCCATAAGGTTTTTTTTGGATCCCTTCAGGTGAAAGTAAGACACAAGAGATTGTGTCTCTGTTTTTCTGTGTGTGTGTGTGTATGTTTCTGTCTGTGTCCATCTTTCTGTCTCTGTCTTTCTGTCTCTCTCTGTGGATGTTTCTCTCTGTCTTTCTGTCTCTCTTCCCACTTTTTCCGCCTCTCTCTGTGTTTCTGTCTGTGTCCATCTTTCTGTCTCTCTCTCCCACTCTGTTTCTGTCTCTCTTTGTATGTATGTTTCTGTCTGTATCTGTCTGTCTCTCTTCCCATCTTTCCCCCTTCTTCCCCTTCTGCCATTTTCTGTGTATGTGACCATTGCTTTCCCTCTGTCTTTCTGTCTCTTCTCTAATTCCCCTGAGCACTTTCATTTTCTTTCCTTGCAAAGCAGTTTGCCCACCCCCACGGAACTGTTTCTTAAGAGTAGAGTCAAAGTCATATCTATAATAACATCTCCAGCTTTTGGCAAACTACCTTGCACACAGCAGATACGATGCTTTTAAAAATATATATATGAATTGTGCTCTAGCTTCTATGAGCAACCAGACCAGCTCACAGGACCCTGGGGAAGCTTGATGCCCAGGACTAAGTATAAACTAGTTTTTTGGGGGGTGAGTGGGGCTCTCAAGACCCCTGCAATAGGCTCCTAAGTGTTCTCCTTCCCTCAAGTCTCTCACTTTCCCATCTATCCTCTTCACCCTGTGCAAAAGTGATTTTCCTAAGGCACAGGTCTGCTTGTGTCACTCCCCTAAATAAACTCCAAATGGATGCAAGTTAATCAATGCTTTTACTTTTGAATTTTACTCTCAAACCACTGATCTGTACCTTTAGTACTGACCTATGCTCTCCTGTGGATTACACTTAGCCTTCAGCATCCCAGATGTGAATGTGGACTACAATGCCAGTTCAGAAAGTCTGCGCTGTGAGGCTCCCCGATGGTTCCCACAACCCACTGTGGCCTGGGCCTCTCAGGTTGACCAGGGAGCCAACTTTTCTGAAGTTTCCAACACTAGCTTTGAGCTGAACTCCGAGAATGTTACCATGAAGGTGGTGTCTGTGCTCTACAATGTCACCGTCAACAACACGTACTCCTGCATGATTGAGAATGACATTGCCAAAGCTACAGGAGATATCAAAGTGACAGGTGGGTCCCTCTACATCTGTTCTGTGCACGGGACTCTGACTGGTTTAGAGAACTGAAGGCAGACTGAAATTTAATCTGATTGGATGCCATAGCTATTTATGGATCACCACAGCGTTAAAGGATGACCTTCGGCAAGCTATGTTACTACTTGCCACCCAAGCCAGTTGTCTAACAACTCCAAGTAAGGTCAATACCGAGAGAAATATAGAGCAGCTATTCACCTGAAGCAGCTGCTCACAAAAGCGGATTCACGCTGTACCTGGGAGCTGGGGGGTTTAGACTACAATGTGGGAATGCAATTGCCTCTGATGTGGCTCTTGGGTCTAGCCTGTCCCCTATGAAAGATCTTGAATAGATCCAGTGGTTTGTAATCATATTAGAGTGAACTCAGTACTACTGCTTGAAAGCTTTGAACTTAACTGGCCTTCCAGTTTGGACAGATGCAGACCTAAACAGTCCCCAGAAGCATTCTGCTCTCCCTGGGTTCGTTTACCATACAATTTGTGGTTGGGCTAGTCTTTCGAGACTGACCAGTTCACTCTGGGTTTATGTAAGAGCTAGAATGGAATCAAATTTTTCTCTAAGATAAAAAGTAACTTGAAAAAATTTAATTCAGAAAATTCAATTGTTATTTACTCAGACATTCAATCAACCAACATTGTTTTTAGGTGCCTTTGATTTTGAAGTCTTTAAAAAAGGGGCTGTTGAATGAGTTGAATGGGAAATCAATTCTCATTGAGTGACTTTTCTCCCACAAATCACCAAAAATGTTTATGGGCATAGAAAGGTCAAGAACTGCATGCACAATGGATTCTGGACTTGTACTCCATTCAGAGACTGGGTTCTTTGGCTGCCCACAGGAGGTGAGATACAATAGAGGAATCAGACCTAAAGACCTAAGAGCCAAAGAAAGCATTTAGAACAGAACAGCACAGAAATCCTTAATCTGCACAGACCACTTCCTTGCTATGAATATAGTAGTCACTCAATAAATATTTATTGAATGGATGAATGCATTATGGTCTGTTTCTTACTATTGATAACTTAGGTGACCTCTGGTAAGCCAATCTATTTCTTTACTCACTGACTTTCTCAATTATTAAATGAGCACTTTCTCCCTAAGCATTTTACAAATGTTGTGAGGGCTAATGATATATCTGTAAAGAGCTAAACACTATGCAAGAAAAGTGCTGTGTGCACACAGGGATTTTCCATGAACATGTTTATTGAGAAAATGAACCACGGAAGTCTATTCTATTATTAGGCAATGTGTAATATTATTCTATTGGCAAAGGTTCTCATTTGACTGAGTGATCATGGGAATGGGTCCAAGAATGGAATTTCCTTTGAAGAAAGATCTGCTCTTAAGCCAACTATAAATTAAAGGGTGATCTGAAAAAAAAAAGGCTCTTGTTAAAAACAACTTCTATTGTTTCAGTGTTTGCTATTTGTTTGCTAATGAGCCACCTGAAGAAAAAAGCATCCAGTTTGCCCTCAATGGTATTTTTCCCCTCCATCTGCAGACTCTGAGATTAAAAAAAGGGGCCACCTGCAGCTGCTGCATTCTGAAGCTGGCCTGGCAGGCTCATCCTTCTGTGCCCTTGGTTGGGTGCTTCTGCCCCTCACCCCGCACTTGATGTTCTTATAGGTTGTCTGGGACATACAGAAACATACACAGTCATTGACAAAACAGGTAAGATATCCAGGTGAATGGTATGAGAAACCAGTTCTGAATGTATATGGGCATGAAGGTACTTTCTAGAAGTTTGCTCACAGTCATTGGTCTCAGAGAATAATTAAACAAATTCATGAATTAGAGCTCTATTTATTCACATATTCTATGGGCTAATAGCATCCCCTTCTAAGACCCAAACTCTAAATGCACCACTCTCTTTTGCAGAAGTTGGAGGACTTCAGGAGAATAATGTTGTGTATGTTGTCAGACATGTTAGTTAATTTTTCTAAACTTTTTTTTTCATTTTTCTTATACAAACTTCGCAGAAAGCCATCTTTCTGGGTAGCAAACAATTCAGAAATGAAAATGATACACAAAAAAGGTATCAATCATTTTTTAAAGAACCTATGCTCATGGTGCTGGAATCAGTGTCCCATAGGAAAGGAGCTCATATTTTTCTGATGTGGTACTCTTGCCTCTGTATTTTTACTTACACCTTGGCTGTTTTTAGAATGCCCTTTTACCATCTCCACCTTTTGAAACCCTTCACATCTTCAAGATTCAATATAAATGCTAACTTTTACATGATATCTTGCCTGACTGTCCCAATTAGAAATAAGTCCCCGTGCAGTTCTTATGTCTCTCATTGCACTTATTATGATCTATTTTGTATCTATGAGGCCCTAACCACTATGAGCCCCAGTTTCCTCATCTGTAAAATGAAGATAATAATATTTGTACTACCAACTACACAGGGTTGTCTTGAAGAAAGCACTTTGTAAAGAATAATGTTCTACAAAAGTGTGAGCTTTAATATTATCATTATTTGGATATGTGCCTTCTCTCTCTTCCAGGATAAGCTTATTTGAATGAGGGATGTTGTTTTATTCATTTTTGTATCTCCTGCAGAACACAGCAGTCTATCCTGTATATAGAACATGATTAATCGATGTTTAACTGAACTGAAATTTTATTGGGCATATTTATAGAAATATCTTTTGCTGATAGGTGTCATATACTTAAGTGAAAGCAAAACAGTTTAAAACAAATAAATAATTAGCCCTGACCAGAGAAGGATAAAAAAGGCCTCACTAATGGGTTTATTCTTTTCAGTTCCACAGTGACTGAGCCCTGGGTGCTAGGAGGGGGGTGCTAGAGCCAGCAAGAACTGAATTTTCAACACGATCACTTATATTTCAGAAATGAGCAAATGCTATACCTTTAATAGCTTACAATGATGATTGATGTTACATCATCAATTATATTAGTAATACTATTTTACTGCCTGTTCTCCCTTTTCTTCCCCATTCCAATTGATTATAACACATCAGCATCTTCTACAAACTCAAATTTCATCATTTCACTTTCCTGCTCAAGACCCAATAATGGCTCCTTTTCCCCATTGTCAGCTCTAAGCTCCTCATCCCAATGTTTAAGGCCCTCCATTGACATTTCATCATTTCTTATTAATGCCCAACATGGCCCTCTACTCCAGGCAAACGAACTTACTACTTCCTATAATTATCTTACTGCCTTTTCTTCTGCCATCCCTGCTACATGCAATTAATGAGTTCGCTCTCCCTCCCTCTCTGACAGTGTATGCGAATCACACTTCCCTTGAGCCCTACCTCAAAACTGGCTTCCAAAGAGCCCTCCCAAAGTAGCCTCCCCTTTATACTCAAACACTGAGGGAATTTAAATAGGATTTATGCCTTACTATCTTGTGCTTGTTTATTTCTTTAAACATATTCTCTAGATGCATGCATTGTGAAATTATGCCTTATTTAGGAGGTAAGCTGTACCAAATGCTATCTTTTATTTCTTTACAGAGAACTGCCATGTTTTCCTATTGGATGGGACTCCATGGGCCATCTGATCCAAATCATACTGGATTTTAGATAGATAGATAGATAGATAGATAGATAGATAGATAGATAGATAGATAGATAGATAGATGATGGATAAAGATATAGATCAAAAGCAACCCTTCTAGAGCCTATTGGACAAGTGGCCACTGCTCAGAGACTCCCACTGGGGGGAACACAAAGCTTGCTTACCTGAGGCACCCCATTTCCCTGCACACACTTCTAATGATTGGGGAGCTTTTTCTGGCATCAAGCCTGTTTGCTCATTTGCAGCTTCTATTACTTCTAGTACTGCTTTCTAGAACAAAACAAAACATCTCTGATTCTTCTTCCATGTGACAATCCTTCAAAATATCCAAAGGCAGCTAGTGTGCCCCCCCATAAGTCTTCTCTTCTCAAGTATGAAAATTCCCAGTTCCTTCCATCAGTTTTCACATGCATGAACTTGGGCTTCTTCATCTTGGCTGCCTTCCTCTGGATGCTTTAAATATAATGATCAAAAGTATATACAATGCTGCCTTTGTAGTGGGACTGTAGCAATCTACTATTCTCCTTATTCCTGAAAGGCAAGCCTTTTTCAATAAAGCCTCAAATCACACCATTATGATCTTCTCCTTTTTTAAACTATCAGATCACTCCATCAACTCAAACTAAACTTGCAGCCCACTAAGACCCCAATATCTTTGTCAAACTGCTCTTTAACCATGGCTCCTTTTCCCTTACCTTATAATTATGAAGTAGACTTGTTAAACTCAAGTCTAAGACACTACATTTATTACTATTAAATTTGGACTTGGTCCGGTGTCTCAGTCTGTCAAAACCTTTCTGAATCCTACTGAATCATTTAGTTTTAGTCACTCTTCCCAGCTTTGCGTTTATTTGAAAATCTGACAAACATATAACACATGTATCTTTACCTAAGTCATTAATTAAAATGTTAAAAAGCATAGGGCCAACCACATATTCTTGGGGCACCCCACTGGAGACCTCCTTCTAACTTGCAATATAGAACTATTAATAATTACTCTGCATCCAGTCAGTTCAATCATTCTAAGTCTATCTCATTGTACTAGCATCTAATCTACATTTCTCCATCTTTTTCTCTCCATCTTTTTCATGAAAATGACATAAAAGATTCTGTCAAATATTTTGTCAAAATCTAGGTGCACCACATCTACCAAGAGCTTTTCCTTGGTTTCCCAATTTAGTAATTCTATAAAAAGAGGAAATAAGGCTAGTCTGGTATGACTATGAGAGAGTGGGACTCAAAGGCCTCTGAGATCCCTTCCAGGTCTAAGCCTATGACCCTATGATCCGTTCTTAATGAAATTCTGCTGGTTCTTTGTGAACATCTCTTCCTTTTCTAGATGTTCTAGAACCATTCCATTGATAGTATGCTTTAGAACTTTTCCAGGAATAGAAGTCAACCTCATTGGCCTCTAGTTTTTAATAAAAATTCACTTTCTTTGCTTTTGTGGGAATTGGGGACTTGTCCTTCTTCAGTGCTGCAGTATTTCTTCCTTTCCTTCTCCAAAGATCACTGCTCATCACAGTTTACCAATCACATCACATCTTCCGATTGTTTCAGTGCCCTCGGACATAGTTCCCCTGGGATAGGTACCTTAAGGTCATCAAAGGCAATGATAGTTCTTTTACTACCTACAGAAAATGAACAGACCTGCTCAATTATCTTTTGTTTCTCCTTGCTAAGTGCACAGTTCAGTTCTATGCAATAAATGCTTGTTGAACAAACAAATGACACCTTATTTTTATTTTTTTCAGAGTCCCCCAAATCTCCCGGACTGTATCATACCTTGAAGACATGATTTTTTTAACTGCTGCTTCTTTTTCTAGAGAGTAAATGCCTTCACTTCTAGAAATCTGAACTGAATAAGATCAAGAAGCAACAAAGAAATAAAAAGCAACTCATAAAACACACCAGACTATAGTTAACCCATCTTCCCAGAAGCAGGTTCACAACTTGTAAAAGGATTCATCTGAAACAGAGAGCCATCTCAGAGCCTTTCTATGAGTGTATCTGGAACAGTGGACTTCCTGCCCCCATCTCCCCACTCCCCTCATAATCCCTGGATGACCACCGGCATGTAGGGCAACTCTAAAGATGCTCGAAACTTCACTTCAAATGTCCTCTGTAATTGTGTCCTGGGCTTCCTGAAGTCCTGCAGTGTGGCGGGGCCCCAAAGGGGCTGCATTTCAGTGGGTCAGCACTTACCCTCTTCCTCCCTGTGGAGCACCAAGGAAATGTAAGGTGGTTTCATTCATTAAATGCACAAAATTATTTGGGTGCTCTTCCTCCCCCCACACACACACACACACACTGTCTTCAGGCCTCCAGGATTTAGAGGTGGAAGAGACTTTGGAAATCACCTAATTAGTCCAAGCCTCTCACTTGATAGACAAGGAAAGTCCAGAGGCCTCCAGAGTCCAGGGGGTTGGGGCTGAAGTTGGGGCCTTGGTCTGCCCCAAGAGAAGCCGAGCTCTCTCCTCCGGCCTGGGCTATTCTGCTACAAAGTCCGACCTGTAAGGGTCCAGGGAGATGCTGTTGGATGTGAGGGGTCCTTGGGAGCGTGGCCCAGGGAAGGGGAGGGACGCCATTGAGTTCCTCCTCTGCTGAGGGATGCGCGGGCTCGGGCTTGCTGGTGCAGACCTGCCCATCTGGGGATGGCCCCTGCGCCGGCTCCCAGGGGCCCACCAGCGTCATTCTAGCCCACTCTGGCTGCTGAAATCCCTAGTGTCCCCCCTGCCTTTTATGGCAAGCCGGGGCCTCGCTGACAGTCTGCCTTGGCCTCCCAGTTTCACCCTCAGACTCCAGCTTGGCACAAAGTACGGGAAGGTGCCCAGACGGGCTGTCCTGTGAGGGAGCAGGCAGAGGGCCCGGAGGCCGGCACGTTGGGCTGAGGAAGCGGGCCAAGGGAATATTTCGTTCTGGTTCCCTCCCTGTACTGTGTTCTTTGTTAAATAAGAGTCATCGCTTCTCCCTGGAGGTCACCGTTCAAGACTGTTTCCATTCTCTTGCAGGAAACTTGAGTTGCACCTTTCTGAGCTGTTAAATCTGTGTCTCCTAGGCCCGTTCTCTGCTGGCTGGCCAGGTCAGAGAAGCCAAGGGCTGGGCGGTGAAAGACCTGAGAGGGAGGGCTGGGAGGTGAGTCTATGGGAAGCCCTCTGGAGTGGGAAAGAACTCTGGCCCTGGGGCATCACCAGTGGGAAAAACTCCCACCATCCAAGCTCTCTTCTGTAACTTGTAGGCTCGGGGTGCCTCTGCCCAGGGTCCCCAGCTGATGTGCCGAAGGCGGCCCTTGCTCTCCCTGCCAGCCCTCTGTGCGTGGTGCCATACGGGCTAGGGAAGAGCCGGATTCGTGGAACGTCAGCATCTCCTGAGACCTTGCACAAGACAAGAGCCCAGAACTGGGAAGGACCTTCAGGCCGGCTGACGGGAGCAAGAATCTTCTCTCCTCCACCCAAAAAGGGAGTCGCTCTGCCCCATCTGGCCCAATTCCACTCATCTTGAAATTTTAAAAAAGGGACCCAGAGAGGCTCAAAGACTGGGCCCAAACGACAAAGTGAATTAGCAGCACAGCCAAGGCCTGTAAACTGATCAAGTCCCCACTGACTGCAGCCCAGCCTGGGGAGGGGCTCGAGGAACCTGCCATTCTGCCGGGCTCACTGCAGCTTAACGCTGGGCCCGTCCTTTGCCCGCCAGGCCAAGGAGAACCAAGTAGGAGAAAGATTCCGGCCCCTCTCCCACAGATTCTACATTCTCCCCATCAACATTGAGTTACTGACCACACACCACCGGCTCCGCTGATGATGATACATCATACAAGCTGAAGCAAGTGCAAGGAAGGGAGCCCATGAGAGCCACTAGGAAAACCTGGGGAAAACCTGGGGAAAGGCCGGCCCCGTGCCCGGCCCCATGCCCGACACTGTGCCCAGCCCTATGTCCGGCCTTGTGCCCAAGTGCATGCACCCTCTGCAAAGGCTGAAAAGTTCAAGGGAACCCACAAGTCCCAGCTCAAAATGAACTGTGAGCCTCGGGCCAGCTGTGGGGGACGGCTGTGAGAACCCAGGGAGGTTTGTGCCCGGTGCCCCAGGGGTGGCTGGGCGCTGTGCTGCTCTTGGCATCCTCAGGAGCTCTGCCCTCCCCTGACTCCCTCGGGCTGGTGAGTCTTGCCAGGCATTCTACCCCCCACCAAGGCTGACTGGTTGGTTTGTGTTGTGCACGGGCAGGACTGGAAGCCCCCGAAGGAGCAGTGATGGGGAACTCTAAGGAATCCCAGAGAAAGGAGCCCAGCCTCTCCCAGCGCTCTGAGTGCGGCCTGGCTCCCCGTCCCCCACAGCCTCTGCCGCCCCATATCCCACCCACTCTTCAAGGTCGGACAGTGGGAAAAGTGCTGCTGGCCCAGAGGCCAGCCCCAGGCTCCCTTTCTCTGTGGCCGAGCCAGTCATTTCCTCGAGGGGTCCTAGTTTCCTATCAAATGCCATCAAACACTAGCTGACCTCAAGGTGCCCCTGCCAGTTTCCATCTATGTTTTGAACCTCCCTCCTCCGTGGCGTTCCCTCCACCAGTGCGTCCTCCCTGATCTGCCCTCCCCTGGGACTCCTATGAAACTTTGTCTATCACAAACCCTTTCAGACTCTCACATATGATGCCTTATTTGCATGATGTTTCACGTGTGTATGTTCTGTTTTCCCAGCTTAGAATGTACGCTCTCCAAGAGCAGGTGTTCTACCCACTGCCAAGCAAACTGTAGGCGCCCAATAAAGACTTGCTACTTCCAGCTCCCATGAAGTGGTGGCCAAACTTACTGACTGCACTGCTGAAACACCCAGAAGTCCGGAGGGTCCCAAGAGGCTCGATCTCCATAGGAGCGTGTTAGCCTGCCTGAATACTAGTTGTTGGTCCCCATCCGGGCACCTTCTTGGCCTGACCCTGACTTTACAGACTAAAACCCTTCGAGTACATTGTCCTGGTTGGTCCTTCTATTTAAAAAAAGCCTCCATGGCCCCAGATCTGGAGCAGAAAGGATGGCGTTCAAATTCTAACTCTTACTGTTCGACCTGTGGGTTAGAACGCTGCCACTCTGGACCTCAGTTTTCTCATCTGTAAAATGAAGGTGGCACTACATGGCTGCTTGCTAAAGTCTCTTTCAGAGAGAAGCCCTATTATTTTATGAACATAAATGAACAAAAAGAGCAGTAGGAAGTTAGTTCCAATTACAAGAGGAACTCAAGAAATTATTAATGCTAACGTCAGCAAGTGCCTCAGACACTGACTAGCTGTGTGACGCTGGGAAGGTCATTTAACAGCTCTGTGCCTCAGTTTCTTCATGTGTAAAGTAGGGATAATAATCGCACCTACCTCCCAGGACAACATGTGAGGATCAGTCTTATTAAGATATGTAAAGCACTTTATAAACCTCAAAGCACCCTACAAATACCCTCAGTCATATGATGAAAACAAAGAGGAGCATGTCCTGAAAGTGGGAGAGGTGGGAGAAGAGACTAGGATATTCAGAAACCCCTTTAGCTTGATATTTTGGAGGGTAATTCTAAGAACATTATCATCATCATACTTCTCCTCATCATCATCATCATTTACAAAGCACTTTGTTTTCAAATACATGTTAACTCATGAGACCAACGCTAAACAATCTCTATTTGATTACAGAGAAGTTTAATGTTTGACCACTTGGGACACAACCAAAGGCCTTGCCCTATTCTCTATTAATACAAATCAGGTCACAGGACACTTAGGGAACTGGAGCAGAATAGGTCAGCAGGTGTAGAAAATACACACTCTTGAAGAAGAATGTTCCTCAGAATGACACAGGATGAAAGAAGAAAAATGAAATAAAGCTGGAGTGAATCCAATCTTCAAAGGAGAGGTAGGGGGTAGTTTGATGGGCTCCAGATACCTCAATTCAGTTTTGGGTCCTGGGCTATTCTTGCAGCCCAATGAAAGGGCCATCTTCCCTGAGATCAGCAGCTCTAAAGGCAGGGAATTTTGTTTTTCACTATCCTCATTTCCTTTTTCTTCTAGTTGAATGCAACCCTTAACTTTCCCTTTTCTAGGTCATGAAGGTAATATGAATCCTGGAAAAAGAATGAATAATCACTTTCTTGTTTTTTCAGAATCCTCTCATTTCAGCTTTACAATAATAAGGATATTTTAACTACATGCTAAATGATAAGCATGTCATCCTCTTCAGGAGAAGATTACTGCTCCCTTTTTCTTTTTTGTTAATTACGAAACAGGTCTATAGCAGAAAAGGAGCCTCCAAGATTTCAAAGACGTTTGGGGCAAAATTTACACCAGTAAGTTCACTCAGCAGCAATAAACTAACATTTTAAAGTCTCGAAACTGTGCAAGATTAGACAATGGGAGTAATTTAAAGTTAAGTAAAGTACATTTGAGAATCCTAGCTAGCTGAGTTGATGATATAAATAAAAATATATGAAAAATTGTGCCAGATATAGAGTCTGGGGAAGTACTTCCCAATTCCGCCAGTCTCCTTAATGAGATGTTAAACTCTTGATAAGGTTAATTAACCTTGTTAACCAGGTATTCTTTGAGGCTTTTGTTTGGCATTAATGGAATTATTTTGAAAAGGCATTAATTTATTAAGTTATGGCCTTGGGTACTGTTAATACCACATTAAAGATTACTGATCGGGTCATGGATAGTAATCCACCAGAGCTGTACCTTGAACTTCATCTTCTTCAGTTCCGGAGAGCTATCAATGCCCAGAAAAGCCTCCACAGGTTTAGAAAAACTTGTAAGACACACAGACACACTTCAAGTTCCTTGAAGATAAATCCATACAAGGCTATGGCTTCTCCAGGAAACCATGTGTATCAGGGGGCCAAGGTGGGCCCAGGTAACAGAAATGGAGAGGAAGAAGTAAATGGCAGAGAATTTCTAGACCAAACAGTGAACTGAAGTAATGTGAATTTATTGCAGTGGAAAGATGGTGGCAGAGGAGAAGCTCTATCCCTGGACAACAAAGAGTTCTAGGATCAAGCCTGTTATGGTCACACCCAGGGCAAAAGTTCCTGAACTGGATGGGAGAATTCTTGCACTAAGCAGGAACTAGTTAGGATGTGGAGGGACAAAGCTAGACCCTGCCTTTCACCGTGCCGGGATTTAGGTGGATTGTACTGGTCCTGGTGTGCAAAAGTAGACTCTTCCTTGTTGCTCTTGGCAGTGATGGAGTCTCAAACCTGGGATAGTATTATAAAGCAAAAGAATAGATAGCTCCTTGGGGGAGGAGAAGGTTTATAACTCAGGGAAGGAGAATTATATTACTTCTTAAGGTGTTCAGGTTTAAGTCCTTTGAATATTCTGTAGAATGAGTGCTTACATGAGAAATGAGCACCCGTTTTCTTTTTCTAATAGGCTTGAATAGTAACTGAATGATAATGTTCTTAATGGAAAATCAGGAAGGAGCATAAACCAAAAAGGTGGGAGTTTCTGATGAAATCCCAAAGTTGAACCAAGCCCACATGAAGGCCAGAGAAATGGTAGCCAGAGATAGAAAGGAAAAGCACTGCAGAACTAAGAATGGGGTGGGCAAATCCAGGATGAGGAAAAGTGTTAATAAGTTCAAGTAGTAGTGACAGTACACTTTGGCTAGAGGCAAGATATAGTTTGTTTTTTTAATGTATGTAGCAGCCAGATGGTAGAAAGCCTTCAACACACGAGAAGTCCTGTTCCACAAGCAACAGTGATTAAGATTTGTTAATGAGAAAGTGACATGATTAGAGCTATGTTTTATTAAAGATTAACCTGACAGAAATATACACAATAGATTGGAAAATGGAGACATTAGTGACTGGAAGACTAGAGAGGAGACATAACATTGAGTCTCAATCACAGCCACCAAGAAAATAGGTTAACTTGATTCTATATCCACAAGAATTCTATAATCACAAGAAGTGAGAGACTGGTATTTTTGGTTATTGGCTAGAGCTGCAAAGAATTATGAGAGAACAAGCCTGACCTCTCCTGGACACACAATTGACTGTTAGGTAAGATAAAGATTCTTAAAGTTAGCACCATGTAGAGAAAGACAAGGAATATAGAAAATGACAGTGTAAACCTCTCCCACTTGAAGTATTCTAGTACTCTTAACAAATGATTTGAGGTGAAGTCAAGTGACAGCATTTATTAAGTTCTTATATATAATAAATGTAAGTCACTGTGCTAAGTTCCAGGGATGAAAAGAAAATAAGTCTTTGCCTGAAAGGAGTTTACCTTCTAGTGGAGAAAACAACATACAAATACACAATACACATATACAATAGTCAGTAAACAAACATTTATTAGGCACCTACTGTGTGCTGGGCATAGTGCTAAACAATGGGGAGACAAATACCAAAAAAAAGAAACAGTCCCTCCTTATACTTTAATGCATGTAAGACCACCCACAAAAAGCTCCAGGGGCAGGGGACTGGTTCCTAAGTGCATGATGAAAAAGCTGAGGGAGCCTCAGAGTAGAGCAGCCCACGAGATGTCTCTGGTGTTCGTGGTTCCCCACTCCCCACTGTCCGCCACAAAAATGGAAGGCAACCTCAGAAAGGCATTAGAAACTTGGGAGATAAAACTTGGCAGATAAAGGTGAGATTTGTATATTTTTTTCTTTTCCTGAGGCAATTGGGGTTAAGTGACTTGCCCAGGGTCACACAGCTAGGAAGAGTTAAGTGTCTGAGACCAGATTTGAACTCAGATCCTCCTGACTTCAGGGCTGGTGCTCTATCCATTGCACCACACAGCTGTCCTGATACTTGTATTTTGAAGGGAAAAAAGGAAACTAAAGTATACAGAGTCTTCTTAGGAATGCTGGGAGAGTAGTGCCAAATCAGAGATGGGAGATGAGATGTCTGTCTGAAGATTAGCAAAAATGTTAGCAGAAAAGAATGTTGGGATGTGGAAGGGGAAAGAGGAAGAAACCAAACTGTCAAACAAAGGACTTGATATTTGATGTTGGAATTAATTAAATAAATGACATGGTTCGAGCTGTACATTGGGAAAATCACATTGGCAGATGATTTGAAGAGGGACCAAATGGGGGGGAGAGACTTGACACAGAAAAACCAATTAGGAGATAATTGCAGTAATCCAAGCAAGAGGTGTGGTGTAAGCCTGAACTAATATAGCAACTGTCTGAATAGAGAAAGAGACATAAACAAGAGAAGCTTTGAAGATAGAAATGGCAATATTTGGCAAGGAATTACATAAGTGGGTGAATGAGAATGAAGAGTCAAGGATGACGTGAAGGTTGGAAGTCTAATGACTCAGAGAACAGTTTTACTCCGTCAATAATAAGGAAGTTCAGAGGAGAGGAGAGTTTGTGGGAAAAGATAATGAATTCTCTTTGGGATATGTTGAGATGCCTACAAAATCTCTAGTCTGAGATGTTCAAAAGGCAATTGGTAATGCAAAACTAGAGCTCAGGAAAAAATACAGGGCTACATAAAAAGATCCAGGAATCAATTGCACAGAAATGATATTTTAATTCATGGCTTCTAATGAGATTACCAATGAGATAGTTACGGGGTTAAGCCAAAAAAAAAAAAAAAAAAAAAGAAGGCACAGGACTGATTCTTTGGAGATGACTATGTTTTTTTCCATGTTATGGATAAAGATTCAATAAAGAAAGAGTGATCAGAAAAGAGAGGAGAACCAAGATAGAGAAACGTCAAGAAAACCCAAATGAAAAGCTATCCAGGAGATCATCAGCAGTGTCAGATTCTGAGGAGAGGACAAGGAGGATGAAGATTGAGGAAAAAATATTGCTTTCACACTTAAGACATCATTGGCAACTCTGGAAGGGAAGATTTCATTGAATGATGAGATCTGAAGTCAAGGGTTTAGAAGTAAATAAGGGGGGAAGAAATGGAGACACTTAAATTATAAGTTTCTCAAGGAGCTCAGCTAAGGATGAGAGGAAAGGTGTATGGTGAGGATCTGATATCAAATGAGGGTTGGGTTTTTTTTGTCTTTTTTTTAAGGATGAGGGAGTCATAGGAATGTTTGTATGTAGAAGAGAAAGAGCCAGTAGAAGTGGAAAGACTGAAGAAAAGAGAGACAACGGAGATGATCTCTGGGGCAATTTGCTGGACATGTCATCAGAGGAACAAGTAGAGAATCTGGTCTTTTTTAAGGAGAAGGGTTGCCTAATCATCCAATATTAGAATGAAAGGGGAGATAGTGGGAAGGGGAAGATGTATGAATGATCTGTATCTATCCTTTGCAGCTTTGTCTTACCTGCACATTTGATGAACATACCATCTATTATCGCATCCAAGTTATTGATAAAAATGCTAAGAAGTACAGGGCCAAGCATAGATCATTCAGGCATTTTACTTCAGATTTTCTTCCAAGATGCCACAGAATCATTTATCACTGCTTTTTTGACTCCAGCCATCCAACTAGTTCAGAAAGTATCTGATTATATCATTATCTAGTCTACATCTCTCCTTCTTTTGCATATGAATAGCATGAGGTACTTTATCAAATGCATTACTCAAGTCTAGATATAATCACTAATTATTAGCAAAATATGAATCAAAACAACTCTGAGATTTCATCTCTGTGGGAGGCAGGCAACACACAATTATGAAGGACACCAGGCACTGAATGAAGCACTCAGTATACAAATACAAGCCAAAAAGAAAAACAGCCTAACCCTCAAGAGCTTATATTCTAGTGGAGGAAGACCACACACAAAAGGGAGCCGAGAAGGAGTGGGGAAGCTCAAGCCAGATGGTATATCTGGAAAGCCTGAAGCACATCCGATGGAGGAATAGTTAGCAAGCCTGAGCCCTTCCCCAGGATGGAGAACCAAGAGCTTCCAGTGGAAGAAGGGGATCAACAGGAGCAATGTCTGTGGAACCAGTTTTCCTTAAAAGGTACTAAGATAATCCCCAAGACTTAATGGAACCAGGAGACAAAGTCTATTAATATAGCTTCTTGGTTGTCTGAGTCCAAGCAAGAATTGCTCTCAAGAAGACTGGACTGCTATGGCAGCATGGACAAAACATGCTCAACCCAGTTAAGGCTGTGTCCTTGCTGAATATCCTTTCCATGCTATGGAAATCAACTTCCTCTGGTTCTGTGAGTATTTTGTTTCAACTCAAACCAGAATTGGGTCAGATAAGCCCAGATGAGGCCCATCAGTCTATACTTAGGGACAGAGTGCTGTATCAGAAGGACCTTATGGAGAAGATCAGTGGAGAGAAAGGTGAGACCCTCATGATCCCCAAGCTAGCCTTGCTCCTATGGGTACTGGCCCCTTCCTTCACAGCAGCATCCATTACTCACTTGGAATTAGAAAGTACATGGGGTAATTCAGTGACGTGACAAATGTGGAAGGGCTTCTCATCTTTCAGAACTATGTCCTAAAGGGGCTTCCGCTGCCTCCTTTGGGAACCTTAATTTTGAGGAAGGGCCCACTTCACCCCCAAACTCTGTGGCCATGTCCTGTATGGGGCTCCCCCCTTCTCCCCTGTTGTATGTTGTCTTCCTCCATTAGAACGGAGCCTCCTCAGTGACATAGATGGTCCTTTTGTATGTGTGTCCCAAAAA